>KZ308801.1:135119-148898 GCA_000376725.2 Ladona fulva
TATGTCGTCAATAAATAAAATAAACTTTCATTTCGTAACCCGTTTTGATACTTTTATTTTTTTAATATACTCTATAATCGGCTTTACCTTCAATATACATTTAATATTCCCCAGAAAAGTGTCTGATTTCTGTAAAATATGAGAAACATATTAACAATGCGATTTTATCTGTGTATTTATCGTTCTTTCTAAAAACGTCTCATGAAGGCGAGTAATTTCCTCCATTAAGATTAAAGGACTTCCCGTTCAATATCGATGTTGCATGGAAGCCCCAGATTCCACCGTTTGCAGAATTTATAATTCGAGAAAAACGAGAAGCAGCAGCATTCTGTGTGCACTTAATTCACGTGCATACACATTTGTTCTACTCAAGGGATTCGCCAAATTTCCGGAGAGGTCTTTTGTGTGACCATAAACACGTGAACGGGAATCGGCGGTTTTGCAAGGGATTAACTCCGTATGAGACTTTTGGAATCGATAGGGTGCGAGGGCTGGTCAGAAAGTAATGCACCACATTTTATTACTCAAAAATGATTTATTCTACAAAAATGAAATTAACATACATGAAAAATGATGTTTTATCTGCTCAATCTATATTTCCACATAATATCCTTCAAGTTCTATAGCCTTCTACAGCTAATCACTAGGGCATGTATGCCCTGTTGGTACCAGTCCTCGCTCTGGTATGTACTCACGTTTTCACTTTCAATCGCCTTCTGATTCACTCAACCTCCATACCCAGCAACCAACTTTACTCCTATCGACTGCATATATTCCATAGACTTTGCACAAACGAATGTGAATTTTCCCTATCGTTCATTTCTCCACGCACAGAAATTCAATCACAGCACGTGTATCACGATCAAACTCTACTTCGAAAACTTTCTACAGCTATGCTACCTGCAGGAGAAAACTGAAACTATGCACATACAAACGGAAAATGTCAAGAAATTCGAACATACAATTTCGAATAGCATTGGCTTTGGCTGGAAAAAAAAAATGTTGGGCATTACCTTTTGGAGAACTCTCGTGAATTAATTATAGGCTAAATTGATATCGATTCAATAAATAGGCCAGAGTGTTACTGCAGAAAGAGAAGAATACCAGAATAATTTTGAGTCCAAATATAGTCCAGTTACAGTTAAATCCAAAACATGAAGAGCAATTACAATGTTATAAATTGGAATATAAATTAATCTTACCAAGATATTGAAATCGATGGTAACTAAATCTTTCGGATTTTTAATTTAAAATTTTTTAAAGATACTTCCTTAAAATATTAGCGTTTTTGCCAAAGAGAATCTCGAGAAAATACAATATTATATGAATCAGAATATGTGTTCTGACTGGATTACAATTAGCGAAAAATACATATTACGTATAAGTAATTCGTTAAAATTAAATGTACCACACTTTCCACTATTTCGGCCTCAACTTTGTCTCTTCATGTTGAAAGCGGAATAAGAAAACTTTTACACGTTACTGCAGGATTTAATACACACGACATAGGCTTCAACGCGACGTTTGCGTCATGAAGATTCGTTACGATACCGTGTTCCTGAGAGCAACTTTTACACAATTAAGAGTAAGGTGTTCGTATTCTTCTTTCATAACCACACTGTAACTCGAAATGCCCTAAAATAATAACAAAACAACAAACATTTATAAATTTATCCATTTGAAAGTAAATGTTATTAGGATTGTCTCTTTTAATCTAAACGATATTTTATTCTACGGGTCTGAGTTATGCTATCCTACTTCCATTCCACTTTTTAAATTTACACAAAATATAGTCATCCCTTAGATTTAATTAAATCTAAGGGATCCATTAGATTTATCTCATTGTATCGTCAAGGCAAAAACGTGGCCATGATTGCCATGATAGATTTGATCTACTTCGAGGGGAACACCAGACTAACAGGGATTTGCTGGAGACATTCAGAGTAGGTTCCCTGCTCTAAAATAATATATACTTGATCGACTTTTGACGAACAATCCTTTGTTTATGCAAAATTGGCATTTGGAAATCGGAGTTAGGCAACCACACGATACACGTACTTTACCATGGATATCGCGAAATTTTCCGTAGGAAAATATCTTCTCTCATTTTTTTGACAAATTACTCATGTTTTCGCCATTAAATTTCAACTTCTAACCAGAAAATACGAGTAGGGCTATATTATTCTTGGCTATATCATTATTATTCTTGGCTATATTATATTTAAAACTTGTTCAGTATACTATACAGAGACAGCAAAAGGATGTTTTGAAATCTTGGAAACCCTAACCTAAGGTTAGTTAGTTAACCTAAGATATATCCTTTATTTAATAATTGTCGGTGGACGTCCGACGGGGCGATATTCAAAATATATATTCAAAAGCTGGATTAGAGCCTAGCAAATGAACATTGGGTTAATCATTAAAATATATTATCTCTGCAAAGCGAGTACTTCAGCCAACAATACTACACTACAATCTATGAGGAAAAGGAACACGGCTGTTGTAAGACATCTGAGTCAGATAAAAGCTCCGAATAGCCGTTGTTTGCGTACAAACTAACCGTTGAAGAAATCCCACCAGCGGGGGTTGGGTTACTCCGTGGTCGCGCTTGTAAGCAAGTATTGTTCTCGATACGTATTTCGACAACTAAGTTGCCATCTTCGGGAGAGAATAATAACTGTTATTTTTGACTCATACACTACAATGTCTGATGACATTTGAGAAGTTACTGCAAAACAATATTATTTATGATATAAGCCAGAGATGAGGAATCCGCGGGATTTTCATATATTAAATGTAAACTTTCCGTCCCTTCCTGAGGCCAATACACGCATTTTAACACTTTTGTTTCCCTCTCTCGTTTATTTCCTAAAGTGAAAATAAATTGGAGAATAATTTAACTATTTCCACTAAGTGATTGTATCAGGTTTCTGTAGTACGTACAACTTTGATTACAAAATATTTTAATTATGGTATACGCCTCATAAATGCTAACTGGAAGTGCGGGCAAATGGTAAATGCGGTCTTCCTACTACAAAAAGTTTTCCTGCTCGATTCTAATCTGTAGACGTAATAAAGATTAAAATATTTTGTTTTACAAAATACAGTGATACCTCGACTTACGAACATAATTCATTCCAGTTTTAACTTAATTAATTTCTAAGTTTATACCTGAAAACACAGTTTTGCATAGTTTCTTTTCGGTTCGTATACACAGAAAAGGTAAAAATATAACGAGTTACAACTATATACTCTATAATCGGCTTTACCTTCAATATACATTTAATATTCCCCAGAAAAGTGTCTGATTTCTGTAAAATATGAGAAACATATTAACAATGCGATTTTATCTGTGTATTTATCGTTCTTTCTAAAAACGTCTCATGAAGGCGAGTAATTTCCTCCATTAAGATTAAAGGACTTCCCGTTCAATATCGATGTTGCATGGAAGCCCCAGATTCCACCGTTTGCAGAATTTATAATTCGAGAAAAACGAGAAGCAGCAGCATTCTGTGTGCACTTAATTCACGTGCATACACATTTGTTCTACTCAAGGGATTCGCCAAATTTCCGGAGAGGTCTTTTGTGTGACCATAAACACGTGAACGGGAATCGGCGGTTTTGCAAGGGATTAACTCCGTATGAGACTTTTGGAATCGATAGGGTGCGAGGGCTGGTCAGAAAGTAATGCACCACATTTTATTACTCAAAAATGATTTATTCTACAAAAATGAAATTAACATACATGAAAAATGATGTTTTATCTGCTCAATCTATATTTCCACATAATATCCTTCAAGTTCTATAGCCTTCTACAGCTAATCACTAGGGCATGTATGCCCTGTTGGTACCAGTCCTCGCTCTGGTATGTACTCACGTTTTCACTTTCAATCGCCTTCTGATTCACTCAACCTCCATACCCAGCAACCAACTTTACTCCTATCGACTGCATATATTCCATAGACTTTGCACAAACGAATGTGAATTTTCCCTATCGTTCATTTCTCCACGCACAGAAATTCAATCACAGCACGTGTATCACGATCAAACTCTACTTCGAAAACTTTCTACAGCTATGCTACCTGCAGGAGAAAACTGAAACTATGCACATACAAACGGAAAATGTCAAGAAATTCGAACATACAATTTCGAATAGCATTGGCTTTGGCTGGAAAAAAAAATGTTGGGCATTACCTTTTGGAGAACTCTCGTGAATTAATTATAGGCTAAATTGATATCGATTCAATAAATAGGCCAGAGTGTTACTGCAGAAAGAGAAGAATACCAGAATAATTTTGAGTCCAAATATAGTCCAGTTACAGTTAAATCCAAAACATGAAGAGCAATTACAATGTTATAAATTGGAATATAAATTAATCTTACCAAGATATTGAAATCGATGGTAACTAAATCTTTCGGATTTTTAATTTAAAATTTTTTAAAGATACTTCCTTAAAATATTAGCGTTTTTGCCAAAGAGAATCTCGAGAAAATACAATATTATATGAATCAGAATATGTGTTCTGACTGGATTACAATTAGCGAAAAATACATATTACGTATAAGTAATTCGTTAAAATTAAATGTACCACACTTTCCACTATTTCGGCCTCAACTTTGTCTCTTCATGTTGAAAGCGGAATAAGAAAACTTTTACACGTTACTGCAGGATTTAATACACACGACATAGGCTTCAACGCGACGTTTGCGTCATGAAGATTCGTTACGATACCGTGTTCCTGAGAGCAACTTTTACACAATTAAGAGTAAGGTGTTCGTTTTCTTCTTTCATAACCACACTGTAACTCGAAATGCCCTAAAATAATAACAAAACAACAAACATTTATAAATTTATCCATTTGAAAGTAAATGTTATTAGGATTGTCTCTTTTAATCTAAACGATATTTTATTCTACGGGTCTGAGTTATGCTATCCTACTTCCATTCCACTTTTTAAATTTACACAAAATATAGTCATCCCTTAGATTTAATTAAATCTAAGGGATCCATTAGATTTATCTCATTGTATCGTCAAGGCAAAAACGTGGCCATGATTGCCATGATAGATTTGATCTACTTCGAGGGGAACACCAGACTAACAGGGATTTGCTGGAGACATTCAGAGTAGGTTCCCTGCTCTAAAATAATATATACTTGATCGACTTTTGACGAACAATCCTTTGTTTATGCAAAATTGGCATTTGGAAATCGGAGTTAGGCAACCACACGATACACGTACTTTACCATGGATGTCGCGAAATTTTCCGTAGGAAAATATCTTCTCTCATTTTTTTGACAAATTACTCATGTTTTCGCCATTAAATTTCAACTTCTAACCAGAAAATACGAGTAGGGCTATATTATTCTTGGCTATATCATTATTATTCTTGGCTATATTATATTTAAAACTTGTTCAGTATACTATACAGAGACAACAAAAGGATGTTTTGAAATCTTGGAAACCCTAACCTAAGGTTAGTTAGTTAACCTAAGATATATCCTTTATTTAATAATTGTCGGTGGACGTCCGACGGGGCGATATTCAAAATATATATTCAAAAGCTGGATTAGAGCCTAGCAAATGAACATTGGGTTAATCATTAAAATATATTATCTCTGCAAAGCGAGTACTTCAGCCAACAATACTACACTACAATCTATGAGGAAAAGGAACACGGCTGTTGTAAGACATCTGAGTCAGATAAAAGCTCCGAATAGCCGTTGTTTGCGTACAAACTAACCGTTGAAGAAATCCCACCAGCGGGGGTTGGGTTACTCCGTGGTCGCGCTTGTAAGCAAGTATTGTTCTCGATACGTATTTCGACAACTAAGTTGCCATCTTCGGGAGAGAATAATAACTGTTATTTTTGACTCATACACTACAATGTCTGATGACATTTGAGAAGTTACTGCAAAACAATATTATTTATGATATAAGCCAGAGATGAGGAATCCGCGGGATTTTCATATATTAAATGTAAACTTTCCGTCCCTTCCTGAGGCTAATACACGCATTTTAACACTTTTGTTTCCCTCTCTCGTTTATTTCCTAAAGTGAAAATAAATTGGAGAATAATTTAACTATTTCCACTAAGTGATTGTATCAGGTTTCTGTAGTACGTACAACTTTGATTACAAAATATTTTAATTATGGTATACGCCTCATAAATGCTAACTGGAAGTGCGGGCAAATGGTAAATGCGGTCTTCCTACTACAAAAAGTTTTCCTGCTCGATTCTAATCTGTAGACGTAATAAAGATTAAAATATTTTGTTTTACAAAATACAGTGATACCTCGACTTACGAACATAATTCATTCCAGTTTTAACTTAATTAATTTCTAAGTTTATACCTGAAAACACAGTTTTGCATAGTTTCTTTTCGGTTCGTATACACAGAAAAGGTAAAAATATAACGAGTTACAACTGTAGGTCATGTTAAATATGAAGTTCATGATCATTTTTCATAAATATAAGCCTCTTTTGGCGAAAGTTCTTTTTTTTGACTTACTTTTCCTTGTTTTTGCCTTGGCTTTGCTTTAATTTAAAAAAAACTAGTGACACTACTCAACCCAACCGAAACCTACCCACTCTAATCGACTCTTTGTCACTATACTGCCAAGAACTGTAAGAAGATGTACAAAGAAAACAAGCTGGATAATCTGTATTTGACATGCATCAGGCTTTGTATCGACGACAATCTACGGTGACGAAAATCGACTTCGAATTCTCGAGAGAAGCAAGTGTACGACGGCACCTACCAAAGCCTAATATTCGATAGGCAGGATAAGAAGAAGGACAATTGCGTGTATAGGGAAAGAGCCGCGTCGAATACTGGTAACGGTTATAAATGGGAATGTATCGGGGAATGTGCCGACAAGGATGGCATTAAGCGAGAGAAGAGTGGCGATCATCGATCTACAGCAGTCATCTTGGGCGACCCTTTCCAATTTCTCGTTGGATGGAGGAATTAAGACGCCGAGGAAATGCCATTCTGGGATTATTTTGGCATCGATTTCCGTTTGGAATTAAAAAAAGGCCATCGTATAAAAGCAGTATTTGAGTGGAGGTTTCGGAGATACAGAAGGGAAGATGCAAGGTTGAGCGGTAAATTTAAAAAAAATACATCGCAGATATCGGAAGGTTTTCAGTAAGATGTTTGACGGGATAAAAGCTTGAAAATCGACCAGACGTACGTTATTGATCCACCGGCATGACGTATAGCGTATTTTAGTATTTGAAGGCGGTGGAATGCTGAGCTTATGATAGTAGTATCTCGGCTTATGTGTCGCTCTAGATATGAACTTTTACAGGTATTACGAATTCATAAATTTGGTTCAATACATAAATACATCAATAAACACTAATCTTCACTTCAAAGTAGTCATTCATGCTCCAAAGAAAGATAAATGCTTTTAAATTCATCTAAGGAAAAAAAAATTATTTTTTAGTCTCGTAGCATTCAAGTTACATAAGTATAATTTAACGATATCTCGCAGAAAAATATTTTCCGGGCGAAGTTTACGGGATGTGACATCGGAATGTACATACTTTTTTTGTTTGTGTTGGGTTTTCATTGCGCCACATCATCTTTGTAAGGAAAAATTGACTTCCTAAGTTAAGGTTAGTGTTAATAGAGTTTTCAATGAAAAGTTACTGCTTGAGGTAACATTTGAAGTAAATATATCGCAATATAGAGGAACCATTCGTGCAATAAATATTTTACTGGAAATCACCATGGGGGTTTTCTTCCTTGTTTTGGATTCTATGAATTGAAATTCTATGCATCAGAAATGAATTTACAGCGAACTTTTTGCGCAAGTGATATGCTCTGGGACCAACTAAATAGTAATTGAAAGGGCAATTGGGGAAAAGAAAGAGGAAAATTTTACAATGCACACTTAGACGAAAATCCTAATTTAAACCTCCTCATTACCCTGATTTCGAGTCATAGATACCATTGTTTCGGAAACGAAAGCACGTCTGTTTGCAATTTTAGAATCCGCTAATTAATTAACCTTTACAACAAAACCCAAGAGGAGCCTAAATAAAGAAATGTATAATTGCAATTCAATGGCATTCCTGTTTATCGCTATGAAAGGGTTGAGTAAGTATTTCAGCTCCGAGAGGATTTTTTTTTGTTGTGAATTGACAATTTATAGCATAGACGAAAGAACACGGAGAGGAATAAAGAATAAGAATTTCAGAGAACTGGAATTGGATTACGTTGTGGTTCTTAACGACACGAGTACTTAATGATGCCATTTCATTACGACTTTATGATGCTAATGTTCAAACCTTGGGGTTGACATAGTAGTAAATGCACTGCACAGGAAGTAGCAAGAGATTTAGATTGAAAAGTTAACATTAGAAAAGCTAAAGTAGTGAGATTTACTAAAGGAGAGAAAGTTAACGATCATGGAAGATGGGGAAAAACTAGAACATTTAGATAATTTCTCTTACTTAGTTAGTATGATCTCTTGAAATGGGAGGTTTGCAGATGGGGTTCGAAAAGAGTAACATTGGACAAAGAAGCTTTCGTGAAGCGAAGGGATCTGATGACTGGAAATCTCGATAAAGGAATCAGGAAAAGATTGGTAAAATCCTTGGTGTGAAGTGTACTGCTGTATGGGAGCGATAAATGAACTCACCTGAATGAATGAAAGTAAGAAAATAAGTTAGGTCAGTAGAAAAACGAACACAGAGGCACTAGAGATGGTCGGGGATGAGAGGGTTTAAATTGAAGTAAATAAGTGCCGACGTAGGAGGCACGGAGCACTTAACCGGTAGGGAGCACTGTACAGTGAGCCCTACCTGCAGGTGGCGTTCACTGTACAGTGAGCCTCGCCTAGGTAGCGTTCACTGAACCTAGGTAGCGATCACTTAACATAAGAATACGGAGCGGTACTCATTGCGCGCNCGTTTTCTACGGGTATGCTCTCTACACTAGACTATGTATTTAACACATACGAAATACCTTTAATTTTATAAATATATTTTATGAATTATAAACATTTTAATATGTATTTGTTTCAAAAATTCGTTTATGGTATTTTCCATTAAGATAGAACGTTGAAATTTACGGAGTCGTTAGAGGATGCAGTTTCCCATTGCATGGGGTAAGGACTTTTGTCCTAGTGGCCCCAGGTTTGATGCTAGGACAATTCTTATAACAGAATTTTCAAAAATTAGTTTAAGGCTATTTAGCGTTAAGATAGAACGTTGATATTCACGACATCGATAGAAGATATATATTTCTATAGTATGTTGTAAGGATTTTTGCCCTAGTTGTAACAGGTTCGATGCTAGGACGCATCTAATTGCGCCCACAAGGGATATACAGGAAGTCTTTTTCAATATTTTATTCTGGGCACTTACCGATAAGCGAAATTGCTATAATTCGGCAAATGAAGAGTATTTGTGGTTGTGTTTCATATCCAAGCCTAAGAAATCCTAAACTAATCCTTGCTTCGACACCAAGTCGGATTAAGTATTTCACCGTAAGAAATGTACAGGAAACTCGGATAATAATTTGAGGTACTTCCCGCAACGATTTCCTCATCATTTCTTCTTTCTTTCTATCTTCTCAATCCTTTCGAAAGCTTCGTTAAACTCCTTCAAACGTCGGTTTATTTGCCGCTACAGGTTGATGAAGGTTTTTATTTATACGTCAATACTGCGATTGACGTTTTTATCACCTTGCTCTTTCTAATAAATTTTGCTGATAATATCATCTGTTTTAATCCACACCACGTGCAAATCAATTGTTATTGTGTTGTAATAGGGATATATTCTACACGATAAAACAATTAAGAGAATATGGCTGTGAACGGTAGAAGTAATTAAAAATAATTGGGAAAATGATCAATCATGTAGTATTTCACGTAAGGAATATTTAAAACTTTAACTCTTTGGAGAAACTTTTAAAAAATGTCACGTTTGGTCATCGTGCAGTAAATATAAGAAAACCTCGTTAGCACGAACCCGAAGGGACCGCAATATCAGGAGTTGGTGTTGAATGAATTCTTGTTTACGAGGTAGCGGCAAAAACACCAAAACAAAAAGAGGACAAAGGAGTAATTTTCTAGAGGTTATTGAATCACGAACATTCCAACAAATATCAGCCATCATCACGTGAACAATACATTTTTGGAATCATATTTATTTACGTAGAAGAGAAGTGAGGGGTAGGGCTACCGGAGGGTGTGGGTGGGGAAGGAGGAGGTAGACTTTGCAGCCATGGGATCGTCAGTACAAGGGTACTGGAAGGCAGGAAGGGGGGGGGGCATGGGTTAATGGGAAGTAAGATGAAAAAAGGTGTTAATTTAGAATCGTGAATTTCATATTCTTCCGGAACGTTCAGGCGAAGCTTTTATTCGCTAGATGTAGGATTTTAAAGATACGCTTGCTGAAATGTGATTTAGAATTTTGTATTTTACCCGGCGATCCGCCGATTGGCGTATGGCAGGGGGTGCATCAAAACCAAATATTCATACCTAATCTATCCTGTTAGCCTCTCTAATGCTCCAAGGAAAAAACGACCAGAGGTAGCTATCTGTTCTAGCGATTATCCTTTATATCGCTTGGTCGACGCCTCTCGTAGATCGCGTTCGTTTTGTACTGAAATTATAATGTCTGAAAATTTTGGGCTGATGAATTTTTCGAAAAGCTTCCGTCTGTATTCTGATCTTCTCTCCTGTAGTGAAAATATAACATCGTGATATCGCATTACTATGAATATTAGTTTAAACGTGATGTTTTCTGTTTCTAGGCAGAATCATTTTACGTCTCTCAAAAAAACAACGCATTGATCAATCCATGAGCAAAGGATTTCTTTGAAAACCCATTCCTGAGGGACAAACCTTAACCTTCGAAATGGGAATTGCCATTGCCGAAGGCAACTCTTCGAGATTCCCTCAGCAATATGCATTATTCATAACAACATATCAATATAGAATAACGCCAACAGGTGTTCCTTGAGGAAGTTTCAAAGGCTATCCATAAGCACCGATGGCAGAGGGAGACCTTTTTCTGAGGAGAAATCGGCAAGAAAAATATTAATGTCACCGTCGTTGAATAGTTCAAATATTATAATCTGCGGAGGTGGCCGTGATATTGTGGAAATTCATGATATTATATATATAGTTCCATAATAAATTGCTGTGGAAAAAGTAAATATCTGTGTTATATAGTTAAAATATTTTCGTGTCCGAGGTAATTGGAATCTGCGTCATCAAGGTCTTTTTCCTTTGATAATGCTGAGTTGTTAACAACGCGAGATGAAACGAAGGAACTCTTAAGTATTATTATTTATAGAATTCAAAATGAGGAATCGCAAGAAAAATTAAACCTTAATTTTCGTGTTGTTCGTCGACACGCTTGGTTTTGTACATACCCTTTCTAAATAGGAGCTTCCCTCTTGTTGTATCGTACTTTCCAAAGTAAAATCCTCTTCTTTTTCTTGGTCTTACGAATTGGTCAACTTTTTAAATTTCAAACCTTTCAAATAATTAAGATTTAAATCTAGAATCTAAATCTTAAATGCCAACATTTCTAATTTTCTTCTGCAAAAGCATTGAAACTATTGGCGCTAACAAGGAATTTAGCGTGATTTTTGTATGGAATTCCTTCTACTTTACTTACTGAACTTACTTCAGGATTTAGAAAAAATAGATAAGTCAGTTATACGTAGCAGAACGATATTTAATTCTTCAGTTCATCCTTAGGCAAACATACGCATACATAGAGGCATAATAAATCATAAGCATTAAGAATAGTCGGAATAATACTGGCGCCTAACTTATTGTACGGTTATGATAACAAACAAAAGACGAGTGCAATAATGGGAAAGTATTAGTGATGGACAAGGTAAACAACGTGTTCACTCCCAAAGAAAATGTCATACTTGTAAGAACAATTTGTAACAACAAGAATCTTTATATGTAGATTACTGAGAGGTGAAAAGACATTTGAAATTTTCGAGAAAGGAGAAGGTAGTATTCCCTGGTTATCTTTAATTATTATGAACAGATGAAGGAAAGTTAGAACCATGATAGGAAATTTGAAAGCCTTTGTCTGTTAAGTCGTTAAGTTCAAATTAAAAGTAAACTGATGGAATGCGATAGACGTTTACCAGCGGAAATTTCCAAAAGAGCTGCAATAAATTGATTTTCATTAGTTTTAATTAATTTCTCAACATGTGTGCCTCGAAGCAAATTCCTTCAATCGGACATCGAAACAGTTCTCTTTTTTCCACTCTAAGCTCAAATTCGATTAAAACGTAACATTTCCGATCATCTTCTGTTTCACTCCATTACTTTCCGTTAAACAGGTTCTGACAGATTTTTCCATTCTAACATTAAAGTATTTAATACTTTGTAATTGAATTTAATAACAGAGATATTTATAACAAATCCTGCTACTCAAGAAACGTGAGATTCTTCTCACACAGTGAAGTGAATCACTGTAATACAAATATTAAATATTCACTTTATTTATTTGCAGGTTATGAATACCTTCAATCTTTCACATTTTCTGATTTCGAAATCTATATGAAACACAGGCTGGCAAAGCTACCGAATCCCTCCGGGACATTTTCGGTTTCAAAATTCTCTTCCGTCACTTCGATGTCGGCAGAAAAAATAGTTGTCCCGTTATGGAAATTTCGCCATTAAAATTATATATTAAAATTGATATTTTCCATAGAAAATACCCCGCCAATGTTATGTTTAATTTGAGCAATATTTATTCGATAATAATCAATTTGAGCAATATTTAAGTGATAATGCGTTGACAGTTTTCACTAAAAGAGGTGACTACTTGCGAAATACATCTCGGCTGATTAAGTCATCTTTTTCACAGATTTGACAGAACCGAGGCTTAAAATGGCTTCAGCATCTTTTCCGTGGTTATGCATTTGCTGCCTAAATAGCTCAGATTCCTTTAATAAATATCAATGTCAAAGTAATATAGATAATTTAAAAACATTTTTCAAAAAACTTCCCTTTTTGTGTCGTTTTCCTGACGAATGCAGTTTCTTTTCGAGAAACTAACTAACTATTAGTTTTGGATTTTCACTCCGTTCCGCCTCAAGACCTTATTTTTAAACTTAAATAGTTATTGTCTGGTGACACAAGTTTTGAAAGTTTACAAACCTGAAAATTATAAACTGATGGAATGACCTTGAGGGTATCGGTGTCCTGTAGACGAAGGACTTCAAGGGTTTCCAATCCTCCCGTTGGCATTGCAGTGATCGAAGTCTCGGACAAATCCCTGAAAAATGACGTCATTTAAAGACATTAGAGGGAGAACATTGGTGTAGACATGATATACAGTTTAAAATGAATGTTATTCTTTTCAGAATTTAATTTACAGTAAGGGTAAGACTATAATGAGGGAACATTTATATGCAGCGATAGAACCCTTATCACTGCCAGAAATCTTCTTTAATCTTGATTTTGGAACTAGAGCGCGTGCAACGTAGAGCGGCTCGTTTCGTTAAGGGAGACTACAAGTTCGACAGCAGTGTATCAGATATGATTAAATCCCTCGGCTGGAACTCTATTGACGATAGAAGACTCGAGTTTAGGCACAGGTTGTTCCAGAAATTCCTGAGTAGTGACTTACATGACTAAATACGCGACATAGTGATTCCTGCGCTTAGCGAACGCAATTTTCGAGACCAGACGTCGAAAAAATTTCGTGAGATTATTGCACGAACGGATAGTTATTATTGGTCTCTTTTTCCAGATAGTATTAGACGCGTAAATAGGATGAATAA
>KZ308801.1:167689-179583 GCA_000376725.2 Ladona fulva
TCCATCGTAAGATCATAATATCTCAATATATTTCTTACCATTATTTATAATATTAATTATACTGTTTTCAAGTCATGAAAGCCTGCATTACGTAATTTCTTATAAAAATGATAAGAACTGATTATCCTCGTGTACTTATATGTGATAATTCATGAAATCAACATTCAACAATGGCCTTAGTCGTCAAATGGATGGGTTGTTTATTTCCCAAATATGTTACGAAATATCAGTGTCTCTCATCGAAATCTTCAAAATTTCGGATCTATATCAATATTTCACAATTTAAATAAGAAACTATGATAATTTTCCTCACATTAGACACTTGTCTCAATTTCGTAGGACCAGTTTTTCTAATTTAATTTTGTAAAAGAAACAACCTCTGCAAGTAACGAAAACCTATTTTACGTACATTTCATATGGAAAAGTATATAAACCGATTATCCTCGTGTATTTATATGAGGTAACTAAGGAAATAAATGTTCAACGATTGCTTCGGTCCTCAAAGGGATGGTTTGTTTATTTCCGAGGATCTAAAAGGCAATCGTCATATTCAGGCATAGGCCTAACAAGCGTTAAGTATGCCTTTTCTTTAACTTCCTTACTGCATTTACTAATGTTTCTGATTACAAAGTTGCGGGTTCTATTCGCTCTACAGGTTATGGTCTCGATTTGACTTGCTCTTTTTAAATTATTACTGAAGGTGATCCCTGGATATCGAATGTCCTTATCTGTTGGAACGCATGAGTTTCCTATGCTATATTTAAATGCAAATTCATTTCGGTTGAAGTCGATTAGTTTGCTTTTGTTAACATTACATTTTAATTTATGTTTAACAAGCCGTACGTTTAATTCTGTTAGATCCTCTTGTAATTTGGTGCAATATCCAAGATTTCTTAGAGTTCGACAAATAATACGATCGTCAGCAAACAAACGAACGTTCGATTTAAGAATTTTTGGCATGTCATGATTATGGTGAACAGTCGCCTCAGTTGATTTCAAAAGAATATAAATTTTCCCCAGTGATCTTCATTGAACAATTTCTCCTTTCCGCCCAATCAAAACACAGGTCCACCATAAATTATGTATAAAACTTACATTAACCGCTCTTTGCTACTTAGTATTTTTTAAAATAACAGATCGGAATATCAGCACGGATTCTTATAACTTTTTAATATGAAGAAGATAGAGATACTTGTATCACTTAACGAATGGAAAAGTCACGATCGCTAAACTTCTTCTCCCTCTTTATTCGTCCATTTTACTCCCAATATAGAATTTAACCTCTCCACAGCTTCATTTGGAACAAATCCCTGCTTAAAGCTCGTCCTTTCACTTTGTCTTCAATGCTTAAAGAATCTCCTTGCAAGAACCCTAATCCTCCTCTATATTATTTTTCCTGTGCATACCGTCCAATTATTTCCTTAATTAGTCATTCCCTCACGATAATCAATTTCTCCCATATCTACTGCCTGCATAATGCCTTTAACCAAAGCCGTTGCATCATTTACCGCTGGTAGCACTTCCTCTTTTGTTTCCCACTAAACTTAATTTGTATTTTCCATTCCATGCCACATATAAATAGCCTCCGATTCTTCAATGTCCCTCCGATGTTCAATGTACAAAGTAGGGATGTCCCTCCGATTGTTGTCCCTCCGATGTTCAATGTACAAAGTAGGGATACGACTGCCCTTCTTCAAACATCTTTTCTGAAACCCCAACTCTTCAGCTATCAACAAGGATGATCGAAGCGAGGATGTTACTGCTGTTCTTACTTCATCTGTGCAATGGACAGAAAAGTAAAGGAGCTGTTCTTCCTGCTCTTATTTTCCCTATGAACTCTGGCTGTTACCTTGACTCTCATGCCTTGTTAAATCTTGTGACGTTAGTTTTCCTAATGTTTATTTTCATCGAAAGCATCCTTGCTTTATCAGCTTTGTATGTACCAGTGCGCGAGAATTATTCCACCCGTTTAACGCTTTTTGCCTACGTTACTTATTAACATTGCAATCCTCTTTTCTTTTTAAAAATTCTTCAAAAAGGTACAATATAGAGAGAAGATGCAACTGCGTTTGGTACTGGGAACATTTTCGTACCGAAGTTTTGCTTAAGACATGCCTGAAAGTAGTTTTTGCTCACTTCCCTTTTGATGACCTTCTTCCAACAATATTTGTTATTTCTCTTTTAGTAATATCCGTAAAGATAAATATCATGCCATCTTCTCCACTCGATACATTTCATATCTTTCTGTGATACTTCCACGAGTTATTGAGACGATTTTCAACGAATTCTATTCTTATCTTCGACGGTTGCCCATTTGAATTCAGTTCCTTTTCCTTTCAAGATTTCCTTTTCTTACCTCTTCATTACATACTTTGACGACCAATCTCAGGTCTGCATTCTCATCTGAATCGAGTTTTTTCGAATCTTTTGCGTTTCGAGGAAGAGAAGAGAGATGTTCGGAAGAGAAATACAGAGACATTATCCCTACTAAAGGCTCCCTTAATGACAGGCCGTCCGTGAAAATTAAATAAGTTTCGTGAATACATTTCCCCTGAATGAATGCGGCGTTTCCGATGCTCCGTGTTTCCATAGCAGTTATTCCAAGAAGAATTTATTTTCATTTCTATTCGTTTTATCAGACGGAAATTCGAGAAACTGGGGAAATATGTATGGTTTAATTTCACACAACTCTGGAGTTTCGAGCAAAAGGAAGAAAGCGGAATTTTTATCATGCTAAGCTTACTGTCCCGTTTGGTTATTGTAATATTGCCGCAAAATATTTGCCAAATCAGTTTTTTTTATTAAATCTACTTGTTATATTATAACAGGAATTAAAGTATATACTTAAGATAGAATTCTTGGATATTTCTCGCAACACGTGGAAAATAATTACTAAAGATCTTTTCAGAGTCTGACCAAATAATTTTATTTAAAATAATTTGCTTTGTAGTTAGTGATTTTTATCAATTAATAGAAATAATAATAACAAATTATTTATTAATGTATTATTATTAAGAATGATTAACTTTTAAAGACTGATTTATTACCGATCTCTGTATAGTGATCATAAGAATATTCCACATTCAACTCGTGGCTTACCTTTCAGTACATTAATATCTATGATAATTTTCGTGTCCTTCTTAGGCATTATATATATTTTTATATATAGGAAAAGGAAAGAGAAATGTAGTTGGGGTAATGAGCGTACCAGTAGAAAGAATCGTGGAATTTAAGGAGGGCATCTATATGTACGTTTGGTCGATTACGAAAAGGCTTTCGATGGAGTCCAATAGCCAAAGAAGATGGAGATAAAAAAAAATTGGGTTTGACTGGAAAGATAGGCGTTTGGTGCAGAGTTTTTACTTAAATCAAACAGCAAGAGTTACATTAACTGAGGGGGAATCAGAATGTGCAGAGTTGGGGAGGGGATAAAGAAAAGGCTGGTCAATATCGCTATCGCTTTCCAATAGATATGCAGAAGAAATGGTTAATAAAGCTTGGGAGGAAATAGACAAGTTGAAGTTGGCGGGGAAGTAGTAAAGTCAGCAAGATATGCAGACGATAAAGCATGAGATTTCGAGAGGAGTTTACAGGTATCAATAAATACAGTAAACGATAAGCACGAGATTTTGGAATTTAGTTTATCGTAAGATAAACTAAAGTAATGAGATTTACGAAAGGAAGAAAACCTAAGTTAATGATCAGAGTAGACGGTGAAAAACTAGAACATGTAGATAATTTCTCTTACTGTGGAAACGTTTTATCTTGGGAAGGGATGCGTACAGTTGAGGTCCAAAAAAGAGTAGCGTTGGCCAAAGAAGATTTCATGAAACAAAGGGAACTGGTGACTAGAGGTCTCGATAGAGGAATCAGTAAAGGATTAGTACAATCCTTGGTGTGGAGTGTTTTGCTATATGGGTGTGAAACTTGGACCTTAAAAAACGTGGATATCAAAACATTTGAGGCCTTAATAAGATGTGGATATGACATAAAATGGAAGAAGTAAGTTGTGTGGATGGAAAAACATACACAGAGGTACTAGAGATGATCGGGGAGGAGAGAGTTTTGAAGTAATTAAGCGACGACAGAGCAAATATATAGGCCAATTATCGAGAGGAGAGGGATTGAAATGTGGAATGTGATTGAAGTCAGAATGCAAGGGAAAAGACAGGAGGGAAGACAAAGACAAATGTTGTTAGCTGACATTAAGGGTGGGATAAAAGACCAGGAGGTGAAGGAAATGGAGTTGTGGAGGAAGTAAGTGGGGAATATTAGGGGATATGTACCTACCGAAAGCATAAGTATGTTAGTTATTGTATGCAGTGCTGTATATATTATTTCCTGTAAATGCAGTAAAATAAAGTTTAACAGGACATTCTGCGTGAAATATTTAACAAGTGCTAGAGAATTGCCGGAACCATATTCTTCGCGTATTACGGCACAGCATTAGCCACTAATGAGAAGTAATTCATGTGTTTCTAATAAAAAAATTTCTATCCCATATTGCCATGGTATACTATATTCAGATATTATTCTCAATTATTTACGTTTCTCAACAGTTTTCTCCATTAGAATGGATATTTTCGCTTTCATAACATTTTCATTTCTATTCTCTCTAAGGAATTTTTGAGACAACGTATAAGTTTGATCAGGTATATTTCCTTTCTTTTAATACTTTTGTAGAATATTTATCTGTATGATATTTCATGGATATTTCTCTATTCAGTTCTATCATAGAACTACCTCTTTCCGCGGACGCTTTACTGATATCAATCTGATATTTCATCTAGCAAACATTATGCCTTTCCTTCATTCTTACTTAATCTTCTAGATATCTAAGAAAATAGTTTACATTTTAATTTAGAATTTACATATTCGAAGGATATTCATAACCAGCTCAATTACGAGTTAAAACGTAATCAGAAAGGTAATTAAAAACCAAGTGAGTTCATAGTTTAGGAAAAAAAATGTGATCATGTTCAAGAATATTTATAGAAGTTATGGAAATATATACTGGTCAATAATTAATTTAAAAATAATCGACAAAATATTTATAAAACAGAAAACATAAAACAAGGAGTGTTGTTGAGATGGAAAGTGAGTGCTTAGTTGTGAGCTTATACACACAAAATATACACAAAAAAAGAAAAAATTGCCTTTCTTTCCTGGTTTGTCATGAGATTATTGAAAGTAGACCGGAATGATAAGGATGCCATACGAGAAAGTACGAAATAAAACAGAAATCAGATAGAATTTACCAAGTGAGGAGAAAGCAAGTCCGGTGAAATACGCGGAACATATAGAAGATTGGCAGGAAAAATGGATAAGGAAGGATGAATAAGAGGAAGAGGATGGGTATAATTGAAGGACCAGATAAAAAAAATAAATACAAGGGGTTGGAAAGAATGGCATATAGAAGAGAAGAATGGAATCTGAGGCCAGCTAATAGGAAAGGCTTTGACATGACAAATTTAGAAAATGAGAAAAAAAGACATAACTATAACAGTGTAGAGAAAACATTTGGGTGAGAAACATGAAAACATCCTCGAAGAAAAACCTCCATCACTTAGGTAAAACAATTCATTAATCGGAGTACTCCGGTACCATCAAAAATAAATCGCCACAATCCGATGTACATTTCGCCAGCGACGCTAGCATCTTCAGGGTACGGCTTGGACTGATAGAAAAGACAGAGATAAAGTCGATTACAGACACAGATAAAGATGATTCTGGATGATGATGGTATCTCTACATCTCTTAAGTGATTAAGAGAAAGAATGAGACGCAATTGTTAGAATAATGGTCCAAAGATGCGTCTCTTAGAGACGTAATTAATTACGTTAATCCTTCAAGAACGGCGTTGGGACGTGATTTCCTTAAACAATGGTCGGCGTAGGTACCCTGTAGCCACCTCTATTACGTTCAAGAAAATTCGCGCTGTTGTGCTTATTTTTGCGTTTTATTGTTTAAACGTGGACTGTTTGATAAGAAATGTTTAAAATCTAATGCTACTGCGTTTAAATTTTATGATCGGGAAATATTGTAGAACTTCGAGAAAAGCTTAAAAATCAGTTGTTTTCCTTTAATCCCACTAGCTATTGACATGCCGAGAAGGATATTTACTGAGCCGTACGAGAGGGGTGAAGCCATAATTATAATTAAGGCTAAAATCATAACTTCTGAAAGATTATACCACCAGAAATGAGGTGATGATTCCTTACACAAGACACGTTTTAGAAATTAAAAATGCCCTAAATTTCATTTGGTCTTAATTTACTAGTAAACCAAAATTATGGACTCGCATTAACTTTCGTAGAACTTTTACTCCTTTTCTGCTCTCCTATTTCATATTTCTCTTATGAATTTAATCCACCCTCTTTTTATAATATCCGTCCACACTTTGATACGATCTCATCGTTTACAGAGGATCTATCGCAGTCATCTAGATCAACAAGAATAGTTTAGTACTGCCCCCTTTCGTAAATAATGATCTGCTGTTAAACATTTTTAAAGGAGCATTTACTGTATTTCATTTTGGTCCATTTATTATAATTTCAATTTTTCAGTTGACTTAATCTTCAAAAGTAGTGTCTGTCTAACTTATCTGACAATTGAATAATTGTTTAATAAACAATAGAACAAGCCAAAGTGCGATAGAACTTGGAAAGGCGTTTTCGGGGTCTCCGTTTACGAAGCAAGCGGATTTCATCTAGATGAGTTCACTTTGAAAACAAATTTTACTTTTTAGTCTTGCCATTCTTAAAATAAACGAAAGTAGAGGAAATCAAAAGAAAAAGATCAGCGTAACTTTTGGAACTTATTTATCAAGTTGTTTTGAGTTACTCTGAGCTTACATTTTGAAGGCTGTGTCGCAGTTAATAAATTCTAGGATCAGTTAATAAATTGGCGAAAGGGGTGCTTTAATGAAAGAATATTGATTGAGGTCGGGTTTTTTATTCTCAGTAGAAGGCACACTACAGCCCGCATCAGACATTGTTTCGCTGATTGAATGAGGAAAAGATTCTTATCCGAACACCGATATAGAGATATTGTATCAGAGATTCCAAGGAGAGGAAAGGACCTTCCGGAAGTATTCAGGTAAAGGAACCTTTTCATCATCAAGGCCTTTCACATGGTAACATTTCAAGCGAAAAGTTGCCTTCGCTCAAACATGAAATATAGGCTCTTTTTGGAACGGAAAACACCAAGATAAAAGTTACTTTGTAAAGCACTTAAGACTTTTATTGTTTACCGATAAGGAGTCTATTGGTTTGCTATTAGGAATAGCTCCCTTGCAATACTGAAGTCACAAAAGAAGCTAAACTGAGAGCTGAGAAAATTTAATTTGTAAAAATCAATGAATCAAATTCATGAGGAAATCTTCGATATTTTAATACTGGAAAGACTGGAAAGCAATAATTAAAATTATATCTGGAATACAAACCCATTTCCGGCCAAATTTGCGGAAACGCAACATTATATGAGTATATATTGGGTGAAATTGTTATCTCAGAGAACTTTTCGATTGTTTTTCTATTGATGTTGTAGTGAAAGTCTTGTATTAATTTATAATGGAGGAATATGTGATCATTAGCAATTATTCTTTTTCTGTGATACATTTTTAAGTTNCGTTGAATATGGCTTTGATGGCTGCCATCCTTTTCTTACGGGCAATGAGTTTATCTACCAAATTGATGGAGTAGCCGTTGGTTAGCGCTATATGTTTAATCACCTCCACTTCTTGCTCGTAGCTAGACATAGACAAGGGGACGCGTAAAAGTCTATCTATCATGGAGTGGAAGGCTGCAAGTTTGTGGGAAGAGGGATGGCAGGAATCACTGGCGATGACGCAATCAGTGTAAGAGGGCTTGCGATAAATCGAGAACTTATGCCTATTATCAACAATTTTAACACCGAGGTCCAAAAAATTTATACTGCCATTAGTCATTAGTCATTAGTTATTAGCCATTAGTCATGCCATTCTTAAAATAAACGAAAGTAGAGGAAATCAAAACAAAAAGATCAGCGTAACTTTTGGAACTTATTTATCAAGTTGTTTTGAGTTACTCTGAGCTTACATTTTGAAGGCTGTGTCGCAGTTAATAAATTCTAGGATCAGTTAATAAATTGGCGAAAGGGGTGCTTTAATGAAAGAATATTGATTGAGTTCGGGTTTTTTATTCTCAGTAGAAGGCACACTACAGCCCGCATCAGACATTGTTTCGCTGATTGAATGAGGAAAAGATTCTTATCCGAACACAGATATAGAGATATTGTATCAGAGATTCCAAGGAGAGGAAAGGACCTCCCGGAAGTATTCAGGTAAAGGAACCTTTTCGTCATCAAGGCCTTTCACATGGTAACATTTCAAGCGAAAAGTTGCCTTCGCTCAAACATGAAATATAGGCTCTTTTTGGAACGGAAAACACCAAGATAAAAGTTACTTTGTAAAGCACTTAAGACTTTTATTGTTTACCGATAAGGAGTCTATTGGTTTGCTATTAGGAATAGCTCCCTTGCAATACTGAAGTCACAAAAGAAGCTAAACTGAGAGCTGAGAAAATTTAATTTGTAAAAATCAATGAATCAAATTCATGAGGAAATCTTCGATATTTTAATACTGGAAAGACTGGAAAGCAATAATTAAAATTATATCTGGAATACAAACCCATTTCCGGCCAAATTTGCGGAAACGCAACATTATATGAGTATATATTGGGTGAAATTGTTATCTCAGAGAACTTTTCGATTGTTTTTCTATTGATGTTGTAGTGAAAGTCTTGTATTAATTTATAATGGAGGAATATGTGATCATTAGCAATTATTCTTTTTCTGTGATACATTTTTAAGTTTGTCAAATTTTGTTTCATAAATCCAAAAAGAAAACAATTTTTACCACAAAATTAAAATGTGCTGAGTTATTTTTGTAATCGATGTCTCATATAATAATAATATCTATGGAGTATCTTTCCTTATTTATTTCCAAAGGAAAATACTTTTTTGTCCTTTTTAGTTTCAACACTTAAGATTGGTTTCGGGCAAATTTGCGAAAGCGTAACATAATTTTTTACATATTTGCAATATTTTTACAGAGTTCACATGTTGTACTCCTCTTATACACATCAATATAACATTGTAAAAGAAAAAAGTGGTAAATTTCTCATTATTCACAAATTTGGCCTTTGATGGGTAAAATAATAATCAGCATGAAGAATCGTCAAATTAAGTTCCAAACAGAAAATATTTCGTATTTATGGTTTTTGATCCTTACTTTTAAATATAGAGTCAATGAATGAACTAGACCAGAATAGATTTATCAAAAGAAAATTATATTCAAAAGAAATAATTATATTAATCAGAAAATTATATTATTAACCCAAATAAAATCTCACTACTGCTATAAGACTTTTTGTCACAATAAAGGTAAGATTCTTCTTGGAAGGTAAAGTACGTATATATGCTAATGAAAATGTCACAAAAACGATTACCTATAAAAAACATGAGAGTTCTGTCACAATGTTAGAGAAGGAAAATAAAATAATGTAGCGAACAGAAGGCAATTATCAGCTGAGTCACGACGCAAATTCTTTCCGTGTTAATCTTAGTTAATGTATCTTTACCTTAGGATGTCAATTTTTTTTCAAACCTTAACATGCGAGAGAATGACGATCAACTTCACCAAATCTTTAATGGAAATTAATGAATTAATAGAACAAATTACTTAGCTTTAGTGAATCAATAGTGAATTAATTAATATCATTCTTCAAAGTGAATTCGTCATAAGTTTCTATGGCTCTATTATTCATAAAATGGGGTAAAGTTAATCATTAAAACGATGGTGTTTGAGGTAATTCAATATCACGAAAGAATCGACACAGGTTAAATTATTTTCATTTGATGCCTGAAAGGCAGGCAATTGGTAATCCCAGTTTGAATTGCGTGAGTGCATATTCCAGGCGTTGTGTATATATTGTTGCCACCATTACAGGGGCTTGTGTTCAGATGCTGTTTCTTTGGCATGGAAGGGGTGAAAAAGTTGCTACGTTCTCACTTGAGAGCAACCATACGGAGAAATAGCGGAAAATATTCTCTTAGGAAGGTCATAACGGAAACTTGAACTTCGTAACGCAATTTGAAAGTAGAAGTTTCTGTAGATTTTACACATGCTACACGATTCGTAAGGAAAAATATAAAAAATTCCAGGAAAATTCACCTCAAAAATACTTTTAGTGCATAATGTAACTGAGTTACTTACAGTTTGATGAAATATATAACCAATAAGATATCATTTTCTTCATTACGATTTAGTTCATGTAGTCGTGTGTTCCTTCATACTAATTCATTTCAAACGTAATACTATCTTAAAACAAGGTAATAATGCTCCTAATGCAAAGAAAATATAAAATTTGATATAGCAAACTTTAATGGAAATACTCCATCTCATTTTCCATTTAACGTATTTGTCAATATAAGTCACATAATAATAATCCATAAGTTTTGTATTAATATTAACACATTTATACACTTCTGAAGGAATTAAAGATTCAAAACAGATTAAGAGCTTTGCCATAAGAAAGATATTTTAAGAACTTTTTCTGGAAAACGTTAAGGGATTAAATCACAGCAAACACAGTTCGAAAATATAGGGTTGATTCGGCTTAGTCGGAGAGGTTACAGGAAATAGAGTAATATCTGGGAACTGTGTCTCGTTCGACAAGTCCAAGAAGAACCCGAAGAAGAGTACTTGAACGTTAGACACAAAAGATATACTACCGTAAAAGAACCTTCCTCTATGTTTTATTGGCAAGAACTTCAAGCAGATATTTTTGCCGATAAGGTCTTCTAGGAAGTAATCATTGTCGATGGGTGCGATTCTTCGCATTTTCCGATATAAGCGCAAGGAAAAGGGCGGAAAAAGGGTTGGAGACGGTGAAGGTCATACGACCTGCAGTTCGGAAGCAAAGGGTAAAGAGTTCTTAATGGGATTGGATGAGAAAAAGCACAGCGGAAATGTTAGAAGGCAGAGACGGCTGAAGTATAGAAAGAAGTGTTTCAGTCAAAAATTGCGGGGTGTTAGTTTTAAAAAGAATGAAGTAGAATAGCGGATAAACGAAAAAAAATTATGCTCATTAACAATGGAAAACTTTGCGGATGATTTCGAATTGTTCGAAGAAGTTTAACCCACTTACTTCTTTTACAGGAAATCCGTAGGATCGGTGTAATTTCTTAGATTAGACGACGTGGGAAGTGAATGGTAGAAGAAGTATAGCGGAAAGGAGTTTGTGATATTTTCATGTTTCGTGATCACACCGTAGTCCCACACTCCGCATGACTCATGCACTGCGAATTTCAGTTTACGCTTTTTTTCAAATCAAAGTATTGAGGTATACGTAAACTAGAATTCGATTTGAGTAGAGAATTAAATAAATAGAGTAGAGAATTTTATTTCGAAATGTATTCTTTTGCTGCTTGATTATGTATCATCTTTGCTTAATAAATGTTCGAAATTCATAATCTTAGGAGATTATTATTCAGATACATTTATATCTGAATTACAGAGATAAACTCGCAGAGACTGAAGGATATGTATTGATACATACAAGTTGTGGACCTGGTTTAGAGCAAAGTAACTTCTCCGCCCTACCAATAATAAAACTAAACCTGCTTCTTCATCGAGTGCCTGGTTGTCCCGACCTTACCTTGGATCTATATAAATATATCAACATATGTGTTGAATTCCGATTGGGGTATATATTCAGATAACGACCAGAACTGCAGAACTTAAAAGATGCCATGTGCAAGAGCCAAGGGTAGTTTCAAGACGATTATTTTTCAGGAATTATTGTTTAGGAATTTTTTAGGAATTATTATTATTATTTTCAGGATTATTATTT
>KZ308801.1:179846-204377 GCA_000376725.2 Ladona fulva
GACTCGCCAAGAGAATAAATTATTACAAGTTTCCTGGTTCATATTTTTTTAGTCATAATTTATGAATAAACAGGAATGTGCTCATTGAATTTCTCTCACATTAAAAGTAATAAACTAAATGCTGATTAAAATTGCACTACGCTTGTAAATTTGCCGGAAGATCTTGGAGTATTTTCCGAAAGTTTTCTTCGCCGTAGGGAGCTCACCATTGTACTAAATGAAAATTTCACAGCAATTTGGAATCTTTAGTTAAAATTGCTTATACATATTCTAAAAATGGGAAATGGACTAGGGGTAGATTTGAGAGATTCAAAAATTTCTACTTTTCACATGCAATCAAATTTTCAATACAAATTTTAGTCAATCTTCTGTTTGACCAAATAATATTTCCTAAATATTTCCCTAAATTTCTAGTTTGAACTTATTTACAATAACATTTGAACTTTAAATAAATGCTAATTGTAATTTTTACAAGGATTTACGTTTTGTCGGCAATAGAGAAAACATAGGAAGTTGCGTTTTTGAGTTAATTTTATATGTCCAATTTGTCGTGAAATAAGAATGCATAGTTCCAGTATGGACCTGCAAATAGTTTTACGTCTATTGTGAGAACTTGTGGGATCTAAGGAGTTAAATGAAACATAACCAAGAGTTGATACCATATGCCTATCGTTAGGATGAAAGAGCGGAGCGTGTTTTGCTTCCTTAACAGAGGGACTTTCTTTTCTGTGTTATCTCGTTCGTTCGAGAGCTTTGCTTACACCAGCGATGAACAGAGCGAGAGAGGAAAGACGTTTACATGGATCATAAGAGGAAGCAGACTTCCTTTAGGCATTCATTTTTAGAAGTTATATGGACAATGGATCATTGGACATGAATTGCGCATCACCCTTTCATCTGCGTGTTAATTGCAAGTTTCATATGTGAATTGAAAATAAAAATAACAGACTTAAATATAAGTTTTAAAAATACATACTGAAGATATTAGAGAAATCGATTTATGAATAGTTGTGATTTTTTAAACGCTAAAGCCGCAAATAGTCAACAGTTGCGAAGATTTAAAAACCTCATCCGGCATCAAGGGAGGTTATTTAAAAAACTGTCATCCGGGCTTGAAAGGTTAAAAAGGTCTTAAGCTCTATGATAAATAATGCTTTTAGAGACAGATATAATGAACGATTATAATGATTTTAGCATACTACTCCGAGGAAATAACTGCACCTTTTTGAAATTGGGCGAGGAACGGAGCAGTGTTTTTCGAAATGAATAGTATTTGAAATTTACATTAATAATAAAGCATTTCTTTCCAAAACATTGGCGAAAAATACAACATGAGAAATAAAATATCAATGAGACAGTATATATATATAAGTTCGGAAGTTGAGTTTTAAATATTAAAAGTGAATTTGTGAGTATATTTTAAAGTTTTATGAAGCGAAATGCTTACTTTTCTCAGAGGGCAAGTAAAACGGAAGAAAATATTTATTTTAGATTTGTATTATTCGGAAAATCTTGACAATATATGGTTAGAAATTACTTATTTTAAAAGTTCAATATCGTGGGTGGATAAATTCAATACATTGAGGATACGTCGGAATTAATCGGAATCTAGTTCTCTCCTTATAGGATCTGTCTGAGAGTCAGTTCTTACGAAATTTTCATAATTCGAAATAATTGGCTGTTTCATTTTCTCCGTGTCTGGCTCTATTTATAATCGTGAGAAAATATTTTCACCCTGGAAATTTATTGTAAATGAGAAAACAAGAATCTTAAGTACCAAAGTGTCAGATGTTTGTATCGTCTTACGGTGACTGAATATAAATACTAGACTAGTCTAATACTATATTAAATTGATATCACAAATTCAGCAGCAGAGGATTCATTGATAACAATGAGAATATTCATAAAGAAGATTCATACATTAATGAACTCAAACATGATAATTATATCCGTTTTTACAGTGATTGACATTATAAATTTGAATTTTTATGATTGAATTTTAAAAGCATTATTTAAAATATTTTTTCGATAAAATTCATTTTATCATTTACTAAAAGTCAATTGAGGAACCACTGACTAGAAGTCTTCTTATTAGTCACTTGTTGGCCGATTTGACCAAGCCGGATACAAGGGGTAAAGGACAACGGTCTCGGACTGATTAACCAATTTTTATGTATTTGGAGAATGTTGTTTGGAGAAAACTAAAAATGACGAGAGCGGTTTGCTTAAAACTTAAGACAGAATTATGAACACAAATGCAGTACTGAGTTTTTCTAAGAAAATACTGACACGTCTTTTATTTAGTCAATAAAGGGGCTTTCCAATACGGCTTAGCATTTGACAACTTTGAAGTAATCAATTTAGCGTACTAAAGAAAGGAAATAATGAATCATAAAACAGCATTAAATGAGCAACCTAGATTGTCGGCATCCTTTGAAAGGTATTGTGCACTTCGAGCTGTGGACTATTAGATTACTGTTGCGTAATGGCTTCTGGGGAAGCTAAGGAGGAGATCATTATTTGAAGCTTCCGCACCACACTCCTTTCACTCGTTCGGCTTATTGGGCTCTCTCTTGAGACGAATTCAACACCGTAGAAATTCCGCTTCACCTAAGCAAAGCACCAACTCAGATATCTATCTCCTCGAGTCCTAAACATTCTACTTAAATCGATGAAAGTTACCCGACGATCCCTCCAAGTTCACGTTCTCGGTTTAGAAGGACTCACAGGTTAACTCAAATGCTGTCAGAGAAATCCCTCGTGAAACTCAAGGAAAACGTTTTCCTAAAACTAAGCACTAATCCAAAAAGCTCAAGCTACAAAGTCTAATATGACAAACAACCGAGAGAAAACATAAATATTAATATTTATTGATTTCATAGGTCGATATAGACATATGAAAATGAATAACCTAAGGCTGATTTATGTATAAAACCGAAAATAAGACGGAAAATTTAAACGAGTTGCCGTAGTACTTACGCAAATATGCTCCATTTATGGAAAAGCGCAGAAGCTAGGTGAATGTATAGGCGAAAACTTCCTAGATTTCATCTACATCTACATCTACATAAATAGATTTGTCATGAATATGACAGAAAGGTCCACTTCCACTATTTTACACATATGTAAATCTGTTCTCGCATGTCAGAATCACGCCCTCTATAATCATGATGGACAAAAATACTCAGTTCATTAAATTTTATCTCCAATCAAAATGTTGCCTATAAATAGGCATCATTGACCTATCGATGTCACCTAGAAATCGGTTATTATTTTCATATTATTTCCTTGCATTGTATGACCTCGAGTGAGAACCCTAATAATTTTTTCTAAGCTGGATTTAACAAGACCTTGCATCAGAAGATCCTTCTCCCTTAATAGTTTGCGTGAACGACTCAATTATATTCCAAAATCCGTTTTCTACGCTAAGAAATCATCGATCAAAAGATCAATCTACTCATAAAAAACAGTAGCGTCTTCAATACGAAAGGCACAGTTTCACTAACTGATAGCTAATAACTCATTTGCTATAATGAGTGTTTATTTAAAATGTTGAGCAGAAATTAAACACATAACTATATAAATATATACTTGTTACATCCATACCAAAATTTTGTACTCGTGTACGGCCATAAAGATTTCCTCCTAGCAAATCTGGATTTAGCGCATCATCATCTACATTTGCTTACGTTCCCTGCAAGCCGCATTTCGGCATGTGGCAGGGGGTGCATACGCCATGACTCAATTTCCCTAATCAATTACTTTCTCGTATCGTTCACGGAAAAAAAATCTTGAAACGACTAGTTCTAGCATCTATTTCTCTGATTTTTTTTTCAGTATCAGAACGGCCTATGTTACAGGGAGGATGCATAAAATCAGCTAAATCTTTTAAAATGTACCTTCTCTGAACTTATTTAGTAAATTAAGTCTTTGTTTAACTTTTCTATCCTCTAGAGATTTCCATCCTGCGTCATGGAGCCTCTGAGTAAAGCTCACTGAATTCCCGTTTCAATTTAACGAACCGTATCGCCTTTCATACCCTCTCAAATTCCCTGTTACAGCAATTATCCCATACACTACACGCATATTCAAGGTCAGTCCTGACCAACGTAACGTAACGTCGCTCACGGACTTTTTCTTCGCTTAAACAGACTATTCTCTTCACGAATTCAAGTTTTTTAGGTGCTCGTCCATATATATTACGGATTTGGGTACCACATGTTACTTATTCGTGAGTATTACTGCAAGCTATTTCACTGATTCTACTGTTAGGATGTTTTTCCCTTGGAGACCGTACGAATAAGTAATGGATTTTCTTACGAAGAAGTTAATCACTTAATATTTGTCTACATTGATCTCTAAAATGAAGTGGTTCTTTCCCGGTGAGTTGCTTGTAGGAAGAGTTCTCGGGTCTCCAACCTCTCCATGCCGTCGACGTTCACTGTCCTGTCTGCAGAGTACGCGGCCGAAACCTCGACGGCATGGGGAGACGCTACTGGTTGGAATCATAATCACAAGTATCATAAATGTCCTATCACAATTATTAAAAGGGCGACGATGTGTACTAAAAATAGTAACGGACCGAATCATAAATGGTGATGTGGTAATTGAGTATCAACACATTGAGTAATAAGTAAAGATTCTTCTGATTTATATTTCCTCATACTTCAAAGATGCTTTTATAAACGATACACCGAGGGAATTTATGCCAACGTAACGTACTAATAAAAAAATATTAAGAAAGAGCAAGTACGAACAAAGACAGCTCGTATTCCTTTGAAGAATGGACGTCTCACAGAAGCAATTAGAAGTATACGAAATTCAATCCAAGTTCCACGCTACCGGTCTATACGAGCCTCCTTTATTTCCAAGGCTATGCAATCATAGTTCTTTTCTCAATTTCGAACCTGGTGACCTCGTTTCATGCCTCCTTGAGATGCCCATGTCATCACTAAAGGGACACGTTCCTACAAGTGACTCACATTTCGCTCTTAAGACGCCATTAAGTCTCCAATGGAACGTCTAAGCCTCGCATGTTACAGAGAAGAAATTTCGATTCCTTTAATATTCAGAAGAATATGATACGATACGCAAACTCAGTAAAGTGCAACGAATCAACGTTCATTGCTCAATATTAGGAGGTATTGAAATTCATTTCGTGGAAAATAACAGTAAACCTCTGCGTATTCCGTGAGAAATGTGAAGTAAAGTAAATCAACGGAATGAATAGAGCTGTCTTCATTTAATGGAAATATATTCGAAGCTCTCAGCAACAGCTAACCCGTTATTTATTTATTTATTTATTAAAATCTGCATTGCAATTTGGCCTTTTGGCCAGGTGGCAATGCTGGAGGAAAGTATAACATTTTGATTTGAAAACTGCATTCGCCCAAGACGGGAGGGAAAACCCTCCAAAAACCTCCCGTAGGCAGTATAAAATTAGATCTAGAAAGTTTGATGAATTTGGAGATGTTTGGATTAGAACCCTGGACCTTTTAACAGGTAATCTTTAAACATCTTAGAGAAAATTGAAGCAAGAGTGAAATGTTTCAATACAAGGACACCGACTCGTATTCAACACTTCTAGAATTTGGAGAGGGTGACGGAGTAAAACGAGCAAATACACAATATTATATTTTTTTAACAATAAAATATCTATTAAAATTGTATATATATATTAAATGTTACAATGATTCAATAACTATTCAAATAATTCTGTAATTACGCTACTTGGGGATTCCCACAGAAAGGTTCGTAATTACATATTGATACATTAAAGAAATAGACATTACTAATATCAATAATACACTTAGAACTTTCAAATAGCTATTTTCCAAAATTTTTGAACGAGTTTCCCTTCAATTCTGCTTCTCGTGTTATAGTTAACAATTTTGTAATTCAATTCAAGATTAATCTAAAACGTTTCCATAAAACTTTGAATAAGTCATCATTTGCAACAAAACGGCTTTCCTCCGAGTCATATCTGATCACACGGAATTTTTAGCAAAAAAGTTATTGATAATTGAAACTGCAATACTTACAACTGCTCACTCCGGACTCTGACGCTGTTGGAAGGAACCCGACGGATCAAGTTGTTTTCAAGATCACTGTGAATGAAAACGGAAAAGGAGATATTAGGTGTCGGGAAAGTGGGCAGTTTCTCAGTCCACCTGACAGGAGAATATGCTGTTTGGAGTCTCACAAATAACGTGAAAGCGCCCGAAAGGGAAGATGAATTCCCAAAGCATTCAAGTTGGAATGAGAAAAAAAAGAGAATGTAATACATAACAGGAGTAATTCCATTTCATTGGCGAAATATGCATTTGGGTGGTATGGAAATATTTAGGCTCTTTTTAAGGCAGTTGTTCCCTAACCTTTCGAATTGTATGCGCATAAAAAAAACCCTATTCTCGCCCCTCTCTTATACAGAAAGCTGCACAAAAAATGTTTCTATGTAAATCGTTTATTTATGTTTCATTTTAACAGCTGAAGTTAAGTTACATAAAGTTATGAGCTATATTTTTACAATTAGTGCAATGTTGATATCTATAGTAATGGTCAGTAAATAGATATAAAATAGTGGTTAGTATGTGCATAACCATGCATAAACATTACACATTAGTGTAGTTACACATTAGTGGAGTTAGCACTAAGCCAATGTAATAGATCTATAACATTGGGCAACCAAAATACGAGATATCTAGGAGAGTATTTATAGGAGACCTATAAATTGAGGGTTTTAGCATCCTTTCAACATTATGATATAGGAAATAGGAAATCGAAGATGAATATAGGAAGAAAACGGATTAGAATAGCCAGGGAAGAAAAAAATCGAGAGTGAATTGGTGACAGGAAAATGCTAAATAAGGATTCCAGTGTTGAGCTGAAGGCCAGCATTTTATTTCTCCGCCCGTTCCCTATTTCCTATCGGGTATATTAATTTGCAAAGTTTGATTTTAGTTAAGGTTTATCAATAAGGTTAATCAATATAGCTTACAATGTAGTTATTCAAATCTCATCGTTTGTTGCAATCGCATTGTGAGAAGATGTAATGATATTGCCCAAGCAATAGAATAGCTTCACCATGGATATTTTCTGATTGAGTTACTCCACCTGAGAAGTGAAAAGTTACTTTGTCTTTTATAAACTATCACTGCATAATTTTACAACGGGATTTAAGTAAACGATGACGTATGAAAAAGATAAGAGAAATTGTATTTAAAAAATGTGTGAATAATTAAAGGCAGAAATGATGAGTAAACAACTCAATACGCGGCACTCTAAAGTGTATAATACGCTGCACTTGATAGACAAAAAGGAACGAAGCTACAATATTTTTAAAATGTTTACATCTTAGATATATAAGTTACACGAAAAAGATGTTACAAAAGGAAAAATACACTAACGAAAAGGAAGGAAAATGAATGGTGAAAGAAGAAAGGACGAGAGAGACTTCTGGGAGAGGAGTTTCGTTAACGGGGCGTCAAGAAGAAAGAAGTTTATTGATGTTTTGGCGCGGAAGGTCTGAAACGACTAAATTAATAAGAGGATGTCATGAGAGTTTTCAAAAGAAAGATGAGAAGACTCTGCGTAATATAGTGCCCAGTATAGCACTAATTATTTCCCTTTTCCAAAATAAAGTTTGAATCGATTTTCCAATTAACTTCGCTGAATGATTGAGGTAGAGAAGTAAACTTCAGCTATGTAATAGCGAGGCATTGTAAGGTAAATATGTAAACTTCATTTCTTAATTAAGAATTCTTTCAGACGCCACAATTAGTCCGAAAAATAAGCGGGAAAGGAACTAAAAGCTCTGGTTCACAATGCGCACTGCAGGTAGATGGGATGAAAAAGTTAGAGAGAGATGCTATTTCAGGTTAGTTAGGTCCTTTCTGGAATATGCGGCGAGTGTATGGGACCCAGCGGATGAAACGAATGCTCACGAATTTGAGAAAGTGCAACGCAACGCAATACGATTTGTTTAAAAGTGCTACGATAGAAAAGCAAGCGTTACTCAAATGTTCTCAGACGCAGGCTGGGAATCCTTGAAAGAAATGAGATTAGAAGCTAGGTTGCGATTGCTTGCTAAATTTAGAGAACGTACGTTTCAGGAAGAAGTAATCGTGACCCCTGCTGACCCCTGCTACTTCGGCCGATCCGACAATGAGTGTAAAATAAGAGAAATACATGCGAGGAAAAGTCGTTTTAGGGACTCATTGTTTCCACGAACGATACGCAATAACAATAATTTAAAAAGGTAACTCGAACACTTGGTATTTACACCCCCTGCCACACGCCGAAAGGTAGCTTGCACGTTATTTATGTAAATGTAGATTAGTCTTAATGAGGTCAAAATTATACATAATAAATAAATGTTAATTATTTGACGAATATTTAACGCTATGATATTTGTATCTATAGATCCAGAGAACTCAATACAGAGCACATTCTTAAGCTCGAGATTTTGAGTACTGAGAAAGTAATATGCAATTTTCATACTTCCAATTGCCAATAAAAAAGTCGAAGTGATTGTTTATTGGGTTTTTTATTAAAAACGTTAAATATAAAAATTTACGAGGAATTTAAGGATAATTTTATCAAAACTTAACAGAATTCAAGTCAGCTTCTGCAGTGTTTATAGACGTTTCGTAGAAGAGTATTTAATGATTTTACAATAATGGTTACCTCAGTTTCGTACGGTTATTTACTCTTGAGTATTTTTCTAACAGAGATTAATTCCGCAGAAAGATTATATACGTGTCAGACGTCCTGAAAGAACTACATTCGAGTATGGAAAGATTTGCGAGATAAATTTGTCTTTTAAATGCGGACTACCAACATTGATATTTTACAAATATTTGTGACCGATAACCACCAAGTTTCTATCAAACATACTTACTCAAATACATATAGAGTCAGTTATGTCGCTTATGAATTAATTTATGTTTAAAATTAACTAGAACTTAACTTTTTCAAAGAGTAAAAGGATATTTTGACGTAAAATTCACTACCCTGATGAGAAGTAAATGTGGATCATGGGCATAAAAGAAATAAAAAACGCCAGAAGATCTCAGTATCTTAAAAGAAACTATTGTAAGGTTATTAGAGAGTGAAACTACTAATTTAGGTGTGGCATCTACAAATTATCTCAAATTTCTCAAATACACTTTAGTTATGGGCTGTGCTCATTCTTTCGAAAGCGGATAAAAACACACAAGCGTCGATGCACCTCTTACCCATTTCGGAAGGTCCCTCCAAAATTATTGAATTCGACATTTCAAAGCAAATATGGCGATGTTTTGAAATGTATGGAAAAATATGCTGGTCTATTAAGTGAAAACCAAAATATAAGGTTAAGAGGGAGTTTTCATAACGTGTTTAAACATCTGAAAAACTGAAACAGTAAAATTTTAAAACTTATAATTTAAGATTTATGTTAAGAAATGGCGAAGCAAAGAATTTAAGCCAGAAAATATAAGTTTAAGTAAAGAATTTATTGACACACTCCAACAAAAAATTGACACTATATTTTTAATAATGCATAGTATAATTTTTTCATTCATAACTTCAAAAATAATAAATAATCAACAAAAAAACAAAAAAGAAAATATTCTGAGAAAATTCCCTGATTCAAGGAAATCAGGGCTTTTCATGAAAAATTAAAGTATAGTATTATAAAGCCATTGTACAAAGATGGAATACATTTAATGAATTTATTAAAAATTACCGTCTCATATCTTTGTTAACAAGTTTTGCAAAAATATTTTAAACAGCTGCAAAAACACAGCTTATGCATCATTTTGAAGGAAAAATGCTATTGCCATGTCAACGTGAATTTAGAAGGAAATATTCAACCAGCACTGCCTTAATTGACCCTGTACGAGTAAATATTGTTTGTAAGTCCTTGGATCAGTCACAAACATCATTAGGTTTAACTTGTGACCTTTCCAAAGATTTCGACTGTGTTCAACATGACACACTAATCGATAAAATAGAATACTATAGAATAAAAGAGAATTCTCTTAACTGGAATTTCTTTCTTACTTGTCAGATAAGAAACATCAATTAGGAATGGGAACAAATTATATAATTCAGATTGTGAAGATGTGAACATAGGCATTTCGCAAGGATTTGTGCTTTACTTTGTATTGTTTGTGTTAATGATCTCTCACCTAGCATAAACAAAGAAGTAATACTTTATGCAGATGATGTTACAGCAATAGTTAAAAATAAGAATCACAAGAATCATAAGATCACAACTCCACAAGCTGTGAATATGCATTTGATTGTGTAGAAGAATATGTGGATTGATAATTAAGGAAGGAAAAATATGTTTTATGGTATTCGTATGAAAATTTCAGGTCGTCATCAGTCAGATGATGTTAAATTTAGTATATAATCATGTTACCACCGGTATATTAGTGACTTGTCAAATTATTACAGATCAAAACTCTTCCTTTTTTCAACACTTCAAGAAATAATTTATCCCTTAACTGAAAGGATTAGAACTCTTCAGCGTTCCTATCAAATGCAGATCCCATTTAAGCATATTGGCGGGCTAAGTATCCTAACTAATGCAAAGAAACTTAACTCTCTAACTTTTTCATTGCTTCCACTGGGAAAACGTTTCACGAATCATTTTTTATTGAGAGCTCTCTCACATATTCCGCGGATATGGATTTTCTCAGGTTACCCTCGAAATGCTCAAGCGATTCTCCAACTTCCAAATTTCCTAAGATTAATCTATAGATTTATAGTTCGAATTCTGACGCATAATGTGCCTTACGAAGTGCTTTAAGTACTGCCGATTTTTTTAGTATAACACATAAGGGTTACGGCATATCAAATTATCACGCCGTTAATTTAGTTTACAAATTCCTCAACTTCTGGAAAATCGATTAATCATCTGATGAGGATTTGGTGCTTTCGTTAATTGGGTGGAGACGTCAAACGTCAAACTCATTAATTGGCTTCGTTCTCACTTCCTGCTAACCTTAATTCGCCTATATCATCCACTGTTTGCTGAATATTCCTTACTTTTATTTCCTCACCGTTATTCGTCCAACTTATTGATAATGATGTTCTTGCGATATCTTTGCTCTAAGTTTTGCTGCATTTGGTTTGTATTATCGTTATATTGGTGTTTGCGGCATTTGTGTAATAATTTCAACTCTTCAAAACACGGAGAAGCTTACGTCGGTAATCAAGTCTTCTATCTCAAAGCGAAGTCCACCCGAGGGATAGCCGAAACACTACTATCGGATCTAAAACCTCCCTTGACAAACCGATGACTTGACGAAGTAGCTGTGATGGCAGTTACTGGCCTTGGAGTTTCTGCTCAAATACGATTAAAGATCATTTAAGTTAATGGACGAAGGAGTTTAGTTTAAAAAATATCAATCTTTTATATACCGAAGGGGAAACAGGCATGAAAAAAATCTGGCTGGACCGAAACTCGAAGCAGAATCTTTCAAATGCCGGTTGGTTACCTACTTATCCGTTTCTCCTTAGGCATCATCCATCATTTTCACCATCTCATCTTTGCATCATCAAGATGCAAAGGCATCTTTAGCCAAATTTTATTCCTTTATATTTCAATTTCCCCACCATTAGCAGAAGTAAAACCCTTTGTTAACATACTTAATCTTTTCTCAATTCATTACTATACATAGACTTGGATGTCTCTTTCAGTTCCCTGACTGCGGTCGATATCTATCGACTAATTAAAGTATACTGAATGAGCTTGGGTGATGAACGGTGGGGAATTCATTAATAATTCACTATTTCTTATTCACTATTTCTAAAATTTACACACTCTTTACTGAAAACGGGGTGAGACCCCAATAGCGAGTTTCCTTTTATTAGCATTCTCTTTTATTAATCGCAATTATTTTATCCAGCAAACTATTCTGCGAAGTTTAAGCTACAAATTTAGAGAGAACATAATTTAAAACAGTAACAATCTACATATAGAGATGGATGCATATTTATATGGAGATTAAGCCTCTTCTGTTTATTTCTAAAATTTGCTGAAGTTAACACTACATTTGAGTTTTTCGAACACGATTCATTAACAAAATATAACTTATATTCACTGCCCCTCTGTGGAATTGCGACCCAGGCGCGTGCCCTGGTTGCCCCACCTACGGCTATGATTCTGTCAATACACTGACAGGAAATTCAATTAAAGAATTAGGTCATCATTAACGAAATTATTAGAAATATATTATATTGTATACATTGATTTTTCAGATAAGACAGAAAGTAAGTAAATTTTTGAACTGGTTGAACCGTTCAAATGATTAAAGTGTTATTTCAAATGAATTGACTGATTATTCCTAAAAGATAACAGCGGCAAAGAAAGAACAGTAAGGCTGAATATCTGTGCGCTCCCAAAGAACCTTCTAGTTTACCTCACACCTCATCTCTCTCTCTCTCTCTGTAATGTCACCAGATCGAACTTGCGAATGTACTCATTCATTCCTTCATTACTGACCGTAGCGAGAAAATGAATGGGATGTGTGCTTGTGCAGTCATCAGCCTTAAGGCTGTTTGGATCCTTCACCCGTCTACCAAAAGGTCCTGTGAGAGTATGCAGTCACAAGGCAAGGTGAGGAGTGGCACAATGAGTACGGTTAATCAGCATCAATCATATTAAAGGGGAAAATCCTGGATACAATCAACAGGAGGTCTTCAATTATCATCATCGATATAAAGAAAGGTAATATAAAAGTTATGCCTATCCCAATGTCTTTTAATGAGCAAAAAAGCGAAACTAGACATCCGCTATTAACAACAGAAAGATAAAAAAGTTATGTAAAGAGTTAGTTCGTACAATAGTTTAAGATTTGACAGAGCAGCAGTCTGTATAGACAATGGCGTAGCCACGGGCGGATCTGAGGGGTTCGGACCCCCCCTATTAGGTCCGACTTAAAGTAGAACGATGAATGAGTGACAGGAAATTTGCAAACGAAGAGAGCGTGCAATTTTCAAGTAAAAACATTTTGCAACCCCCTCTGGCAGGAATTTCTGGCTACACCCCTGATACCAGACTACATATATACCCACAGAGCAATAAATTGGGCCTCAACATTACACAGAGAGAGGATTAGATTAAAAAGTGAGTTTTATTAACTTACGGGAACAGCTGCAATATCCTTTGTGAAGTGAACTGGACTGTGGACAATGTCGATATATTTACTAAGGAAATATATTTTGCGGAAATTAAATTTAGGAAACAGGTTTTGGGATTAAGGGAGCAAAAGGCAAAAATGGGATTAAAGAAGAGTAACTGATTATCTAATAGCCAACGATAGGATAATGCAGAAGTAAATCGATGAGTCATATACCAATGATATACTAATGCCGATTTGCTAAACAAAATCCACAGAGAATATCAAATTCAGTCAGAAAAAATAACATTCAAAACTACGAGCATATTATTATAAAAAGTTCATAACTCTCTAATGATAACTGAATTTATTGACAACCTAAAGGTAGCTGATGTGACTATGTAAATAAACTCTAAAATATGCATTTCCGGAAGGTTGTCCGGGATCTATAGTGTAATGCATTATTGTTCGATATTCCGTGCACTTAAATTTATTAAATTTATATTGTAAATGAAATGGAAGACGAAATATTATTTTTGAAGGTGTTACAGACAGGAGGCCAAATTCAAGAAATGAAGTAGTGAAAATGATCTTAAACAAATGAACCCTTCATAACTTTAAAGATAAAGCATTTGGAGGGAAAAAATTCACTTACATCATGTGAAGGATGGAGTCCACCCGAAGGTCAGACAAGTTGGGAATGGTATGAAGACCAGTGCGAACAATCCGCCTGCAAGAAGTAAATTGATCATTTTTTACCTCTAGATACCCATAGTATATTACATTTAATCTTCCGCATTCATTACTTACAGAATCCTCAATCTTGGAAGATGTTCGTTGAAAACAGAGTCCGATATGCTACTCAGCTTCGGTGCATGATCTATGTATCTGGAAGGATAAATAATTGTTATAAGATTGTGGGAAATCTTACTGCTATTTGGAAATTGTGGGAAATCTTACTGATTATGAGAAATCTTACTGATATAACGCTGTGTTTATTTGATGTCAGTGGACCTGAAAAAATCATTCAAAATGTTGCACTTGCAGTAAAAGGATCATACATTTCAGTGCTCTGGCTCTTGGTTTGAGAATATTATTAAATTGCGATCAGTTCAAAAGTAAATTAATACTTTTTATTGCAAAAAAATCAGGAATATTGCTACTTAAGTTACTAGATCTATCTATCCGTTACTGCGATTAATTTTCCGCATTTAAAATATAATTTGTGTGGTGACAAAGACTATTTATCTACAATATCATTCTCCGTTTGTGCGCCTTGAACAAATTTCTCGCTTCTTTTCAATTAATCTCACAACCTATAAAACTTTCTCCCCCTATTCACGTCACTTCCTAAGATTTGTATTATATTTCGATGGATCAACGGCGCATTTTTATAAGCTTCAAAGATTAATAAAATCATTAAAAGGGTTAAGTTTATCAGGGCAATTTAATCGATACTTTTCCATAATATAAGGAACTAAGCCAAGATGAGTGAAGTAACATTATCCTATACATATCGAGGACTTAACTAGTTATTCCTACCGCTTAAACCTGAAGTCTAAGTAAGATGTAACTAGTGTCATTCTCCTTTACAAGATAAATGTATAGTTTGTGGAAATTACTAGTTTGTTTTATTTCCTGGGCATCAAAACCCCGGTAGTGCTGTTGGTTGCTCTTGTGGTTTTATGTGACCAAATATTATTATTAAATACCTTGTTTTTCAAATAAAATACTAACAGATTCAAAACACAAACAAAGGGAAGGTTATCGATATGTAGATGTTTTCCGAACGTGGAGTTAATCGGATGAATGTCGGTCAAGGGAGCATCGATCAAACCAGGGGATTCTGCTCTGGAATGGGTCGTAAAATGTTGTGCCATATGCAGAGATTTTATTTACAACCAAATCCAACGTTCGACAGCACAAACAACTATAAAAAGCAATTAATTTCAAACAATTTATTCAGGACTTTTTACGTCATCAATATTATAATCGAGAAAAGCAAAATTTGAAAAAGGCGACTTATTATATAAGAGAAAATGGCATTTCCCGAGGATGGTAAATCAATTTAAATTCATATTTGACCTGCCATTCATACGCCTATCGAATGAAAACACTCTTCTTTGAAACAATAAATTAAGAATGTAATCATATGGTATATAAAACGTCCATATATGAATTAAGGTACCATTAATGGTATGAAGAATGTACTTACATGGTCCGTAGCTCCGTTAAGTTCTGGAAGGCACGGTCTTCAATTGTTTCAAGCAGATCTACATTCATAAGAACTCTGAAACAGACAAAATTTCTTAATATGGCTATAATTTTATTCATTTATCAATTTATTTATTATTTTTTATATAAAATGTATTATGATATGGTTTTTAGGGTTTGAATTAATTTTAGTTCTAACTAAAGTGAATAACAGGCAGAAAAGTAATCCAGTTATCCATTAAATTTGTTATTTTTGGAAACGCATATGTTTGTTCCATTTCCAACAATACCTAGCCAACCATTCCATCACATTAGTAAAGAATTTTGTGTTGTAACTAGTCGCGAAGTAACACAAAGATAAAATTATTGAATTATACAGGATATTGTTTTCCATTGCCGACGATGTTCACTGTTTGGCGACCTTCAGCCGGAAATATATATATAACAACAGGTACAAAACCTCATCTCTGATGCGCATTTAGATTGGATTATATTTCCGAAATTATAGCAAACAATTACGAATGATAATATTTGTTTTAACCATTGTGTAGAATTACATTAGGGCAAATTATATAAGATTTGCCCTTTAAATTACTTAATACCATAATATATAGTTAACAAAAATAAAATTGGTCGAGAAATTCATTCTTTTCTGACCAGTAAAAAATATAATTCCCTCATTTCCATAATCAGAAATATTTTCTTCACAACGAGATTTTGAATTTCTCATTATAAGTTTCTGTAGAGCAATATGATACCATTTCAGGGATTGCAGATAAACAGCAGAAAATCAATCTGTTTATAATTAGATTTGAAAGTTACGATAAATAAACGGATGAGCAAATGTAAGTAATTTATAATACAGAAATACAACACAACAGGTATTGTAACTACTTTTCTTAATTTGAGATATTCCTAAGTTTGAAAGAAAAACTAATGTTACAGAGAAATTGAAAGTTGTCAGCCAAGGTTGATGTATATGAAAGAAACACAGAAATACCTTCTCTAACAAATAAGAGGGAAATTAATTTCCTCAGAATACCGATCGATTATTAGCCAAATGTTTTGGGTCAAAAGACGTAGCATTGATCGTTCTCTGATGACAAACACTTTGGGTGATTGTGCACATTTCAAAGGACACCAGAGACAAAGTAACAGTGACGCTGATGGAATAACGCATCTGTTTCCAATCAATAGCAATGGTTATACGAAGCATATTGCCAGTCAATTAAACTCACGCAGTTCGTGACTGAATGTGACTTTTGTGTCACCATTTCTCTTACTCTTCTCATCGCTATCAATAAGTTCATCTGCTTTTTCCTTTCCCACCATGAAATGTCTGTAAAAATGCTTTTAGCTTTACTCAGTCGCGAGCATTTCTCTTGATATTCTGTCACGACTTTCGTTGTCTAAACGTGACCTGAAAAATACGGAAAATAAAAATACCCGCCAACAACAATTACTGAAGTATGTCATTCGGATACTTAGGCCTAAAAATATTTTAGACATTCAGAGAAATTTTATTAACAAAAATACTATTACTGTTTACAAATACACAATGCTGCGAGAGTGGCGGAAACTTCTGTTTCTCGAAACAATCCTATTCAAATACCCATGAACCAAATTTGTCTCGAAGTGATTCCTCTCTATTTAAATTGCTTTCTACAATATGACTCGGAATCTCAATCTCAAAATCTGTATAGAAGTAAAATTTCGAAAACCGCAGGAAAAAAACCAATCACGTTTGCTGATGAAAAACGTGGCATTTTCTATTTGTTAAGATATGGCCGATTTATATTGAAGCTTATCAAACTTATCTAAAATGATTTGGAAAAAAAAAAGATTCCCTTGCCGCACGTCAAATGATGGCTTTCATATAGATGTGCCCTATCATCAGCAGATGGTCGAGATTGGGATCCCAGATAACCAAGCTGGCAGCGCGTCAGACTTCGGTGAAAGCGGTGAAGTGGTTCATCTACATCCACATAAATGCCCTGCAAGCCGACTTTCGGCGTGTGGCAGGGGGTGAAAACACTGAGCGTTCGGACTGTTTTTAACTTATTATTATCGCGTACCGTTCGCGGAAAGAATGAATTTTTAAAACGACTCATCCTAGCATCTATTTCTCTTATTTTACGCTCATTGTCGGATCGTCCAAGGTAGCAGGTAATATCGACTACTTCTTCCGCAAACGTACTTTCCCTAAATTTATCAAGCAATCGCAATCTAGCTTCTCATCTCATATCTTTTAAGGGTACTCAACCTACATCTAAAACAGCATTTTGGTAACGCTTGCTTTTTTGTCGTATCACTTTTTAGCAAAACGTATCGCTTTCCGTTGTACTTTCTCGAGTTCATGGGAGTAGGTTTCGTCCGCCGGATCTCATGTATTTGGTGCGTATTCCATTTGCCCCCCTAATAACGTAAAGTAAAATCTCTCTCTAACTTGTTCGTCACATCTACCGACAAATGTATACCGGAAAGCCAAAAAAGGCAGATGTCACTCTAGGGTAAGTTTATTTATAAAATCTAAAATGGTAGATAGCGAAAGAAGCTATAGGAATATCATTGCTTTTATACCCCCTGCCCTAAATCACTGGCAACTTTTAAGGTCAATATGTATATTTTTTATTTATTTGAATTTAATTTATTTTTGCAGTTTTATACTATGTATATTTTATCTTAATATGCCCATATATTAATAATGATACTTATTACAAGCCAATAATAGTTATTATTTATCCGGTAAATAAATTATTCATTTACGGCGATGTTACCAAAGCAGATTCGTTGTACGATTCGCTGGTATGCGGAAAAGGTACTGAATCAATGAGATGTGAGAATCATCTCAAATTTTTTCATATTATAGCAGATAAGGCGTTGAATAGAATTCAGCTTTGAGAAGAAACATTACAAAGGTGCCTTGTAATTAAGTGTGCTTGCCGGATGCAAAAAATCTGTTTAACCAACACACATTCACGTACTGATATTGCTTTCTCATATCAGTTAAAAATTGCAGGTCCCACAGGTTCTACAGTGAGCTCAACTTCACTGTTTGTCAGTCTGCAAACATTTATAAACCGCTGCGCATCTTTAATTTCTGTATTAACGCTTGGTCAGTTCTGGAAGCACGTCTTCTTTCAATCCACGGCTTAACCCAGATGCTTTTTTTTTTTTATTCTTCTTCGTTTTAGAGTAAGCTAGAATGACTACAGCCGCTGCGAACTTTCTTAAGTGAGACGATATCTTGACTGCTCTCAGAAATTCATGCAGGGGACAGGGATTGGAAAGATTTCGAGAAATATCCCGAGAGCAATCTCGGCGAGAAGCTCGCCGCGTCGCCTCTCGCTCGTTCTCGCGAGTAGCTATAGTTAAAATCAGCTATCAGGTGGGTCACCACCCGGTAGTGACTCTCGAGAGTAACTCGCGTCTAGAGAGTACTCGCGTCTAGAGAGTACTCGCGTCAAAATTCTCTAGTGGATACGCACCTAAATGCTGGTTTGATTTATATGCAAGTAAAACGTGTTTTACTAATTGAGTGTAAGTGTAATGCATCGATCACATTGAGGTGATGCACGATATGTGATATATCGTTAGTGATACATAATTATTGATGTTTCGCCGGTGGGGTTCACACAAGAACGGTATGATATGGACGATTAATAGGTGGCAAGGGCCTTGCTATCACTTTTCCAGTCGTAATCTCGAACCCAAACGATAAGGAAGACGCTGTTGTGGCGCACTTGTAGGTGAATGAAATTACAAAAAGGAACCGCTTTACAATTATATTTATTGATTGGTATCGCTGTTGCATATCGCAAGGAAAGTTTCGATTCATCACACTTTTATGCATGAATTTCAGCACTAAGATAATGAGGAAATCTCGAAAAACGTAGCTAAAGAGTTTGAAGTCGTTAATGAGGAGTGAAACTCTCTGAATAAATATTACCGCTATTAAACACACGGAAAGTACTCCTTCGCCACACTCACGAAAAGTGGAGATAACTCTAAATGTTAATGATCATAAATAAATCACGAACAGCCCTATATGGTAACTGTCCGACAATTGACTCTGAGATCTTTGGGTAAGTCTGTCGTACGGCATACCCTAGACCAGCTTAGTTCGAAGGTCTTAGTTCAGAGGCTCCCTTTGTCACACAGAAAAAATTATATATGACATTAAAATGCATACTTCATATCCCATGGTTTAAAGTATATTTAACCTATATAAATTCGGTAGAACAGATAAACAAAGGTGGAAGTTAAAAAAGATCTGGTGCTTTCCCGGCGAATATTATGGGTGAAGTCTTCTCGGGTTGCCAGCCGGGTTGATTCTGCGATGTCTCTCGACATTTCGGTTCCTTCCTCTGGAACCATCTTCAGGAGCGAAGTTCAGAGCGAACGAAGGTCACTTCGCTCCTGAAGATGGTTCCAGAGGAAGGAACCGAAACGTCGAGAGACATCGCAGAATCAACCCGAGAAGACTTCACCCAAGGTGGAAGTGTAAATAAATATTCTAGTGGGCCACTCTCGAAAGGGACGAACTCCTCGGCACAATCGCTTTCGTAACCTAAATTGTACTGTAAACCTTTACTAGTAGAATGAAAGTTTGGAAGTGAAAAAAAATTATTATCGCCGAATTTCTTTCTCTATGCAAAAGCGCGCACCGTTTCCCCTTAAAAATGTTGGGACCATAATATTAACATTGTGTTTTCAACTCTAACTCTAACTCTTTTTCGCTCCAGCGTAGCCGGATTTAATTTACGTTGTGGCACCCAGACATCAAGCTGTCTTTATCCACGACAAATCACTTATTTTTGGAAATTCTTTATTTATAATAAAAAGTAGCCCGTACGGAAAAATGGAAAATTAAATTGTGCGCGTCGCATGATTGAAAAATCGCTCAGGAGATCCAAAAACCCGGCCCCCAGGGCCACCACTTTGCAATCAAAAGTAATAAACAATGAGAGTAAGAATTTTAAAGAAAAATCCACTTGGAAGAGGCCCGCCAGGCCGATTGACCCAGCAATAGATAATTTAATTAAATAAATGTTTAAAAACCCATGAAGTAAAACCATGCTAAAAACAAACGTATTAAAAAGATCGTAATTTTTAATTCGGTTGTCTTATAACTGAAAAAAAGGATTAAAATATTGCGCAAATATACAAATAAATAATTATTTTAAAAGAAAATCAGCAAACTGCAATAGCGCTGAACATTGGGTTTTCAAGACGTTGGAAGGAGTATATAAGATGATAAGAAGGCTCCAGGTCCTGACCGTGCCGTACCGTTTCCCTCACCGAGTGAGAAAGAAAAGGACAACGCCAATGCCATGTATCGGATATAAGAGCTGAAAAAAAGTAATATCAAAACGTTCCATAAGGTTATCCCTCTATAAGATTTCACAATTGGCAATGTTATAGAATAGTAAAATTTATAAATTTCTATTATATAATTACCGCATTTAGAATATATTTATTGAAAAGAATTATATTTATTGGAATGTGATGTATCGGAATGTATTAAAATCTGTGTGAAATTTTATCCTTTTGCTCTTTACATTAAATACTACAAATAAGAATCTTAGCTAACTGGTATCCATTACTTATTTTTAGAGGAAATAAAACAGCCTGATATTTTTTCTAGTCGGGAGGGTAAGCCATCTCAAACATAACGAAGGCAGAAAATACTAGTTTATAAAGTTATTAAATCGAAAGTATAACATTATACGATCTGAAAAACGTAAAATTAATTTAACTAACTGCTCGATGGCACATTTAGGTAATATATACCTTTAGACTTTTAACTATGTTTAAAAAGCCATTGGACGGGGATTGCGTAACATTGTACATTTATTAAAATATACTACGTGTTTAGCGTTAAATCTCACACCTACAACGGATTGGTTCCATAAAGAAAATTTGGTCACATGTTGATATTTTTATAAAAGATTCCTCGTTATCAACTTTAAAGCCATACTTCTGTTAATACCTAAGTTACCTAAGCGAAATTGCATGGACTACTTTCTCTTCAATGATTCCTAGACTTATCGTGCTCACAAACCTTTAAAACTAGTCTAATCCTCCCATACACTTTTTTAATCCTAACAGTTGTCTGCTTTATGATTTGCTCTTTTAATTCTAATTGATAAACACATGAAAAAAACTGACATTTAAGACGAATCGAATGGAAGGGGAGACTTCCCAATATGCCCCATAAGGACGCCATTTAGTTACTTGTGGTACAAGAGAAATAGTGAGTTTATCTTGAGGCTCAACGTACTGAACGCGTTCAGAAACTTTCGAATAGAATCAACACTTGGGTTCCGAAAGTTATTTCCAGCGCTACCGCAACCAGACTGGGAGGACATGATCAAAGAATACCGAATTTTGAGCACAAATTGGTTTCGTGATATGCGACTGGCTGTTAGAAAGGGTGTTCATGTGTAATTGAATCAAAAGTTGCACCTCTAGCTAAAAGGAAGAGTGAAAACTAATGATTTACTATGGAAATAGCTAAATCACTAAATTGCCAGTAATTGTTTTTGTAAAGGGATAATTACTGGCTTGTTCCTCTTTCAAGTTTTGTATGAATTTTGTCCTTCGTCATGTAACATTCATCATCCACTCAAAGATTGCATCCACTACATTGCACTATTTATTCTAACTTGCGCTGTTTGATAAAAATACAAGTTTTCACCAAACGCCTAACTTTCCAGTCCAACCCAACTTTCGTTAAAATTTCCATTAGTTTTGGCCATTGGACTCTATCGAAAGCCTTTTCAAAATCGACAAAACATGCAGATACATCCTTCTGAAATTCTCAGCTTCGTTCTACTAGTACCCTCATTACCCCGATAGCGTCCCTCGTTCCTTTCCCATTCTGAAAACCGAACTGGTGTTCTCCAATTTTCCCCTTACGTACTAATTCCATACCAATGAGATTCCAGATGATTATCTATTCTTTGATCCGAATCCGAGATAAAAATACCTTCATTAACATTTTTCTATTTTCTCTCCATATTTTTTGGTTATCATGAAAGTAATGAACCCATATGAACCTGAAAAAAATACACAAAAACTGAGATCGAACAAAAAGCGATGAATAGCAACGGAAGCTTAAATAATACTACAGGATTGTTGATGGATCTTTCGCTTCTACCATGAATATATTTCGTGATATTATCTTCCTTTATGCTGGTAGTTAGCCATATGATGGTAGCCTTTCTATCATCTATCAGACTGCTCTTTGAAAGAAGTTATGAATTGGAACCCTTAAATAAAATATCCGTCTTCAACTTTGGCTTTTATTTCATAACTTTTTGCTAAAAAGAACGACGACACACTTAACATCCTAAGCTAATAAAATATTAAATTTAAGGTATGAGTGACTTAAATAGCTGTTATATTTCTGCAGCAGCTGCACGGTAAAAAAATAATAGAAATAGATATAAATACTTACAAGTCGTTCAGAGATGACGCATAAGGCTGTAAGGATCCTCTCCGTAACTTAGTTATCCCAGCTTTGACGATGGAACTGAAATAACAACGGTAAAAAGATGCATTAGTAAACGTTGGATAATAAATGTACTCTAATCTAGGCGAATCTAGCATGTTTAAGGTTTAAGGCAAAAGCCTTACATCATTATTTTACAGTAATCGTAATCTTGGTGTCTTAGTTTTCTATCATCATCCTTTATACTGCCCCCTCATAGTGAAGAGTGGGATAAATGCGCAGAAGAAATATTTTGTCGAGACTGAGCTCCGCATCATAAGGTAGACAGATCACTAGCCATAAAAAAATCAATTTTGGGAGAATAATTCCTTCACTTAGCAACATATCTACCGCTGATACACATTTAAAAATACGGAATCAGATTGTGGAGACGAACAGAAAACTGACAATAGTTTGTGACTACACGAAATAGATTATTATTCACCACCGAAAATAAAAATAAACTCCATCACGAGTAGGTATAGGAAAACAAGCCAATTTTGTGTTAAATACGACACAGTAGCAATGGTAAAACAAAAATACACAATTAAATGAATGCCGTAGTACAATTTAAACTGCAGTGCGTGTGAGAATCCCTGGAATTTATAGAAAGAGACTATTATCTGATCTGACAGAATATTTCTGACGTTCTAGAATAATCCTCAAACTACAGCCTGTAACCAACGTAGAAAATAAAAGAAATTTGAGGAAATGATAGTAAATTATATAAGACCCATGGATGGAAGTGTCACAGACATGTAAAGTGCATGGCATCTCTGCGAAGGAGGGAAAAGTTAGAGAAAAGACAAGTACGAAAAAAAAGAAGATGTAAAAGAGAGTGGATGAAACGCAAGAAGATGCAAAGGAGAATATCAGCCGAAGACGAGAGAAACGTCGGTTGCGTGGAAGTTCCATCTGAATTTAAAGAGAGAGGCAGAGTGCAGAATTTTATGTAGAATAGAAAATAAAATCAATAGGCGACATTTTTGTAGCTCATATTTAGTTTTAAGTACAGTATATATGTCGTCATTATTACGCAGAGAAATTTTCCTTAAGAATCTGTGTTTATTTAAAATTTTATTTCCAAAATACTTAAATACGTGCATGAATGCAAATTTTAATTACAGATTCAGATGTAACTCGCGCAACGACTAATGGCTTCGTTTATTCCCTTGTAGCTTTCAGTCAATGTAAATGGAATCGAAATTTTAAATATCAAAAGAGGAAATTTACTTATGTCATCTAACATCTTTTCCCTTGCATTCCACCCTCAATTACATTCTTCAGCAATCCCTCTCCTCTCAATATTTTACCCAACCTTTATTCTGTCGGCGCTTAATTACTTCAGTTAAAATCCTCTCCTCCTCAACCATTCCCAGCACCTCTACGAGTTTTTGGGTATGTTTGTTTTTCTGTTCACCCAGCTCACTTTTTCCATTCTACGCCAAACCCACAGCTCAAAAGCCTCCAATCTTTTAATGTCCTCTCTTCGTAAGGTCCATGTTTCACACCCATACAGCAAAACACTCCATATTAAGGATTTAACAATCTTTTCCTGATTCCCAAGGAAGAATGGACTTGAAAAAAGTCTAACGGGACCGGGAATCGAACCCGGGTCTCCCAATTGCCGGTCAGGTGCTCCTTCCGTTGAGATACCTAAGTTACCTAAGCGAAATTGCATGGACTACTTTCTCTTCAATGATTCCTAGA
>KZ308801.1:253921-264998 GCA_000376725.2 Ladona fulva
GCAACAAAAGAGAACATCTAGTATTTTTCAATTGGATTCTTCAAATTTAAGAATTTAGTTACACAGTACACACCTACAGAACAAAGGCTTCGAGGTATTTTTTCCCTGGATTTTTGGATTCCCTGGATCCTTTGTTTAGTAAAGAGCATCCACAGCATTCATTTATTTATAAGCTTCTGATGAGAATCTCTGGAAAGTAAGATTAAGTTGTCCTCTATAACTTCATCAGTTTATTTCACGAACTAAGGGTTGATTTGATTTTAATAAAATATTGTCTCCTTTGGTATTTAAAAGGAAAAAGGAAATACATAAAGAACTGACTGACTATTTAGATAATGAAAATTTCAACGGAGGAAAAAGCTAGTAGGCAATATTTTCGCTCGATAATCGATATTGGGTCCTTAAAGAATCATATGCAGTAAATGAAAGTAATAGACTACGGCTGCTCAAATAATGTAACACTATCATGAACATCATCGCATCAAATATGTAATGTGTAAATATCGTACAAATGGCTCATTATTTATAGGTTTTGCTGTAATTAAGATTTTTAATAATAAAATATCAATTCCAATTCGATGAAAGTATTTTGAACAGTATCCACAAGTCTAGTAATGAAAGTATTCTCTAAGAAAACCAAAGAACGTAATAGCTTTTCTCTGTAGCAATTTCAAAATACGCAAAGAAATGTGCTAATTACCTCCATGCAATACAATAATACTCGTAAAAGGCGGTTAAACTTATTTCCTAGGACATTTCGAAATATACTTAGAAAGTGTAGCCGATATCTCGTAGCTTATCTAGTTTACCATCGAGTTGCGATCTTTTATCTCGGAATCATTCAAATTTTCGCCCTTCCTCTTCACTCGTTCAATTCCGCTCTATTTCCTAAAATCCTATTCCATATTCTTGCCACATTTCCCTAACCTTTCCCGGCCCACACAAAAGACTTCCAATATTCTGCCGCATTATGACCGACCGAGCTACTTTCCCGTACATCCCCTTCAAACATTTCCGGAGGTTCCTTTAAAGTAGACTCCGTATGTCCTGCGGGAGAAATACAAATTTGAGACTCCCTTCACTGCTTCCATTCTTCACGAACGAGTGACGATAGTTCTTTCATCATCTTGAAAAATTAATTTCAATTTTTTGAGAGGTTTAAATTTCCCTGTGAGTGGTTTTAATATTATCTTTGAGAACGTAAGACTTACTTTTATTTCGGAACTCAGTAAGGCGATTCAAAAGTCGAAATTATCATAAATACTATTAACACAAAATATTTCTTGAATCAAACTTCAGCGATGATTTAACTTTGAATTTAACTTATTGTGTCAATATTATTCCATATTAATTAACTTTCACTTCGAAATACAATAAAGTATAACTAATTTAAAGCTTTGATGATTTCATTTTACTTATCTTCAATTAATAACTATCTACCAAGAACTAACATCAACTACTGAATTGTGGGCATTGGTTGCTTAGAAATGACAGCACTGCCTTCTTTCACTACGGCGGCGTCTGCAAGTCGAAGTCCGTTCATCCGAAACGAAGGCCGTTTTCAAATGAAGACAGCATGAACAACAACATCTCAAAGGCAAAAATCAATACCTAAAGCTAAGTTTTTGCGAATGTATTTCATCAACTGAATTCTACCGACTCTGTGGAATGGTTTTCTCGGGTTGCGCACTTGGAATGCATTTTGATGACTCTGAGGATTTACGATGTCCAACAAGGTAATATATGTCGATCACATCCGCCTCAAATCTTATTTTTTTTTTGACCAATCAAAATCTGCGAATTTAAAAACTACATTAACGTTGAGTTCGGTCAATGATAGCATAGATTAAAAGAGGGACCGAAAGCCCTTCTTTTCATCGCAAGGCGACACATGAAAGACTTATCACCCATGTTTAAATGTTAATCGCTTAAGACTTTTTTCAGGAGGCCGACTGAATACCGGCATCAGAGAACCATTCATTTCTTGATCGTTGATAACAATGTTGAAGCTCTCTTGTTTTTTTCTATTAGTAGTTTACACTTTAAAACGAAAAAGGGATAATTTTTGTTAATATTAATTAAATAATTGTTAATTAATTAAATAATATCGCTCACAAATGCCTAAATACTCAACACTTTCATTACCTCTGTTAAAAAAAAATCAGCAAACTTCAGTACCTAACTTAAATTATCATCTGGGTAACGCAGATTTTGTCAACAATTTTTGAGGCGGACGGCTAAAGCGGGTTGCAGTACATCTGGAGACGGGAGAAATCGACTTTAAAAGCGGTTGGCTGAGTTTCTTAAGCGGGATTTTTACCTTGTGTTTGGAGCTATAGGGATCCATTCGGGCTTGATTCGTAAATTTCGTTTGAAATAAAATATCTGCGGAGTTAAACAAAAATGATTTCTAAATGATCTTAAGCGGAGCATTTTCTATTTTATTTTCTTTTATTGCGATGGGGGGAAACTATGATTTAAATAAGTGCTTTTATTTTGGAGAGAGATGGAATGCCCGCACAAACTTTTTTTAAGTCAGATTTAGACTGTAGTAAGTATAACGAGATACTTTTCTCGTAAATAAATTGATGTTAAAATTATGGCAACAAAGCAAGATAAGTTTGAGCAGGTTATTGTTGTGTTTATTTTAGAAACGGTAAAACTGAAAGGACGGTACTTTTGGACAAACTTGAAATTAATTTCTTTACTTTCTTTCACTTTATAGCCACAGATGTATCATCTTACGAAGTAGACTATGATATCATTCAAACCTCGATTTAAAAGTTAGAGAGTGACAGCTCATAAACAACGGTCCTTCACTTCGCACGGGCATGTATTCGGAGGATCAAATTCCGAACCCACAAATTCACGCAGTGGCATTTTGATTGCGGATTATCGGGCAGCGGCTGCCGAATTTGTTAGAAGAAATGCGAGGCGAGGAGGTAAGAATTGAATCCAGCGCTTAACTGGAGCACGTTTTTCCCGCGATGAGGACGGAATATTCATTCACCGAAACCTCTGAGCCCCGCTACGAATGCTAAACAAATGAAGGAAGAAATTCTCAAAGCAAGACACGAATGGGTGTCACAGAACGGCCGTTCTTACTTCCCCACCCTTTCTCTTTCAAGAACGGGACGTGCTTTTAAATGTTAGTGGTGCGAGAACTATATTTGCTGAGATAACAATTTTCTTTCTGGAAATACGTCCGCTCCCAGGTGCGAACGGGGGAATGAACTTTTTACAAACGAAGACTGACGAATTCTATCCCTAGACTTTTGCAATGTTGTCATAAAGGGTCGGCTTGATCCAATTTTCTGCACGAGTATAATACAAAAATCACTGAGATTGGTGATTTTGCCTCCAAAATTCGCACCAATACGGTTTTGTTTATGTTTGTATTCCGTCAACTGTCGACGATATGACGACGCAGGCATAAAATGGTCATTTCCTAAGTCATGGCTAATATGTCATATCAGCCAATACAGTTACAAAAATAGGAAGTCACTAAAAACGATTGAAGCTCACGGGAATGTGCTTCACAATGCCAAACTGGTCAAACTGATTCCTGCTACAGGAGCAAATGGGTGGAGAAATTAAAAGATCCATGAGTAAATATCTTGTTTTACCAAATGCAAAAGGAAGCAATGCAGAAGTTGCTATGCATCCAGGTTTGAAGGCCTCCACCCAACGTGCAAACATTCGATAGGGCCAAGCACTATCACCAAATTATTCTCTTAGCTCCCCATGACACTGATTAGCATTTCTACCACGGAGAACCGAAAGAACTTTCGAGTGCGACCGTTGTTTTTACATGTATCCACTTGGAGCACAGCCTCTCTAGCGCACACTTATGTATGTGGTGTGAACTATCAACGAATGCACTTCGAGGCGATCTGGCTATAGGATCTTATACAGTGTCAAATAAGGGTAGCAACATATTTACCTCACTATATACATTTCTGCTATTTCGGTAGATATAACACCATTAATTATGAAATAACTCTCGTATTTTTCCTATAAAGCGTGTCAAATAATACGTGATACTTTATTTTTTTAAACATATATGCTTTAAAAAGAGTGCATGGATCATATGTTTCATACCTACATCTACATCTACATAAATACCCTGCAAGCCGCCTTACGGCGTGTGGCAGGGGGTGAAAACACCGGGCGTTCGGACTATTTTTTTAGCTTATTATTATCATGTATAGTTCAAGGAAAGAATGAATTCTTAAGAGAATACCGTAGAGAACATTTAACTATTTTCAAAGTTAATTACACACTTTATGATTAATTAGTTGATTATTAATTTGTTAATTATGTTAAATAAAACATGGTGCCTTCCGGTCTTTCGCATACATTCTTACATATCAATCACGTACTTCCTTTTATATGTAATCATGCCATAGACTTCGTTTATTCACGGCATTCCTCGGTACTTTCCTACCCACTCATAAAACTTTCTCTTAGGACAAATTTATTCACTTTATCACGCATTCCCTTTCACTCTTTCATCTACGAAAGGCTAGTCTTTCTATGAACACTAGATTGACTTTTGTGAAACTAAAAAATCACAAGAAACAGTACTTAAAAATTATATTACTTAAACATCAACGTATCGTATTTTCTAGTGTTTTCTCTTTTCTTTCCTATCTCTATCACCACATTCAACTGATTTATTCTTTATTTTTCTCTCTTCATATTATCTTCACATCTTTTCTACATATTTGATTCCATCTTTTTCTCATATCCAAATCAAAGTAAGCGTTTTTTCCACAAATTATGTAAATTTTCACTATTTCTCACAATCTTGAAATGTACTCATAAGGTGGTTGTTCGGCTAGAATTAATTCCGCATCTAATCCTTCCGTATCCAATACGTTTTCCGTATCTAATCTTTAAGTTGGATGTATTTTGTTTATGTAACTTGCATTTCTTTGCATGTAGTTATGCTCTGCAAATAATATTCTCAGACATTACTTCGTGGAAGGCCACAGCACAGAAAAAGATAAAAAAAGTCCGTAATTTTGCACGAAATTTAATAATGATTTTCACCTGGTGATGCTAAATTGCTAGCGAAACCGGTCGTCAATTTTAAATTGAGTTGACAATACACGAAACTTTTTCTTCTGCGTTGATGTATGTATCTAATTAATTTTTTGTAAATTTGTTAATACTGCTTACATAATATACTATATATTTCAACAAAATTAATTGTATTTTCAAATTAACTTTTTGAGGCTAATAATACTCCAAAACGGTTTCAATATTATAATATCGCTNACTGCTTACATAATATACTATATATTTCAACAAAATTAATTGTATTTTCAAATTAACTTTTTGAGGCTAATAATACTCCAAAACGGTTTCAATATTTTCAGTTGTTTTTAACTCATTCAAGGAAATGCATCACCTGGGCCTGGGGTATTGACCACAAGTGACTAATTAATTGTTAACTTTTTAAAAACAACATGAAATAGCAATTAGTAAATCGAGTTCTGAGATTAAATAAAAATATGTACGATTTATGGCTTGGCTATTCGATATTCTCATATTCTCTCAAGTCATAGGGTAAGATTGACGGTTTCGGCCCTCACTTGGTGGTATGCCATAACAGAATGAAATAAGATGGTAGAACTATCAATATAATTTATACAATACCTGAGTGTGTGTATTTATTGTGGTATTGTATAAAGTATTCAAGTGAACTGGTCTTCAATTGACAACTTTTCCTTTCAAATCCTACGGATTTTCAACTTCTACATAATACCATAATATTGGAGATGGGTAAGCGTTAATTGTGCACCGTAAATATTGAAGAATTATGTTAAGAATTTTTGTTGTAGCCCAAGATGACGTAAATATCATGATAAACTCAGATATTTGCTCTGTTCGCTCGTTCTATCCATTTCCCAGAAGGTCACACTCGGTTCCTCTTCCTTGACTCCCCTCCATCCCTAATCAAGACGAACAATTTAAGAGTTCATTTCTTTCGCATCTTCACCTTATGCTCACGAGTACATGTACTTATCTTGACTCGGTCAAATTATTCCGTCCTCCAAGGGACTGGAGAGACGGAGAAATGCCCAGTTCTCAATGAAAGGAGATTTCCAACCGCACCTCCTCATAGTGGTGGATGGATATCGCTTAATACGGCACTATAGACCAAATAATCGCCGGTATAAGTTGTATCCAAGTGCCAACGACCTCTTCGGACGAGCCGGTAGAGGTTAGAGGTACTCTCTTGCCCTTGAAAAAAGCAATTCTTCCTAAAAGCGGATGAACCACCATCAGCCAACGGTATGAAGACGGTGAAGGCAACTTCACTTATTAAAGACCCTTGAAGTTATCTATTACAGCCACGATGAGTACATATGAAAAGAAATGGAAGTTTACTGATCATAGTAGTTGGAGCCCAGGATCCGACAGCGGTATGAGCTGTGAGGCTTGTCCGGTCGTTATCTAGCGAAATCATCGCAAATAAGGAAATACATTGAAAGTTGGAAAGCGGAATACAAAAAACAGAAACTAGAAAAGGTAGAAAATTGTACGGCCAAGTACAAACTAGGAATTATTTTAGGTTATCCATAGTCGAAGGGACAAACCAAGAAGATATTCTATGGACATATTACTCATAGGTAAATGATCAATGAACACATCATGCAAGGAATAAAATACTCCTGATTAAAATAAAAGTAGTTCCATCTCATATCGAAGCGGTGTTCGTATAGCTTCCAAGAAATAAGAATGGATCAAGTAGAGAAAATCTATGAATATCTGGAAAATTGACTGAAGATAGTAAACAATAAAGGTGACGTTGGGGCATGCTACAGTTCACCAGTGGAAGTCCAAGAGATTGTAAAATATATCGGAATATTTGGATTAGAAAATATGAATTCGAGAAGTGAGAAATTATAGGAATTTTGTTTATAACATGAGTTGAAAATAACCAGGAATAGACGATACTCGTAAAAGGTACCTGCTGATGAAATGAGATATAGATTACGTAAAATCAAAGCAAAGATTTATAAATTTAGTCACAGCTACCCAGAAAGTAGTATAGATTGTGATGATATGCTGTAATATTATATTAAGAAGTATGAAACGGCTAGTCGTTATAAATGATATTTGCATGAACTAAAATAAGCTGATATTCTAAACGAATTTCAAGAAACAGCTAGCAAACTAACAAAAGATAATGAAGATGAGATGGGACAGCGTCAAATCTGACTTCTTAAACTCTAAAAGTAAGGAAATTCACATAAAAAACCTTGGATGATTCAGTAGACTCTGCATCTCATTGAAAAAAGCCTCATAAATTTACTGAGAACAAGGCAGTCCTAAACAACATTGCGCAGGCGAAAGAAAAACATATGAAAGAAAAATAAGCAAAAAAATTGAGGATGGTTTAAGTGAGGGAAGACTTGAGAGAGCCTACGTCAACGTTAAGGTATCACAGGATTTGCCGAAAATTTAAAGCAATCTCGTGAAAGATAAGTACGGGAAATTCTTATTTGGGCAAGAAGAGGAGTGTGATAGATGGAAATATTGAAGTCTTCTATGATAGAGACGAAATTGGAAGGATAAAAGCGTTCATTGAGAAGGAGAATTTAACTGACGCTGATAAAAAACCTAAAACAAGAACCGAGCTATACAATGCTCTAAGTAAATAAAAGAAAAATAAAGCAACTGGGTTGAATGGCATTGCGGCAGAACTCCTTCAAAATAGTCAAGACTCAGTCAAGAGTAATCTTCGTATTGGTGTAAACGTTATTGGTTAAACGTTGACAAAGTTGACTCATTGTAGATAAAAATATTTATGCGAAAAGCATGATAAAATGAAATTAATTGAAATGAATAAGATTTGTAAGATTCCGCGAGGTGAAGGCGGAATCTGTGAATTATATATTCGCCAAATAATTTCGAAATTCCTGCCACAGGGCTTACGACCGATCGAGAAATTTAAAAATATTTATCTTTAACGAAAGAAACTGACGAAAATTTTCCTTTCTTCGTATCGAAAAGCATTTCTTTCAGAAAGTCAGTATTTACAAGACATTACTTTCTTCTCCGAATTTTTTGTTATCCGACAAGTTATTCTTAAGAGAATATATCTTTCCATTGTGTCCTCTTTCTCGAAGATTGTAAAAGTATCGAAAAAAACAAGAGAGTAGCAGAAAGAGCAATTTGGAGATAAGAAAAGTAGTACGGGTTACCAATCAACCGTTGATAGCCATGTAACAGCTGAGATACACATCTTCACTAGGATTGGACGCCGTTTCAGCGCTGCCCCAACTTATCCGTCTCAAATTGACCGAGGATTTCCCTTGGACCTCGGGATTCTCTAGGATGTTTTCATTTTAACTACTCCCTTCTTTATCGTCCTCTTAAATATAATAAAGGAGGTTTCAACAAATTGATCAATGAAACAAAATTAAAGAATGGTAAATCGAGGCTCTACAATGAAAAATTCAATAGCATGAATGGTCATGGGAGAGTCTGATTAGAGTAAGTTCTAGATCGATTGGTTAATCGGATAAAATGCTTGCAATACAAAATGAGAAAAGGATAAAAGCTGGAGTATGTACGTGCCGTTTTCCGTAATAGTTATCTCTGCCCTATATTATTACAGTTGTTGATATATTATACTCTAGTTGTCGTAATTACAAGAGGAATGATTTAAGGTTCTGTGAAATCTAAATCTCCTAAAATGATAAATTTAAAGGAAGGCCAATTTAATCATGAAGACCGTAGAAACATTATTCATAACACTGAACGATATGTTATTACTCGCTAAGAAATAATTACTGAGAATCGAATTCGAGTAAATGGTAAGTGATATGAAATAACACTTTCAAAAACTGTATCGTTTTATGAAAGAACTACCAAAATCTCATGACAACAATTTATAAGTATAAATTAAAAAAAAATAAAATAAAATATATAATAGAGTAAATGCCATTCTTTTAATTTTTACCCTAATATTCAGCCAAATTCTAAATGGATGAAACTAACGATTTCCGCTCGAACGTGCCCTTTCTACTGAAGGAATAGCGGGACAGTTTGAGTCATGAATTGAGAAGGTGAATAAAAAAGCTCGGGAGAGTAGGTTGCGGAATAATGTTAGGGGAAGAAGGGTTCCAGTACTCCTTCGCAAGGGATTCTTGCGCGAGGGATGAACCTGGGATGCAAATTTAATGATGGGGGAAAGCAGAAGGGCGCGAGTAAATAAACATACGTAGAAGCATTACAGGGCTTCTCCCTTTATTTTTCTCCTGGATTTCGATTGTGCACGTTTGGAGGACCAATTAACTTGGCGAGGATCTATACGCTGTGGAGGGACGCGGTTGCGAGTCCTCCCTTTCTTCAGCATCGCGAGGCACCCTTAAGTAGGCTGCAAGCATAAAGAAACGCGTGCAGTTTGAATGCACGTGCAGTGGAAATGCATCCGAGTGAAACGAGAGGATTCCTTCTGGTGAGTGCAATTGGAGTTTCCTTTCTTTTCCCTTATCGATTGAGAGTTGTAAATAAGGGACCGTTGGAGTAAGTGGAGGGCAGATATTCTACGTACGCCGAGGAAAACAAATACGTTGCCCGAGTGCTCTTTGGTCGTAAACGACTCATTTTAGTATTGAACTGTTGGAGATCGATGCAGGATACGCTACTACCTGAGGAGAGTCATTTCTCTGCTGGGAAATACAATCGTTCTATCGTGCTAAAACATGGAGAATCAAAAAAAAAGGTCATGAGAGTGGAATAAAAGCTTAGTTTTTGTATGTTATCACAACTGAAAATTAAAAAAATAATTTCAACCCTTCCTTAACGAGAACCTTTCCCCTAAACTTCCTTCGATCCTTTCTTCCACCGTTCAAACACCGTTTCCTTTTATTCCCCCTCATCTCCCATACTCTCCCTTCTCTTCCTTCCCTTTCCTACCTCTATATTTGTGACTGCTTCAAATTTTTATGCGTCTGATGATTAAGCTCAGCGTTGAAACCCCGGCCGTGGAAGATTCAAGTTATGTGGTAACGTGTCAAAATTGCGTTATTATTCATCTGTCATCGTGGAGAGATAACTACAAAGTTGAGGTTAAAGCGGTGGGTTTTGTCTAAAAGTAGTTATTCAAAACAAGTCAAATAAAGATCAAAGAATACAACTGAAGTTAGATAATAATGAAGCAAAATAAAGTAACGCGTGGAATTTCGTAAATCATGACGTACTTGAAAGCACAGAATATACAGTTTTGGTACAGTTTGGTACTTGGTAGAATTATGGCTGAAGGAAGATGAGCTACGGTAGAGGCTATGTTTTAGACTGTTGACCGTTAGGAAGCAATAATTATCATAGCCGCATATAAAGTTAAAGTTAACACTCGAGGAATACATTTGTGAGGAATATATCTAGCGAGCCTTATAACTAGGTGTCTCCTAACTGTTGACTATACTTTTATAGCTTCATCGAATTAAAAAAATAATATTTTTGCAACCTCTTTTGGATGCCTGGAGGCAAACGCTCAACTTGTATCTGACTGAAGAGTCTGAAAAGGTGCTCTGACTTTTTTTAAAAGATTTTATCATGGCATTATGTAAAATTGTTACTCCCAATAATTAGCTATCAGTCGCAAAACTATTATAAATAGACAACCATTTATTTCTGTAAGAATGAAAGGCATCTACAAGTTGGAATTTCACGCTGCATAGAGCTTTTCCAAAGGCGATCCTGGGTTCACCTGTGTTTATTCGCTCACAGCCACGCCAGGGTCCTTCAAATCATCCCTTCGGAGCAGCTCAAAGAAAAACGAAGACCGTCCCCTGCTTCTCACCTCTTTCCTCATGCAGGAGACGCGAAAAATATAAAAAGGAATCAGTCCGTCGAAAAAGATAGAAAAACGGGAGCGGATATCTCCCTCAAAGACATCAACTTCCGCTGGCTATATTTGATCCGCAAAGCTGTTTTCCGCGAAGGAAGGGGAGGAAAAAACACGGAGAGGACGGCAGGGTGAGGCTTGATGTATATATAAATATGCGTGCGAAAAAAGGGATTGGAAGGAAAGGCGAGGGAGAGAGAGAGAGAG
>KZ308801.1:268920-297538 GCA_000376725.2 Ladona fulva
TAAAATTAATCTTGGTAAGCGATATTTGGTGGAATTCCATCTTCACAATAACACAAAATGATTATATTTGTACTATTCCACAGCGGTTTTAATGTAGCACGACCGGGTTTCGACGTATTCACGTCATCATCAGGTGGCTCAGAAACAGAAAAAGAAAATGTATGCATTAGAAAAATTTCAAATTCGGAGAATCCTTCAACCCTCCTCACATGCTTATTCCCATTCTTACCCCCGCCTCCACCTCTCAAATGACTCCTTCGCCCATTCGGACCTCCGGTCCCTTGCCCTACCCTACATCCTTGCGGTTTTCCTCCTTTTACAACCACCCCTCCCCTCCTCATTTTTCTATGGATATTTAGGCTACTGTTTTAGTTTTAGTTTCTGAGCCACCTGATGATGACGTGAATACGGCGAAACCATGTCCTGCTACATTAAAACCGCTGTGGAATAGTACAAATATAATCATTTTGTGTTATTGTGAAGATGGAATTCCACAAAATATCGCTTACCAAGATTAACCTCACCTACATAAATACCCTGCAAGCACACTTTTGGCGTGTATCAGGGGGTGTTAACACCGAGCGTTCGAATTATCTCTATAGTTCATTGTTGTCCCGTATCCCTGGTGGAAAGAGACCAAAAAAAAACTTTTCCTCGCATCTATTTCTCTTATTTTATGCTTGAATCAGCCGAAGTAGCAGAAGGAGGTTGCAAAATACCAATTACGTCCTCCGCAGTTGTACTTTTATTGAATTTATCAACCAATCGCAGACTCCTTTTTTTTTCAAGGATTCCCAACCTGCGTCTGAGAGCAGTTGCGTAACGCTTGCTTTTCTATCGTAGCACTTATTAACAAAACGTATTGCCGTAAGCTATTTTCTCGAATTCGGGAGTACGCATTTCATCCACTTGATCCCATATACTCGCCGAATATTCCAGGATTAGCCTGACTAAGGTTAAATAACACCACTCTGTAACCTTTTCATTGTATCTACCTACATTATGCTTCATAAAACCGAGCTTTTTCGTTGCTTTACCGCAGATTTTCCGAATGTGTGTGCTCCAGTTTAAGTTATTTGTAAGAGTAATTCTGTCAACTGACTCGACAACATGTGTATTCATTCGAAAAAATTTGATATAGTAAGTTTTCGGAAACTCAAAGGCGGCAAAATAGCTCTATTAAGAATGAATCCTGCGATGAAAATTAATTATTCTTATTTTTTCAGAAAAGTTCCAGGAAGTCACACTCGCCAAAGCTGATTTATAAGGAAAAGAAAGTAAACATATATTGAGATGTAAAAATTATCATTAGAGAAATTGATATTAAGTCAAAGTTTTTCTCTTGCGTTCTTCGTCGAACATCAACCAAGTGTGGTATGCGTTACTCGTCCTTTACTGCAGGTAGGATATTTTTATTTAGGAACATTAAGAAACCCTAAAATCATTTATAACTAAATTCCTGCGTTGCACATGAAGCCTTTTCTCTTATAAAATAGTTGAGCAGAGACATATCCTCCATCTTAGAGGTCCACGCTTCCCCTCCATCTTCGCAAAATTACATACAACCCTAATCTGACGTGTACCTTTCCAACCTTAAACTGTGATTTTTCGATACCAAGAGAACGCAATAAATGACAATTCAAGCTTCCAGTAGTAGGTACTATGTTCCAGTAATACTATTGTTAAAAGTACTTTGGCAGCTGAGGTCATTTCGCAAGTAGACCCTCACCGGTGATCGAACCCGGGACCGCTTTCTCTGAAGTCAAACGCGTTGCCCACTTGGCTAACTGGGAGCCCTCTTGTTTCTTCGATGATGCGATGGCTTAGAGAAATTCAATCAGCCAAGGATCGACACAAAGGGGAAATGCTATTCTCTATTAAGTGAAGGACTCCATCCCTATTCTTAGATCAAGACAACCCGAATATAATTCGGGTTCATTTTTTCGAATAATCAATTAGGCGCGGAACAAAACATAAGAGAAAAAAGTTTCGTTAGAATTCTATCATTACATATTAAAGGAACTTAGTTGATTGTGTCAAAAAGCCCAACATCCGATCTTCAAGAAGAAAATCGAGACAAAAATGGAGTGAAAAAGGTCATCGATTAATAGTATCGGTCAAAATTTGACTGTAAAGATTCATCAATAGGATTCGCATAGAATAAATAGGAATTCCTATCAAAGCTATGCTGCTCTGGATGAAATGTTATCACACTTTTGTACATCAGGATGTATAAACTATGGATAGAGAGCACGTTCTCATATTAAGTGGAAATCCGACCTCTTAAATTTTTTTGTTACTAATATATTTCATTCGATTGAATAACTATAATTAATATTCAAGTCATGTGTATTTAAATTGTTCGTTTAAGAATTTATCTTCTACGAAAATAGCAATCTTTCATTGTTAATAGAACCAAGGATTGCTGATACAGATTCATCTTAATAGAATATAGAAAATGCAAAGTTAGACAGGGATCCTGCAGATATTTAGGTTTCTGTGAAGTATGTTTTAGCGTAAGGGCAAAATTTTGCTTAAAATAATTTAATTTTCCTGTCGAAATATCCCTGGCACCTCTTATCGTTAAAAATAGAATTTAAATAAAGTAATGACAAAAATAACGAAATTTAAATTTTTTTAAAGTCGTGACGGAAGATTTATAATTTGGTGGGTGTTTAATTTACCGTAAAGGAAGAAAATTAATCGAAACTCACATTCTGCTCACTCCTTTGGCAAGATCCAAAGGAATCTCCGAGATGGATTCCCCAACACATCTGCACTCCACTTCCACCTCTTTACCATCCTCAGTGGTGTTCCAGCATCCGCTTGGGCCAAGAAACTCCTCCAACGAGTCCGCGTCGAACTTGTCGTCTTCGGCAGATGCGAAGAGCGGAGTCAACCGCTGGAATCCGTCTTCGGATGCGGTGGGCGGAGTGGTGCCGTCGATGGAGTACACGTTGGAGAGCGAAGGGGTCGTCATAGCGACGCAGACGGGAGCGGCACAGGACATGAAGAGACCCGTTGTCAGGGAGATGAGGAGGTTTCGCCGCAAAGAGCTCTCGAGTCGTCTGAGAATGAAAGATTGAGAAATTATATTGAAAGACGTCGAAGAGAAAGAAAGAAAGCAAATGAAAATACAGGAGACGCATTTCAGGAGACGTCTGCTTCCATTTTTCATAGCTTATATGACACGAAGACACTTATGGCGAATTTCCGTAAAAAGAAAGGCGTTTTATTGTATCGGTGGTCAGAGCGTGATAAATAAATAACGTGCTCATTCTGAAGTGATTGAGACTGGGAAGCAAACGGAGTGGAAGGAGAAATGTTTACCTCTTTCCAGAAACAAGAGGACGGAGAAAATTATTGACTTCGAAGGAAAAACATTTCTTCTTCTTCTTCGCAGGAAAAGAGAAGAAAAATAATCATAGAGAAGATGTATTATCATTATAAAGAATGATGTCAATATTACGTAATGGGTAGTAGTACAAATATACTGGGGAAAGAAAGAGAAGTCCTCTGAAATTCATCTCTAGCATAAAAATTGCATTTATAGTTATTCAAATAAAAATGACAAAGTTTCAGTCTCTTATTCATTCATAAACACATTCCTTCATAACAACCTCACCTACACAATAACACAAAATGATTATATTTGTACTATTCCACAGCGGTTTTAATGTAGCACGACCGGGTTTCGACGTATTCACGTCATCATCAGGTGGCTCAGAAACAGAAAAAGAAAATGTATGCATTAGAAAAATTTCAAATTCGGAGAATCCTTCAACCCTCCTCACATGCTTATTCCCATTCTTACCCCCGCCTCCACCTCTCAAATGACTCCTTCGCCCATTCGGACCTCCGGTCCCTTGCCCTACCCTACATCCTTGCGGTTTTCCTCCTTTTACAACCACCCCTCCCCTCCTCATTCTTCTATGGATATTTAGGCTACTGTTTTAGTTTTAGTTTCTGAGCCACCTGATGATGACGTGAATACGTCGAAACCCGGTCGTGCTACATTAAAACCGCTGTGGAATAGTACAAATATAATCATTTTGTGTTATTGTGAAGATGGAATTCCACAAAATATCGCTTACCAAGATTAACCTCACCTACATAAATACCCTGCAAGCACACTTTTGGCGTGTATCAGGGGGTGTTAACACCGAGCGTTCGAATTATCTCTATAGTTCATTGTTGTCCCGTATCCCTGGTGGAAAGAGACCAAAAAAAAACTTTTCCTCGCATCTATTTCTCTTATTTTATGCTTGAATCAGCCGAAGTAGCAGAAGGAGGTTGCAAAATACCAATTACGTCCTCCGCAGTTGTACTTTTATTGAATTTATCAACCAATCGCAGACTCCTTTTTTTTTCAAGGATTCCCAACCTGCGTCTGAGAGCAGTTACGTAACGCTTGCTTTTCTATCGTAGCACTTATTAACAAAACGTATTGCCGTAAGCTATTTTCTCGAATTCGGGAGTACGCATTTCATCCACTTGATCCCATATACTCGCCGAATATTCCAGGATTAGCCTGACTAAGGTTAAATAACACCACTCTGTAACCTTTTCATTGTATCTACCTACATTATGCTTCATAAAACCGAGCTTTTTCGTTGCTTTACCGCAGATTTTCCGAATGTGTGTACTCCAGTTTAAGTTATTTGTAAGAGTAATTCTGTCAACTGACTCGACAACATGTGTATTCATTCGAAAAAATTTGATATAGTAAGTTTTCGGAAACTCAAAGGCGGCAAAATAGCTCTATTAAGAATGAATCCTGCGATGAAAATTAATTATTCTTATTTTTTCAGAAAAGTTCCAGGAAGTCACACTCGCCAAAGCTGATTTATAAGGAAAAGAAAGTAAACATATATTGAGATGTAAAAATTATCATTAGAGAAATTGATATTAAGTCAAAGTTTTTCTCTTGCGTTCTTCGTCGAACATCAACCAAGTGTGGTATGCGTTACTCGTCCTTTACTGCAGGTAGGATATTTTTATTTAGGAACATTAAGAAACCCTAAAATCATTTATAACTAAATTCCTGCGTTGCACATGAAGCCTTTTCTCTTATAAAATAGTTGAGCAGAGACAAGAGGATTTTACTTGGAAGCAGCGGTTGATTAAATTGAAGGCGGGGAATAAATCTTTTGGAAAAATGAAGAGGCTTAAGAACTTCTTTGATAATTTAAATCGATATAATAACAACTTCCTTATGTTCAGATAAACACGGAAGATTTGTTTTGCAAAAAATTCTCTCATTTCCATAAATTATGGTTATAAATCAAATTAATTTTCTATTAAAGTTATTCAAACACTGTTTTATATACCTTCCAAGGTCCACATTAAGGGTAAATACTCCAAGAAATAAATTAATCTCAAATGAAAAAGAAAATTGCTGGATACGTTACAGAGAAAAGCAAACATCCAGAGTTCAAATAAAACGAAGTGGTTGAAATGTTAAATAATGAAAAAAAATCGGAATTCAGTGTAAGGACTAATAGACAAACTTAAGCGAGTTTGATCTAGTATTAAAACAAACATCCGGCAAAATTATTTTTCTTATCATAACGAAGAAGCAACTAAAGAACATAGGAAATATTTGAAAACGTCTTTTGAAATATTGTCCGGCATATAAATGCTCTTCTCGGTAAAAATACTCTTTTATGAAATGGGCCTCAAATACTATTGACACAGAGATTAAGAAAGGCGAAAAGAGAAGTTATAAATCGAGATGTCGTGAAATTTTTGACATTCCATTATGCATTCCTAAATTTCGAGGTTTATTAGTACAGTTTTAATGGAAAAAATATTTGGATCTATGAAATATTGTGAATTTGGGATATATATCAGCGTTATGTTAAATGAAAAAAATTTGAACGAATTATAAGGAATAAAGTTTCATAAGTGTTTGTCCGAAGGTCGATTCTTGAGTTTTGTTAGATGATATAAATCGTTTCACATTTAAATGAGCTGTATAAAGTTGAAGATATTTTGGGTAGCATTGATCCCTCACGATTAGTCACGAAACATTTTCTGACGTGACTAAGGGATATCCAAGAAATGGTCCAAGCAAGCAATTTCTTTGGGAACCGAAAATGTTTATTCCTTTTGAGTATCTTTCAAATTTCACCACCAAATATTGAAATAGGCTTCTTAATTACAAGAAAAATACTGTCACCATTACACGAAACTGACGGAATACAATATAACACAATATTAATTTAACGAAGAGAATATGTTTACTTTTCCCTTTTTCAACCTCCAGGCTAAAGGAAAGAGTCGTATGAGGGTCTTCCACGTGTTGTGTGGATAATATTTATTAGGAGAGCGAAGGAATTCAATCTGCGGATAGAAAAGGATGAAAGAAGAGCTTCAGGAGCGCCGAAGGGATTGAAATGAGAGCCGAGGAGGATGTTTGAATGAACCCAAAATATGAGTAAGGGGACGTTGAGGAATGAGGAGAGTGTTTGACGCCTTTTCTAAGTTGACCGTCCCCTCCTTACGTAAGGGTAAGCTGATGACAAAGAATGCTGAGATATATTGCAGGATGAAAGAACTGGGGTTGAATTTAGATAAAGCCAATCACTAAAGCACATTAAATTATCTAATGACAGTATTAACCTACTGTTAATAAAATCTGTAGATAGATTATTTTACATGATTGCCACTGTACTTAATCACTGTGCATGTATTATGCGTACATTGTATATATTATGTCATTTCCTTGCAATTTTGTTTGACATCTTTTAGATATGACTATCTATTGCTATGCACAGGTTTTCCACATTCCCCTTCCTAGTGGGTGTTTTCCTGCAGTGAATGATTGCTATCTATTAACCCCTTAGAATATGGAAGAGAGGACTTTTGAATAGTCTATGTAAATCACCAATAAAGACTTTTTATTTTGAAATAAACCTTTCAATTATTAAAAAGAAAAAAAAATTATTATAAACAAATTAAATGAGACCTACAGTTATTAAAGTAAGTTAATAAAACGATATTATATTAGTTTTAAATTTAATAAATTGAGATTAAAACGGGAAAGAAATAACGATAATGGAAATAGATGAAAAAGCAGGAAACGATTAAAAAAAGGAGACATTTCTACATATATTTTCTAGAAATATGTTTCAGGTAATGTGATAGATTCACCTAATAAAATCTTATAATTCTCAAGATAACGAAGCTCAAAGTTGGGCCTTGTGAAATCACAATTGCCATATAAAAATGCAGTTTCTGTATAAGTTTTCCTAGCAAAACATAGACGTAAACTAACAGACTAGCTGTAATTGGTGCCATGAAAGTGATGGTCAACTATTATATTACGCAACAGACAAGCAGACAAAAGGGTCGAAATCCTCGAAAACTTCCCGTACATGTGAATGTTACAAGAATATCTTTTATTTAAAGCAATAAGTTAACACCGGATTCTAATTTGTCAAATTATAGACAGGCCAATTAATTTTATGCTGAGTCATTCAGAATATTTGGAGTTCAATTCGAAGCTAATATTAGCTCCATACAACACGAGCTCGTGCAATCGTTTGCGCTAGAATCAATTCATACAGAATATAATAATAGAATAAGATTATATGCGTGCGATGTAAATATGCTAATCCTAATTTTCCCGATTCTTTAATGGCTAAATTCGTGATCGTCAACCATATCTGATATTCGAAGATTTTGATTCTTTACTCACAAGCTTGCGACGGACACAAGGCCAGGGGTAAAATGTCACTTTTATAAACCTTTATTTGCCATACATGGTGCATTATTCATATGTAGCTTCTATTATACGTAACGAATCCCAAACTGTATGCCATTAGAGTAAATTACAATTGCATTTAAATGTCCACATTTTAAGAAACTATAGTTAGCGTTGTAATAAAACTGTTTCAGAAGTGGATCAAGGATAGAATATTCCTGTGGAAGATATTAGAACCAAAACATAAACGATGAAATAGACCAAGGTACAACGAAATGTATAATTTCATTGAGAACTTAACGTACACCATTATCAGAAGACAAATTATCATTCATAGATATAATGGAAGGATGGAATAGTTAAGAATATAAAACACCTTTCAGAGAGTCTCAAAATGCCATCGTTTTGTATGAACAGCTTAAACAAGAATTCGAAACTTCCATCACTCCTGAAACACGAATATGTAACGGACAAGCTCTAAGAAAAAGGATACAGGAAACCCCAATAAAAAAGGTTTATGAAATGATCAAAGCGAAAAACATGATGTGAATCTAAAAAAGACAAAAAGAGAGATTGAAAAAGAAGTGGGCGTGTAAGAATGCCCTAAAGTGCCTCGAGCAACCTACGCTTCAGATCAGTTTTATTAGCTTTCGCAGTTCATATTTAACTCATTTGGAATGAGACAGAAGGTAAAGTCAACAGGTAGCCATGGCGACTAATTGAGTTACAACAAAATGTTAACATAACTACGCAAACAAATATACGGTAAAAGAACTTTATGAAGTAAAGTATCAAGGTTCTCTTTATGTAACTAACCATTATCGTTCTCCTAAACTTGGAGAGCCACAATTTATTTATATTCTTTTATCATTATATGTGATTAAGAGGTAGAAATAATCTACTGATTCTTAAAATATACGGAATTTGCCGAAACCACGAGAAACTCCATTACGTAAAGATGGAAATGACTTTGACCAAGTTATTTCCATCTTTATCCACACTTATCTTACTCAAAATTGTCCAGGGCTCGATTTGACAAAGTCTCCATCTACGAATCTCCATGTCTACAATTCTTCCGATAATCTTACATAAAAATCTGTTTTAATCCTTGTAGATATATTTCCTTTGGCAAAATCAAACAATCATTTATTAACATAAATTACAGACAAAAATTATAAGAAAGGAAATTTTGCAGAGAGTTTTATTCTTCACATAATATAGATTTTGGCCGAAAATCAAGAAAACTCGATAAATTGTTCAAAGTTTTGATTAAGATGATTTGGGAGAATATTGGGGGCTAATCCATTTTTTGACAAATAGAATATCTTTTCTGATGGATCTTCTTCCTTCTTGCTGCCATTTTGAAAAGCAAGCAGTCCTTTTACAAAAGTTCCTTAAATTAATTTAATAATGGTCTTAAGATAGAATATAAGATGAATTGCGTTTGTAAAAAAATACAAATGATGATTCGGCAGAATGAGGACAAGGGAGAACTTTTGATTTTCGCAAGTTAAATTTTAGGGATTAAAAAAACCTTTTTCCTAAAAGAAATGAACTCTGTAACCTCCCACCGGATATTCTACCTTTATAGCCGGTTATACAGGTTCTATATCGGGGACTTCAGCTCGTTATATCATTTTAATACGGAAATGATTGGGAGTGGCACTGACAAGGGGAATAGCAAACTTGCGTAGAGGGGACTCGCAGGAGACGTTTATGCTCTTTGGTGTAAAATAATAGCCGTGTCTGCTCGTGGCTTCCTTTGGCCTTTATTTACTCAAAATATGCATCTGAAAATGTACAACTACGCCACACCATACATATACACATGCGCCATACATATGCATTACCAAGTAGATCGCAAAATGTTCCATGAAGGAGGATATTGCTTATATAAATATATATATATATATAATGTAAATAATTATCACTTATATCATCAATGTATGTTTATATATATTCTTTGTGAAAATGTATGTATTTATGTATATATGTATATATTATGGATCAGTAATTCATAAGTTTGGTACATACATATATAGATATGTAGTCTTAATGTTAAGCATAATGTAATATCGCCTACGGGAGGTTTTTGGAGGGTTTTCCCTCCCGTCCATGGGCGAATGCCGGGCAGTCCTGTAATTAATATACAACGCTACCCTCCAACACTTCCACCTGGCTAGAAGGCCAATTCGCAGTGTTAATTTTAAATAAATAAATAATAATAAATAAATATTTTATCCAAGGTCTAGTTGAAGCATCGACCAGACACCTGTCTATTATTCCAGAGCAAGGATAACACCCTAAGAGTCTTGAGCGAATCCCTATTTCATACGTTTGGTGTTCCCATTGTGAGAGAAAGAATGTATCGAGAAGAAAGAGGAATATCTTTCCAACAATTCCATAAATGCATCATTCATGACGAGAGAAGCATGGATTAGAACCACTGAAAATAGAAACTAAATCTTCAGTTGCTATAAATCCCAAGCGACATTGATGCCTTTGGAATTTGTTGCAAAAAGACGCATAGCGAAAACGTTTCTGCGCCATTTGAATATAAAACAGCGTAACTGTTTATGAAAACGTTAATTAAAGTAATGGAGAAATAAAATAAATGTCGTTACAAATATCTTTAGCACGCTTCTTAACATTCTCACGGATATTTAAAAAAGTGAAACGACTTTTACACTGAGTGTTGATTTGCATTCATTGATGAAAAAAGGAAAGTTAAATTAAAGCGGAAAATACCAAATTCTTGCCAAAATTCATTTGCTCCCATTTATGTATGTTTCTGTCGAGTAGGTTTTATTTGAGAAATTCTCACTTCTGAGTGTGACGTAGTGACGATGATTCGTTCAAATAAAAGAGAATTTCTGAAGTAACGGTTATATTTAAGGACGATTTCCTCACAACTGGAATTGTTTAAGGTGGAAAAACTCTTTCATCTCCGTAAACACACGTTTTTCACTTTTCAGTACACTCCTGTGCAGAAATTATTAAGTAGCACGGCGTTAGCGAGGTGAAAATCCGATTAGGAAACTAAATGGGGATTTTTAATTCGTGGAATCTTTTGTGAACCAGATTAGAGGCGTCATATGAGGACTTCCCTTTTTTAATGGGATGAATCCGGATTTCAGATTTTCACTTTTAAGAAGATTTCCGCACCTCACTCTTACAACTTTGCCTCTCTTTGGAAACTTTCTTGAGTTGCCCCCAACAACAACTTCTGCGAAGTGAAAGAGTAGAAATGGAGAAAAATACAACTTATCCAATTATCTCTCTTTGCTTCCGTAATCACGTTGCCTTTTCGATGAGCCTGATCGAACTTTTGGATTCCCAACATTAAAACGCATAATAGATACAAAGTCCTCTCATGCTACTGTAAAATTTGCAAATAATTTGTTTCTCTAATAATTCTCTACAAATATTTAGTTTGCTGATGAGTGGAAGAGTAATTCCCTAAGGATTTGTCCACTACGAAGCAAGATATTATTCAAGTATATATCGTGAAAACGAATAAAACAAAAAGCGAAATTAATTAGCTCCAGTACCACCTCATATGTCCAAAATTCCCACTTTTGGGACGGATCTAACCAGTTGGAATACACTTCCTTATAGAATGATGAGTTTTTTGAAGGTCATGTTTGCGCTTACACTGTGTACACAAATAAAATACGACAAGAATCACAAAATATTGCCCTTTTCAAAAATCTGAACAGATAAGTGACAACTAACGCATTTTGATACTCGAGATGTAAGGTAAAGGAGGACGCAAGTTGCAGTATAGCGAAAGGTTCAAATAAGAATCATAAAAGCAAATATCTCGGAAAATTGGAAAACCCAACGAAGATAATATAAATTTGAAACCAAAAGTAAGTGAGGGATTAACTCAATCTTTCTATAGTATACACAGCTGAAAAACGGGAAAAATGAAGGAATAGAAAAGACAAGCCTTTATAGGAAAATTGTCCCTATAGGGATCAATTCTTTTGCGCCCTAAGTGTTCCAGAGGTTAACAGACTTTTCACTAGAGCCTCCTCTAGTGAAAAGAATTTATTCTCCCCACTATTTATCATAAAACTTATAGTCTAAGGCTTATAGCCTCAATCTCGCCAAAAATGAAGACGATTTATTGTTATTATGTTTGTATCATGTATTTATTGAGTAAATATCATGTAATTATGTAGGTATAAGACTGCCATTTCCCATCCTCTCCAGTCCCCAAAGTACTGGAGAGGATGGGAAATGCCGTTAAGGTCCCAGACCTCAAAGAAGAGAAATATCCAACCGCACCTCCTCGTGGTGGGAGATGGGCATCTAATGGTGGCGGCACTGGAGACCGAAGGAAGGCCGGTATAAGCCTCACTCCCATCTTAGGATGGGTCTGGGCACCCTCTCGCCCATGGATCTAGAAATGGATCCTAAAGGCGGATGAACCACATGGTCGGCCAACGGCATATGGTGTGGAAGGCAAAAGGGAAACCACCGCACTAATAAACCATAAGGTTTCCCTAGTTATACGAATGTAAGACTCTGCAGTATGATGGGTTCTACGTTGAACGATTCCAGAAAGAAGATTGAAAGATACAGAGGTAAAAATTACCCACAATCGGATCTCCCGATGGGTAACACTATAGGACAGTTGTGGAGCAAGAAGAAGGAAAGCAAGAGGATGAATAATAAGAATGCACAGAGAATAGGAACTTGGAATATAAGAACAATGAATAGGAGAGGAAAATTAGAAAACTTAAAAATTGAAATGGAGAAGAATGATATATACCTAAGGGGAATTAGCGAAGTTAGATGGGAAGGAGAAGGTGAACTCATATATGGGGGATACAAAATGATTTACAAGGGAGGAAGCAGCAAGAATAGAGGAGTTGGATTTATCATGAAAAAGAAAATCGTGGATAGGATAAGCAAGGTAATAGCATGTAGTGAAATGGTAATTGCTGTAAAAATAAACAGCATTCCAGTAGATACATTGATAGCTCAAGTGTACATGCCCACCACAACAGCAGAAGACGAAGAGGTTGAAGAGGTATATGAACAAATCATGCAAGTGTATGAAGAGAATGGCGAAGGGCAACTGAGGACAGTGATAATGGGAGATTGGAATAGCGTAGTTGGAGAAGAAAGAAAGGAAAAAGTGTAGGAGGTCTGACAGAAGTGTAAAAGGTCTTGGAACAAGAAATAAAAGAGGAGAGAAATTGATAGAATTCTGTGAACAACATCAGTTTCGGATAGCTAATACTTGGTTCCATAATCACAAGAGAAGGTTCTACACATGGAAAACTCCAGGTGATAACAAGCGTTACCAAATAGATTTTATACTGATAAACCAAAGATTTAAGAATTGCGTCACGAATGCGAAGACGCTACCTGGAGCAGATGCAGACACAGAACATAATCTGCTGATAATGGATATGCTCACTAGGCTTAAGAATGTGTCGAGGAAAAAACAACCAGCAAAGAAGTGGGACTTGATGAAGTTGAAAGAAGATAAGATAAGAAGAAAATTACTAAACTTTTAGAAGAGAAGAGCAGAAAAGCATTCAAGAAGAATGGAATGACCTGAAGAAAGGGATAATAACAGTGCTTGAACAGAAGGTTGGAACTATAAACAAGAAAGAATCTAGGAAAAATTGGATAAACCACGATATGCTGGAAAAAATGGAAGAAATGCGGAAATGGAAGGGAGTCCACTCGGAATAAGAAGGATGCCGTATAGAAAGATTAATAATGGATTAAGGAGAACGACTGACAAAGCTCGAGAAGAGTGGATGAAGGAACAATGCCAGGCAATTAAAAAGCTGGAAAAAGAAGGAAAATTAGAAGGAATGTACAATACCGTGAAAAGGCTAGCTATGAGAAAAACAAGAGCTATCGCAAAGAAAGGTATGAAAGATGAACAGGGAAGAATTAGAACAGAGGACGAGGACATAAAGGGAATATGGGAGGAATATTTATATTTATAACATTCATACATTGTAATAATAATACACAAGTAAGTTCCTTCCAGTATTTAGGAAGTTTAATAGAAGAAAATGGTAATCGTACAGCAGAAATTAAAAGTAGAATTACCCAAGGAAAAATGGCATTTTATAAAATTGAGAAACTGCTAACAGCAAAGAAAATCAATGTTGCTACTAGGAAAAGATTCGAGAAATGCTTCATATGGGGCATTGTTCTGTATGGAGCCGAAACGTGGACCTTGAAGAAGAGAGAAGAAAAGTATGTAGAAAGCTGTTAAACATGGATCTGGCGAAGATTGGAAAAGATTAGTTAGAAAGATAAAATTAGAAATGAAGAGGCACTAAGGAGGATTGGGGAAGGAAGAAATATTCTAAAAGAAATTAAAAAAAGGAAGGCAAATTTGATAGGTCACATTTTAAGGAAGAACTGAATACAGAAAGTGATAATAGAAGGGAAAAGAGGAAGAGGAAGGAGGAAGTATGGAATGCTGGCAAACATCAAAGAAGGAAGGACATATGTCGAGATGAAGAGAGATGCACAAAATAGAATACAGGCAATAGTTTCGTTGAAACCTGTCCAAGGACAGAAGAGAGAGAGAGAAGACTGCCACCAGGCATGCAACCTAAATGCAGCTTAATCATAATAATAATAATATCGATGGTTTTTGGGTTTTCTGGAAGATAACGAATAAATTTATCTCCAACTCTCTCAGTAACACACTTCCGCCAAAGACTAAAAATTACGTCATAGTTCCAGCGGCCACCACCAGAGTGGCGCAGCACTCACAGGGTGCATACAGCACTAGCACCCATTTCTTCTACGTATATATTACGCATATATTACGCATTTCTTTCAGAGTTATGCTAAATTGTTTTTCGGTTATTTATAACTCATTTTTTTTCTAATAACCAATTTTATTTTAAAAACCAAAGTAAGTATCTATCATGGACTATCATATTTAATTCACCACAATTTCAATTTTTATGATAACATGCCTATGTAAGAAAAACTCCAGGGGAATCGAGGGGAAGAGAATCGGGACGCGCAGGGTTATTTATTAAGAATTAACCTTCGGGAAAGATTGTTTTCAGCCTCAGAATGACGCGTAGGAAGGAGCTCTAGGAGAATGTGTGTGGAGCGCAACAACGAATGGGATGGAAAAGCAAAATAAGATTAAGGTGAAAGCATTAAATAGACACCCGAGGAGATGCTCGAGGGTAAGCTTCGGAAAAGACGCCTTTGGATGAGACGCGCATGCGCAGTTCCAGTTTTTACTCCTTCGTTTGAGTGAAAATGAGTATCTCGTGCGAAAAGTGCTGAGTAAAGATGCAATTTTTCATAGTGACATAACTTTAATTTATCATGAATTTTCATTTTGAATTGCATCAATTCATTTTACGTACTGATTGAAAACACATTTTGATTAAGAGAAAAAAATTCACCAGAAATTGTAGGTGCATTCATTTTACCCTTTGCCTATTTGTCATATCACAGTTATTCCTGAAAGATACAACTGTTGCGTGTAAAGTTTCAAATATTTTAACAATGATTTTAAAGTCTAGCTTAAATGAATGTGATAAGGGATAGGCGATGTCTTTACTTATACTGATGTTTTCTTTTTACAAATAGGTGCACTGGGATGGCCGTCTCGGTCAAAACCGGTCGTGCTTAAATAAATTTGTGGAAAATAGGAAACGCGTTTCGGAATTATTTTAAGAGGGCGTTCCACAATGTTAAGCTATAACTTCTGGAGTTAGTTATCAGTACGTGAAGGAATGGGAATAAGAGCATGAACTGCTTTTTTCATTCGTTTCTAAATACCAATGAATAACCGAGAGAGATTTTTGTCCACAAAAACGCAATCGAAAACAAAGGAATAAAAGTACGCTAAAGTTAATGTAACGTAAAAATTGAAGTAACGTAAACTTAAAGCTATAAGATTCTTATTAAAATAAAAAAATCTCCGTTGGACTAAACCAGAGCGATGCTTAATGAATAAAGAGGGCATCAACTTTACGAAGGGTTTGAATGGGCAGTTACACAAGGGGATGATTCGAGTTTTTCCTCGACAATTCGTATTAGGAAACGGCATTCGCCGCTATCTTTGAAATCTGAGTTAGCAAATAGAAAAAGAACGACAAAACCATTTCGCTTTGTTAGCTCTAATCCTTCGCGTGATTGAAAATCGATCCGTAGCACTAAAGACTCTACACGGATTCCACGAATGCAGTCCGGAAACGCTCTATCCGATTCATCTCATTTTCTTTGAAAATTAATCTCATTCTTCCGTGATCGGTTGATCCCGTACAGTTCTTCCGTTTGCTTTAAGCCGCATAACTTTTCGAAGAATTACGCCTGTTAACTTGGGCCATTTTACCCAATAGGTTCTCCATAAGAAAAAAATGACTCACTACTGGTCAACAATGTTAAGAAACCAGCAAAAACCATACGCATTTAGTTGTAATACATTCAGGTTTGCAATTCCAAATTTTTACCGGAAGAGTTTTAAATAAAGATTGGCTCAAAATTAAGGAGAATTTTATGCTTATCGATTTTTTTTCCTTTTCACAGAACTGAAAATTTTTGTAAATACTCATCCTTGGCTTTAAAAATTAAGAGCGACAAATCCTTCTCGTCAACTTATATAAAAAATTCTACTGAGCTTAGGTATGTAATGCTCGGGATTTAAGTCTTTCCGCGCTTCATTATTTATATTTCCCTCGTCCTGATCTTAGGTAAATTAGCCAATTTCGATAGCGATATTTCGACCAAATTGGAGTAATTAATACGCAGTCTTTTAATCATTGGTTTCAAATTCCATTCTAGCTATTTCTACCCTTACTTCCATATTTAACTTATAGTCAGATATGGAAGTATAGAATAGGTATAGTATTTTATAGATTTCCTACGTTCTATACCATTCTTTTAAACCCTAAAAATTCAATACTTTTTCTGAAAAAAGCTCATATAATGAAAAACAACTCTTCCTGCTAAATCTTTATGTACTTATTACTGTTATTTAAAGACACAAAATATATTTTACAAAAAAGGAAATTTACGATATTCTTTTGTCGGAATTGTTCGTCAGTAGCCATGGATACGAGAGTTTATTCCGCACGTAAAAGTAACAGTACTTTGCTTATGGCAGCCGAAACGTCGATTTTTACCGAAACTTACTTTACCACTTTTCTTACTTAATCCCGGCTGATAACCCGAGAGAATATTCCTAGTAACATCCCTTTGTCTGAATTGCTTATCGTAACCATAGTTACGAACGTTTCCTATACATGTTATTATGTGTATATATTAAGACTTACTTTATTGTGAGGGTTTGTACATTAACCTTAAACAATAGAGCTACACTGTAAAGGGGGTTAAATGCATGTTAACCTTATTTAAAGTGATCATCCAGCGAATCGCAAGCAAACTTTCCCAAATCGTATCGATTTCAATGCCAGATAATTCAGAATGACCCTCCAAAGACAACATAATTTACTGCGTTACTTTATTATCATTAATTAGAAGTTTATGTTTATGGTTAAAATGACGACTAAATTAAACCCAAAAGAGACAGAAATCTAGCATTAGAAGAATAATTGATCGAATTATCTTATCTTCAAACGATGATAAACGATCAATAAACTCACACTGATGGAATATGCTGAAATCCCTCTTCATTGTAAAGTATCAGAGGCGTGAAACGGTGACTTTTTTCATAGTGGTAACACTCATGGCAGTTTGCAACTATATTTTCTTACCATTTCATACAAAGAAAGGATCATCTTTGTTTGGAATCAAATCAAAGACCAATATGATGAAATATCATATCAAACATCATCTTTGTTTGGTATAAAATTCCAAGAATACACGAATGATAGTTTGACGATGTAATTCTATTTTGATGAAATATAAACAAATTCATCTTTTCTTTTTGATATTATATGCATTCTAATACGAAATAAGTATTTTATATTTCAAACGGTAAACATATTTCTAGCTCCATAGAGGTCCAGAGCTGTGGGCCTTTAGGCCGCATTTAAATAATTTTGTTTCCTAAGATCGCTTATTGTGTAATAACAATTGACGTAGAAAATTATTCTAAATTCGTTGTCCTTCTAATTCCGATATTGAGCTAATTTATGCGATACGCCAAACATTTACGGGGTCAGATGGTTTAATATGCGGATTTCATGGAATCTTATGCGACCGAGGAATAAAAAAGGATTTCCAATGCGGTTTTTCCATCTGCGCTTGTCGGCACTGGATGACAGCAAATAACGAGAAAAAATTAACAAGTAGAGAATATAAAAAATAGCCATAAAATACTAGTGTCAAATTATTTATACCGGAAAAAATGTATAAATTTATCCTGCAAAGAGAAAAATAATCCTTGCCGGAAATCGTTTTAAGGGAAGGATTGGAGGAAATGAACTTAGGGATTGGTAAAATTCTTCATAAAAAAATAATTTTTAATAGTGAGTCAACCATCAACATTGTATGACATCTATTTGGGTATCTGGTACCTGGAAAGCAACAACACTGGATAACAGTCGAAGTTTGAAAGCTATAGAGCCGAATTTAAGGAATACGTGAATACTTAACTACAAACTTTTTAAGTTATAAATTACATCTTTTCTCATCGATTCCGACGGAGAATAGCAGCGAATATGTATATTTTGAAACTATTTCCCGTAACTTTGCCAATCTCGGTGTGACGTTACATTTCATAAACGGCTCTTGCATGTGTGACCGGCAGCTTTCCTATATTTTCTCACCAAATCTCGAACGTGCTGACGCAATGAATTCCGCCCACACGTCATGGAAAAAGAAAAAGGCCCGCATTCCGAATAAACAGAAAATTTCCCAATGCTTTCCTATGGATGCGTATGGAGCCATTTAGAGATTTTCGGCAAAAGCAAAGAGTGCGATGGGAATATTTTGGAAGCTGAAGCTTCAGAGTGAAGAGGAATTACATATAGAAGTTGGAATCCTATCTTATATGCCTTTCTATACCATCCTTTAGTTAAAAAAGAGAATTTGGCGATTCTATTGTACAAATAAAAGAACTTAGTTATTTACTATGATTTTAAGACTTAATTTCAATGAAATGCAAGATAAATATATATGAGCACAAATATACAAATTTCATTTTTCCTCACCAACCAAACGTGTGATGCATTGAGTCGTATCGATAGACGTTTATATAGGATAGATTTAAGCTAAAATGCATTTTCTTCTATCTAACCTACCCCAGTCACATTACATCATCATGTGACTAATATAAATTTAAATAATAATAACACGTCTTTATTCACGGGCGAGATTGAGACTAATTAGTATCTTCTTACTTCTAACCCTTAGTCATTACAGGTAGAAAGAAAGAGGTACTGGGAGTTGAACTAAAGAAAATCAATAAAAGAAGGAACTACGAGTATGATGCGGTTTTTAAAAAAAAACCTAGGTCTGCACTTAGGAAAAATTTAAACCCAGCAGGAAAACACCCACGTGAAGGGGGTGTGAAAAACCTGCGAAACCTATTGACAGTAGCAACTAAAATTTAAAAGAAGAGGGGAAAATAAGTAAAAGAAAAGTCTCAGCAACAAAAAAGATACAGACAAAGAGAAATGCAATATTCTTGCAAAAATTCAGACAAAAACAAAGAAATAGTACAAGAGAATCCTGTTCGCATCTATAATGCTCTGCGGAAAGAACGACCAGAAGTAACAATCTGTTTTAACGATTACTTCCTTGTAACGCTTGGTCGTCACCTCTTGAAGATCGCGCTCGTTGTTTACCGGAATAACTGTCTTAAACTTCATCTAAAAATTCTGAATCTATGAATTTGTCGAGAAGCTTTCGTGTAAGCTTTCTTCTCACCTGAAGCGAATTCCACCCGAGGGATTTTATCTAAGCCGTAACGCTACTGTTTCCACTGACGAAACAAGCTGCTCTACGCTGGATCATCTCTAAATCAGAAACTAACCCTACTTAATGTGGATCACGAACCGCACAGCCGCCGTATGGCGTATGGCAGGGGGTGTGAAAACACCGAACCTATTAATAAGCTACATGATTGGTATTCCTAATGCTAACAGTAAACAGGGACCAGTAATAGCTATCTGTTTTTGCTTTAATCTCGCGAAATCTCTTTGTCACCTGGTTTCGAAAATCACGCTCGCTGAGAGCGGGAATCACGATATCGCGTATTTCGTCATGCAAATCAATACTTAAAAATTTCTGGAATTGTGGCTTTACTCGGTTCTTCTATCCATTAGAGATTTCCATACGAGGGAATCATTTCTGATACACTGCTATTGAAACTATAATCTCCCTTACCGAAACGAGCCGCTCTGCGTTGCACACGCTATAGCTCCAAGATCAGACCCTTCTCCTGCGGATTCCATACTGCGCAAGTGTGCTCAAGTAACGGATTTGCAGTATTCGAGAATAGGCCTAATGAGATAAAAATAGGCTATTTCTTTGACTTTTGATGGACATCCTCTCAGGGTTCTACTTGTTTTTGCTTTTGAATTAGATTTACGTGGGACGCTGTGTCGATAGCCTTCCTGAAATCTAGGAATACTATTGCAGGCTATACATACTACAGGCGTCTGTTCTACCACCCTTATCTGCTGCCTTAGCTACGTCAATCGTAAAAAGGGCTAAGTCTCACATGACTTACTTTTGCGGAAACCGTGTTGGCTATGACTAATTACTGCCTTATCGGAAAGAAAGAGCATTATTAAGTTCGCTATAATATGCTCCGTTATATTACAGAAGATCAAAGTGAGAGTAATTGGCCTATAGTCATCTAGCTTTAGATGCAATCAGACAATTGGTCAGTTGGAAGAAGAACTAACTGGTTCTGATCTCGCTTTATAAAGTCATCGGTCTAATAGTTTTTCTCTCCGTAATGCATTTTCATTAATTTCCCGGAGAGGCTCGTTAGGCCCCTCTCGAAGTTGGAATTTCTTTCCTAATAAAAATAGGGAATTCCATCAGATTTATCTTTGATTAAATCGAGAGAAAGGAACGCGTGTGATTCATCAGCAGGTCTCTTCATCTTGGATGAAATGGCACCAATGCGATACCCCTGGTCGTTTGCCCTTTCCTCAATTTGTCACCCGCTGTGCTCAGAATCGTGTCTCATTTATTTGGCGATAGATGTCGCGCAGTGGGCAAAGGGTCGCTCATCTGATGACACACGCAGGCCTCCATCAATAATCGGCGGATACATGATCCAATTTTGGGAAAAAATCAATCTTCGGAACACCTCTATTCCTACGGTATCTTAATTAGAGCAGCCGCTGAAACCGTGGCGACAGTCTAGTCCGCGGAGGTTTCAGACGTGACGTTTATTGCCGAGAGAGAATTAAGTTTTCTTCCATACTCCACTAATCTCGTGGCGCATGAAGTAGAGTGGGATGCGAAGTCAGCGGATTGAACCTCCGAAGAGGCGAATGAAAACTTTGCTTCGTTGACTTTTTAAATAATTACAAGAATGATATAAAAGTTGGGCGTTATTGGATGTATGTATCTACATAAAAATCTCGACAGCATTAAAATACATAGGTTACTTTTCATCCTCTCAAATGTTTCAAGATGAAAGCTAAGTTATTTGGCTCGCCATTGATAAGAATTCCACGAAAAGATCGCTTTCATCTCAATTGCAATTTTTGAGTACCGTAAAGAAACTATTCTCTTAAAAATCTTAAATGACAATTATGATTATTATTATTATATACAAATGAACATCCCGGACTCCGATTTCCGGGCACTTCTAATGACAATGCGAAACAGTTCATATTCAAAAATCCAGGGTGTGCCAACAGATTTGATTACGGGAAACCATGGGAAGTCCATTAAGTTGTCTAGTATCAGATTGGGCTGCGTCGGTAGGTTAAAGGTTGAGAATATAATAATGGGAAAATAAGATAATACATATTATAGGATTTTAAAGTTTGTCGAACAGAATGGTACTCATCGTATAGTTTCTTAGAATATAGTTAAAAAGCGATCCAACCCTTAATTACCGTATCCTATTATCAGCAATATTAAGGAAAGTACGGATTGAGCAATTTTTTCATCCATAAATGCTAAAATTTTAGATGTGTTATAACCTCACAACTACTGACAATTCGTCATCCTTTACTTTCTTAAAGGAGATGTAAGAAACTGATCCTTTTATTACAATGGGAAGGGGAGGTATTTAATATTTAATGGCATCATTCTAATCGGATATAAAGCTCTCGAGACCTAATCCTGAGTCTATATTTTATGGACCAATAAAATTATTATTATAAAACTCCAATGGCGAAATTAACTGGAGATTATTCTGTGGTGATGTTTATCTAAATCACCGATGGTGTAAAAACGGCCTTTAGGAGAACTGGTTGACGACAAAATAAATGTTTCCGGCACATTGGTGACACATGTATTACATAGCTGAGGTTGTTAAGAAAATATGGAGCTAATATGCGTTGAAACAAGTAAATAAGAGAAACATGGATGGAGACAAACACAAGGAAAGAGAGCTTAAAGTATAGAACAGAGCAAGACGAGAAAGCGTCCCTCAATTTTCATCACCCCCCCCCTCCCTCCCCCCTTCCCCCCCAATGGCCAAAAGGGAATATTTGATATTGATGTCGGAACGATGATCGGAGAATTAAAAAATAACTATAACTCAGTATTTGAACCTTTTTGCTGCTGAACTTTGCAATATCTTTATACATTCTTTCTACACTTATTAAATTCTTCCCTTTCTTCTTTCCAACATTTTATTCATGGTTTTGGGATTTTGATGCACTTGTGAATTATAAACAGGAGTTTTCCTCCTTATCTATACCAAGTGGTATATACAGATTAAAACGGTGAATAGAATTTTTTCGAAATTCGATGTAAATTTGAAAGAGTTATCTCTGGACTACTTATTAAACGTTCTATAGTTATATTTCATTCAGATTATCTTTATCCAATATTCATCATGTCATAAATTTCATATTTATGAAATCTTGCCCGTCAAATTGAGTAATGCATGCATATAAAATTGAACATAAAGAAAAATAGCAAAATTATGATAATGTAAAAACATAATGAACATTTTAACGACACAAATGACACAGGAAATATTGGTAATACCGAACAACTAAAAAAAACATTCCAAAAAATAGATAAAGGTATGAAGTTTTCAGAACATTCCAAGGAGCGTCCGAAGTTTTATTCGATTATATTTTAAAGGAGGAATTGAGATGAAAAATGTTCAGATGGTACTAAAGGAGTCCATACTAAACGTTTAGTACTACACAATGGAACTAGCTTTTTTACTGTACATTGCTAACTTAACTATATAGTTAGTTTAAAGAGATTTTTCATAAAATTTATTTCAAATTCAGAGAAACACCTAGCGATATGCAATCCATAATATTCAGAAATTTATGTGTAGCTATGCTGTTAGTTCTTAGCATTATCTCATATATATTAAAAAACAATTGTCTGTCCGTCCGTCCGTCTGTCCATTTGCCCGCCTGTCCGTCCCTCTATTTCAGAAACGGCTTGACTCAGAGATCTGAAACAAACTGCATTGTGTTTCTACGATGCAGAAGCCCACAGGAAAACTAATCTCATCTCTGTAAAGGCCAGGGTTCGAATCCAGGAGCATAACATACGTTTCCATAAGATATGTACGTAAATTACGTTTTCATGGCTTGCAGAGGTCGTTCCTTTTACCAAATTAAATTAGAAACAATTGTCCTACGAAATTGAGATAAGTGTCACAAGAAAGGAAAATAATCATAGAATCTTATTTTAGTCGAGAATCATTCATATAAATTCGAAACTGCGAGAACTTTGATAAAATATACGTACATTTCGTAAAATTTTTCGGTAATAAACAACCCATCCCTTTGACGACCAGGGCAATTATTGAACATTGAATTCATGAGTTTTCCCATATAAATGCACGGGGATAACCAGTTTTTATAATTTTTATAAAAATTACGTAAAGTAGGCTTTCATGACTTGAAAACAGTAGAATGAATATTATAAATAATTTATATGATAATAAATACATTCAGTTATTATGATCTTAAGGCAGAATTTTTTTGTGCTTAGGAGGACCAGATATATACGATAATAGATATACTTATTTTTAAACTAAATTAAGTCCCATCATGCTTGACGGGGGCGTCTACTGGTTATTAATAAAACGCATTATAATATCAAGGTTAATCGAGATGAATAAATGGCAATTTTGGCTAGAAATAGACACTGCGCGGGAACTTTAGAATTAGCAAAAACTTTTCAGCCTCGTTCAGCTATCCCGAAATTCTATTCGTTAAACGCTGCAAGCAGAGGACTCATTTTCATCGAAACAGTCACAAACACACTATGAGTCGAAAAAATTTCGAACTCCTTGCGTCTCATAACTCTTTTCATGCCCCCCACCAAATTAAGGTTTCCCCTCGAAAAATCCCGGTGGAATAACCTCTTCTTTTTCACTGCTAATTCTTTTGTTTTGTCTTCTCTCAGTAATTGCTCGCATTGTAACGAATTCGGAGGTTAGTTGGAAGAGAATTCCTCGCCGGCCTCCCTAATAAAGGGCCCAATCAATCAATCCCTTTTCCTTATTCCATTTCCACAACTTCTCCTTCCACGACATCTTCCCTTCCTTTATTTACCACTCTCCCTTTATCTCTTTCTCCCTCCCGAAGACTTTCTGTATGACTGTGCTAGACTCTGACCTTTTCGGCTACGTAATATCTCGGTAGGTAATATTTTGTAATTTGATTGAAAGTTGTAGTAGATTGTAGTAAAAATAGCTCAAGGCACAGCCCTCGTTCGTTTTGCTCCTTACCTCTTCTTTTGGTGATCTATATATTCATTCCCTCAAGGATTCCAATTCCTCCTCTATCCTTTCTTAATTTTATCGGAATTCTCAGCATTTAATGAAATTTCATTCCGTAGATATCTCAATTTAGATTTCGTTTCAGTAACTCTCATTGCTTTCACTCATATTTATTTCATTCAAGTTGAGGGCCAGACCAACCAGAGGGCAAAGCACCTCCATTGGTTGTGGTGACAGAATGGTTAGCGTGCCAGTGCTCCAACTCCAGTCCCAGGTTCGAGCCCCGACTAATCGGATATTTCTGATTAAAGATTTCATTTGTCAATAACTATGATTATTGTTTAAATGGATGTATTTGGATATCACAATGTTATTATTTATTACAATTAGCGATTGATTAGGAACGTAGTAGTTCTTTTGAACTATGCATAAAATAACCTTATTAGCAACGAGGCAGTCCCTATGAATATACTCTCTAAAAGTAAAACTGTGTCTGCATTTTAGTAAAGTCATTTCAGAAAAAAACATGCTCACCTTTGAATATGCACTGAAGTTTAATAAAGAAGATTTAGTTAGTTTAATCCTTCGTTAGTTAACAGTCCAGTTACCCAATAGTTTCTTTTTCAACTTTTTAATCGGAGTATTGGCTACCATGGCAAATGATCTAGAGAAGGTGGGACACATTTGTTGTCTGTACTTTTTCCTGGCCTCAATGTATGAGTTTTTTATCCGTGGCCTTTATTTCTGTTATCTTTCTCTCCTCTTGCAGTCTTGGGCAGGCTCGTGAGTAGACAGGGTGATTTCCTCCACAGTTGGTGCAAAGGGGTGGGCTGGTACACGGTTCCCCTCGTGTTGGTCCTTTGCGCACTTTGTGCACGTAGCCTTGCCCTTACATACCTGAGCAGTATGTCCAAAATTGTTACATTGAAAACAACGCAAAGGAATGGGGATAAATGGCCTAACGGGACATGCTTCGAACCCTACAAACACCTTCTCTGGAGGCCTTTCTAAGGCGAAGGTGAGTACCACTGATGTGGTTTTTTTAAATTCGCCATTCTGTCTCTTATTAAGTTTACGACAGGAGATGACACATTGCGGTGCCATCTCCTTCGTTATCTCTTCTTCTGAGACATATATAAGGTCATAAGAGGATATTACTCCTTGACAGGTGTTTAGAGATCTGTGGACCTCAACCTTAATTGGAATTTCGTGTAGATTTGACATATCTTGACTTCTTATCCCCCTCCCATTTCTGGGCGGGGCCTTTTTATTGGAGGAGGGTAGTTATCCATAAAGATAAATGAAATAGTTAATTCATTGAGCTCCCCACCCACCACGGAGCCGCACAAACTGGGACGCCGCATCGCAAACCGATACGGACGCCAGGGCTACCCAAGGAATATATACCCCGTCAGCACCCCCTAGAATGCATGCGGGCATCCCGAGAGCTCGCACAGATCTGACGTACGCTCGGAAGGATTATATCCCCAGCCATCAGGAGCCGATTGACCAGAGTTTGCTACTCCCTGGCCTCCTGTTTACAGCGAATCCGGGGCCAAAGAGGTGTGTTGTGCCAATGGTTGGCACTCAACCTCCAGGACACTCTTCTCCTCCTTACGGGTCTCCACGCACGGCAAACACGTGGGTGAATCTTTGATCAGCTGACATGACTTCACACAGACAGTTGATTCACGAAGCTGTCCGGGCTCAGCCCTTGCTGAACGAGGGGTTTGTTTTCGGGGTTCTCTCCCCACCCGATTAGTCACCTCTTACGACAGGCCGGGATGCCGCGGGAGTATTCTCCAGCGCCCTACCCGCAGGGGTGCTTCTTATAGAATTTTTACGTTTTTCAGCAATGGAATGAGAAGTTCTCCCGGTAAGTCATTCCATTCTCTTATACATTTATTGAGAAATGAATATTCTGCAACATCGGTTTTCTGTTCGCGTTCCTTTATTTTTAATCCGTCGTCACCGCGTCCGATATAATTATGTGGATGAAACCTTGCACGTAGTTCATCCCAGCTTCCATTAATGTTCCACGCATTAAATACACCCGCTAATCTAAATGTCTTTCATCTTGACGATAGCGATTTCCATCCTAATCGATCTAACATTTACGCTCTCATCCTTCTTGTGCCTTCCTACTACGTATCTAGCAGCCTTCCTTTGCATGTCTTCGAGTTTCTTGCTAAGACCGGTGTTGTGTGGGTCCCAAAAACTTGCTGCATATTCTACAATCAGCCTAACCAATGTTTTGTACGCTGTTTCCTTGACAGTCTTCCCACTACGTTTTAAGTTTCTCATTACGAAGTGGAGATTTCTAGACACCTTTGAAATAATATCTTTGATTTCAGGTTTTCGGAAAATTTAATACCTAGATATTTACAGTTGGATTTTCTCTTCATCGTCACTAAATAGTCGGTATGAGAAGGTATTTAAGGATACCCAAACAGGCAGCGATACAATCTGAGGATAATACGTCTTTATTGACCTTTAGCGAGACATCCTTTCAGAGCCAATTGCTTTTAATTTGATTCCACATTGGAAAATTACTCAGGAGTATCAATCCTTTGTTCACAGAACCTCGTTACAGTCGACCGCTAATTATATAAGAGCCCCCTCTCTTCACCTTGTTCTTTTGAGTGAAAAAGTGCCTTTCAACTTATTTACAGCTTTGTTTCGATGGAATTACTTCGGCTGCAATTGATATGTTTTAATGTATATCCAAATGAATATGATTATTAAAACTTGGTTAGTATTAAAAACAGCGCATTCCATGATATAATGAAGATGTGTAATTAATATATACTTGTGTACTAAGTAAATGAAAGTTATAAACTTAGTACCCTAAACGTCTTTCATATATGATATATGCTTCGTTAAAAATTCCCTTTGTAATATTCTAGGTGAAACGTGATATTTTAATAATACATAACTTCATAATACTTTTCGAATTACTGTCTTCAAGTTTGTTTATAACCCTCCCAATTCTTTGAAAACTTTCTATCTCTTCACCCACATTTTGTCAACTAACCAACAGTTTGCAATACTATATTGCATTAAGAATCACGTATCGTTCTATGTCTCAATCGCATGCATTTTTCTGTTCTATAAATCATAGTAAATTTAGATTTATATTCGTTACAGCGATATAATCATACCTATCTAATATCTAAAATTCAATGGAAATATCGAATCGATTAACATTCAAAGAAGAATATAATATAACGAATAATATAGGACGCAAATGTAACACATTTTTAATCGCAATCCTTAAGATTGGTCACAGTCTTCCCGTTTGAGTAATAAATATTTGCTCTTTTCTCCATTATATTGGTAATTTGATCTTGCCCAATTATTTCTGATAAAATGCGAGAAGAAGCGTTCTCAAGCTCATCCGCTAACGTTCGAACGACAAATGAGGTTACGCCGTCGGTCCCGGCGATTTCTTGCCATCAACTTGACATAAGAACCTTCCGACCTCCTCCGTAGAAAACTCAATAACACTCATCGGCGCTACTGGTAAACTCATTTGCGTCTCCATCTTCTTCTGTGGAGCATTTTTTGTTTTAGTGATGCAATAGGTTCGTTTTTCTCCATTCCTTGCACCCAAAGTCCAATCGTCTTCCATGCAGAGAGCAAGAATCTTCGAGGTTTGCTCTCTGTCGTTCTCGGAAAAGATGAAAATTCATTAGTTTTATTGGGGGAATCTAATGGCGGTCGGCTTCAAACTCCGCTAATGTTTGGCTTTCTCGTCATTATTTCCTTAAGTTTGCGCATCCATCGTCAACTTTCTTGATAAGGGAAAGGGAAATTCTTTGCTCCCTAAGTAATGTGGAAAGTTCCGAAAATACGGAGAACTTCTAGCCAACTGTTACCTCTCTTATAGGCACATCTCAAAAGAGTGAAATCATCCCTAGACTTAATCTTATTTCACCTAATATTGCTTTTCTGAACGGTATAGAAACGTATAATGAAATCAACCGTTCAGATCTTCATTATTATGGGCCATAAAAATCAATACTCCAGCCTACAAAGAACCTCCTCTTAGAAAGCTAGTGTATTTTACTGTTTTAAGGTTTATATATATA
>KZ308801.1:297561-336544 GCA_000376725.2 Ladona fulva
ATATATAAATTAATATATTGAGAAATATCTCTATATATAATTAATTTATCTCTTTCTCTATACATTAATTAATATATAGAGAAATATCAAATACGATTATTATATATAGAGAAATCAAAATACGAAAACAGAATTTCACTATCAAACGATTTAGTTCATGGAATAACAGGTGTGAAAAAAAGCGACATTACTGGGACTCGAACCAAGGTCTCCCACAGTAAACGTAGTCGAATCAGTTGAATATCTCGGAATCACTCTTATAAATAACTTAAAATGGAACAAATGAAAAATCTGCAGTAGAGCAACTAAAAAGTTCGGTTTTATCAAGCGCATTGTAGATAAATGCGATGAAAAGATTATAGAGAACGGTTATATTTCACCTTAGTCAGGCAACATACTCGCCAATATGAATTCGAGTACATCGAATCCGCTGGATAAAACGTATATCCGCGAACTCAATAAAGTACAGCGCAACGCGATACGTTTTGTTAAAATGTGCTATAATAAGAAAAGCTAGCGTTACGAAAATGCTCTAAAAATAAGCCGCAGGTTGGGAACCCTAGAAAGAATAGAGATTAGAAGCTAGGCTTCGTTTCCTTGCTAAATTCAGAGAAGGTACATTTGCGGAAGACGTAATTGGTGTTATGCGACCCCCTTACAGACCCCTGCTACTTCTGCCGATCCGACAATGAGCGTAATATAAGAGAAATAGATGCTAGGACAAGTGCTTTTAAAGACTCATTCTTTCCGCGAAAGATACGCGACAACACTAAGCTAAAGAGATAACTCAAACGCTTGGTGTTAACGCACCGTCACATGCTGAAAGGCAGCTTGCTGGGTATTTATGTAGAAGTAGAATAAAGTACGATTTATTTTAACCTGCGATCCCTCTCATAAGAGACGCTAAATTTTATTAGCTAACTAAACCCGGAAACGTTCCATTTGCGACGTAAATTAAAACTTAAAATAGTATTTAAAAAGATATTTAGCAAAGCAATAAAAAATCCTGTTATTAAACGCTCCAGTCCGAAAATAATTTTAAAATGTCAATGATTTTAATAATCAAGCAATGCAAAGTAATATGTTTAATGTCGATACAACCTTTATAAACCGCGTGATCATATAATTAAGCTGAGGTGGATGGATTTACTTTGCAATTTACTATTCGTGAATCTATTATATTATGAAAAGTAATTAAAAGTAAAATAAATGCACCCTCATTTTTTGCCTGGAGAAATTATATGAATATTATAGTTGTAAATTAATGTTCGCGACGTAACTAAGGATTAAGTCACACTGCCAAATGACGGAGGCATGTGTGCGCTTCTAAACATCACTGAATGTACCCGTGCGACGTTGCGTGCATGGCACTGGACCCATTGAAATCCATACTTCCATCCCTTAGGACGGATTTGCTTCAATGCTGTGTGTACTCATCTCCCTAATCCTTCAACAAAACGTTCAACTGACCAAATTTTAGTTTCCACTCATGGAAATCTTTCCGGCAAAATCCCTCGCATGCACTGTGTCAACATGCTATCTTCAAATAATATTACGCTTTCGATATTTGATTGGAGTTATGGGAGGAGCATGCAGAAGTTATTTTCTCTCTTGCGAAAAATGAAAGAAAGAAAAATAAGAGAATAACTACTTCTCTTATCATACCTCATACAAGAGGTACCGATAAAAATTATGAAACTTAAGATAAATTGATTACGAAGGCTGAGTTATTGAACTTATTTGTACCGATACGTTTAATAAGCATCAATCTTGTTAGAATTTAAACCAAAAAATGCAATCGAAATTCTTAAAGATTTAATCGAGTACGATTAATCACGAGAGACGTGAAAGTGATAATATATTTTTACTCTTATTTTTGCTAAGAAAATATTAAACTCCAAATATCTTTCGCAATCGCCTAACTGTATTGGTAAATACACTGTATATACTATGTATATCCACGATCGTGACAATACAACTATTTATGGGCGATAACAGTGCAATTAAGAAACATTAGTGGATGGCCATAAGTTTGTCTCTGCATATTGTTAGGTACAACAGGCAATATTCGAATCGCGGGAAATTGCTTCCTCTTAAAAAAGCTCGTTATTAATGCATAACGTATGGGCATAAATTCCCCGAGCATTCTCACGGAATAACGCATGAGCTCGGATTCAACAATCGCGGAACAATAAACTTAAAAAAATAATAGCAAAGATATGTACTCTACCTTGAGTCAACAGTTATTCCTTCGTATCATTAGATACAATAACTATCTAATACTTCACAAGGGAAAGAATAAGGTTGTTATGGCACAAAAATTCATGAACATTCACGGGCATGAAAAAATCCTGTTCTGGTCCTGTCAATTTTTTAAATGTCTGTGTCTTCTTGGTAACATATTATGTTTTCTTGAGGGCCCAGTAAGTCGCAATTAATATTGTTATTATCAAATTTTAATTCCTCGTTGAGAATCAACAGGAAGCTTGAGCACTTCAGAAATATGTATTTGAAGGTGATTATTATAGCATGATGATTTCAGTCAGACTTAGAGACACGTGGAAATTGCTAAAATATTTTGTAATTTTAATGTTTTACAAGCAGTGGAAAATATTTGATCAATTACCCACGACGTGCGTCACTTCAATTTGATTAAAAAATTAGCGTTTGGAATAAATATCATGGAGTAAAGCGCCATACATCAGTTGCACCTTCAATAATTGGAGGTTTCTTCCTATACTTTACTATTTAGAGAACGCATAATACATTCAACCACTCTAAAATATTCCGTTTGAGTTTGGAAGAGTTCGTTGAGTATTACCGCTTTTAAAATTACTGGGTTACTTTTTACCTGGGTATTTGAGAATTCTTCTCTATGTACTACTTTTCGAATATATATCGAATAAATTTCGAATATATTTTGAATAATGTATTATTATATGTAATAATATAATAATTGAAGCGATTAATTAAATTCACCTGTACTTCATCATTTCACTCGAAAACTCGAACATTAAATCTGTGAAATATACGAGATTAAGAATAATGTATAAAATAACACTAAATCTTTGTGTTGTTATTAATTCAGAATTACCATAGCTTCGGAATTAAAAATTGCTTCAAAAATATTGAGCAAATACTTTGTGTGAAATATTACCTTCAGTACTATCGATTATCCTTGGAGAAGGTATAACAGATCAATTCAAATTAAAATCAAAGTACTAGTGGTGGGATAAACGTTATTTTGATACAGGAAAGCTTATAATATCACAGTTGACACATAAAGCATAGCTGATCTATAATTTGTCTCCATCGATTAAGAAATCTGATTTGTATTGAGTAGTAAATTACAAGATTGCAATTTTCTCCGTCGAGGTAGTCTTGCCAAAATTTCCGAGTTTATGCGCCTTTAATTAGGCTCTCTCCCCTTAACGGATTCCAATCATTTCCGCGAATCAAACCAATCGTCTCCTCTAATAAATCTGCGCTCCCTTCTAATTCCCAGATTAATCCCACCTCATTCGAACCCCCTCAGCACAGCTCTAATAGACCCACGAAATAAATACGAAGCATTCTCACCGCATTTCAAAGATAGTACTTAACACTGCGAAATTGTATTCTTTCGACCAAATACAGTTCAGAGTGAGTAGCGGGAAAATTCACTGCCCAAATTGAACTCACGATTTAAAGGACTTAGAGTATTATATGGGTATTTAGAGCAATGAGGATTGTATGAATGGGAAAGAGGACCTTCAGAAAGGTAAAAGGATTTTTAAGAGTTGAGAGAATTTCAGTAGGGCTTACAAGGAGATTTACCAAACGCTTCGTTTGGAGAGATAATTTTCACGGTGCTGAAACTTGGAGGGTTGCATAGCAAAATTGAAAAGTCCTTAGCTGAGTATTAGAAAGAAACTTTACAACATAGAAAATTTACCTTTAGAAACAAACTTTAACTTTTTGGTGAAAGATCTAGGTGTAATCCTCACGAATAATTGTCACTCTAATCTGGAACTTACGTACTACATGGTTGGACACTCAAGAAACGCAGCTTCGTCAATACATTTGTCGACGAACGTTGGAATGGCAATTCTAGGTGTAACTAGCGTAAATTAATAACGATCACTAACTTGATCGTTATTAATTTACGTTAGTTACACCTAGAATTGCCATATTCTGATTTTAAGAAACCGGAATCTCAAATTGGAAAACCGGGACGAAACCGTAACGTTGTAGTAAAACCTAGTCTGAGTTAATTTCAAAAGCTTTTGAAAAAATCTGTGAGCACGGTCTCAATTACATTTATCACTAGTGAATGCCCCCATCAAGCATGACGGAACTTAATTAAGTTTAAAACTGTATCTATTATCGTATATATCTGGTCTCAATATATTCTCAATATATTTCTTACCATTACTTATATTATTTATTCTACTGTTTACAAGTGATGAAAGCCTACTTTACGTACGTTTCTTGTAAAAGTCATCATAACTTATTATCCCCGTGCACTTATATGGGATAATTCATGAAATCAACATTCAACAATGGCCTTAGTCGTCAAAGGGATGGGTTGCTTAATTCCCAAATATTTTACGAAATTTCCGTGTGATTTATCAAGTTCGGATTTATATTAATATTTCAGGACTATAAGAAATTATGATAATAAATAAATAAGAATTTATGATAATTTTCGTTTCATGTGACACCTGTCACAATTTCGTAGGACTATTGTTTCTAATTAAATTTTGTAAAAGAAACAACCTCTTCAGGTAACGAAAACCTATTTTACGTACATTTCTTATGGAAAAGTATACTTACTGATAATTCTCGTGTGTTTATGTGAGATAACTCATGAAACCAATGTTCAACAATTGCCTTGGTCGTCAAAGGGATGGGTCGTTGATTTCTCAAAAATTTTATGAATTTTCCGCATATTTTATCAAAGTTCTCGCAATTTCGAATTTATATGAATGTTCCACGACTAAAATAAGATTCTATGATTATTTTCCTTTCTTGTGACAGTTGTCTCAATTTCGTATGATCATTTTTTCTAATTTAATCTTGTAAAAGAAACAACCTCTGTAGGTAACGAAAACTTACTCTATGTACATTTCTTATGGAAACGTATTTTGTGCTCTTGGGTTTGAACCAGGTCCTTTACAAACGTCAAAATAGTTTTTCTTGGGCTTTCAGCATCGTAGAAACACAATGCACTTTGTTTCAGATGTCTAAGTCAAGCCGTTTCTGAGATAAATAGGGGGACGGACAGACATTTGCTTTTTAGATGTACGATTTATATCAATGAAATCTTTTTATATTACATTCAACTATTTTTCTGAGTTTTTACTTTAAACAGAGAAAGTAGGAAAATTGAGCTGCATCATATATTTAAACCGGGACAGTTCCAGTAAAAATGGGATATATGGTAAGCCTAGTTAGATCTAGAATAAGTTTCAGCCTACGAGATTCTGAAGACAAGTGTCGATTAGAAGAGGTCCTGCGTTAATTCTTTTCTTTTCGTTTAGAATAAGTACGGCAAAGGGATAAACGTTACCAAGGTGCTCCTCGATTAAAGATGGAACTCGTAGGCAGAAAGGAGATTGAATTTTACGTTACATTTAATCAATAAATTCAGAGCTTTACGTCCGCTTTAATAGCCTGCAAGCCGTGTTTTGGCGTGTGGCAGGGGGTGTAAACAAAGAATGTTCTAACTGCGTCTTTAGCATATTGTTGACGCGTATTGTTCGCGCAAAGAATGAGTCCTTAAAACGACTTGTCCAGGCATCTACTTTTTGTATTCACATAACAACAATGGATGATAACATCATGACCCCCAGTGAAAATCGAACCTGGGACCGCTTTCACCAAAGCGAACTCGCTGTCTACTTGGTTGTCCGAGGGCCGAACAAGAAATAAACGTCACTAATATTTTTTTAATTCACGGCGTAAGCTTAGACGATAGATCTCCCATACAAGTCGTCCATAGATTTTCGTGTGTGTTAACATACGCACACTAAAGTATAGCATATCATTACATGTACAACTTTACCTATACTCATACTTTCTGCCAACCAAAGTCTAGACTGTCTTTTCTGTTAATAAATCCAGAGAATGCAGGAAAACTAAGGATAGTCAGTGTTACTAACTTTTAGTTACACTGACCTGAAATGTATGGCCACATGTTGTTTTGATAGAATGTTTCATATTTGCAGCAGCACTTCGAATGTAGGCTTGCTTACCGTGTTTTACCTTTATTTCTTTTATTTTCATTATTGTTCATAGGGATTCAAATGTTGACCCTGATCAGACAAATTTCGTCCCTTAAAATGTGTTATAAAGTAAAATTCGACCTCTAAAGTTCAATCTTAAAAATGGATTGGAGAACTTGATTATTATTTGCGCAAATAAAGTAAATGATGAGTGAATCACGTCTTCGTTTAGTATTAAATAGCTGCTCAACTCCTCTCTTTATCACGGGTACCATCATAAAGGCTACTCTTTCACAGAGGGAAGATGCATTCCGATGGTTGGATAGACTACTAAATGAGAGTCTGAAGTCTGCGGAGAAGTAAGACATTTGAAATGTACGTATACTTAGGGATGTTGCTAAATTGTATGCACAATTGGAGTTCAAATGAGAGTGAGGCTGGGGACTGACATGTTTCCGAAACAAAGAATATTACGCGCGATGGAGTGAGCCGCTTGAAAGCCTGTAACTTGCGGATCAATGCTATATTCATAGTGGATGAAATATTCCACTTTTATGAGTTACAATATTTCATTGTCAGTACTTAGAAAGGTATATATGACTCATAAATTACAAACAGGTGGCTATAAGGTTAAAATTGCATAGAGAAAGAAAATACCTACAGAACCTACAGAAAATACCTACTGTTAACCTACAGAAAATTGTAGGTTAACTTATAGGTCGCTTAAAATAAATAATGGCCTTCGTCAAATTTTTGGTTAAATAATTAAGAAATGAGTCACCACTTATTTTAAAAATCAAACGAAGACTGATCATTAACATTTAATGACCTACTAATATACTAATACTTGGCATAAATGGAAGACCTGTTAATAACTTTCACGGACCTATTCATATCGTGCATCTCTAAAAAAAACTCTATTTTGAAAATGTATTAGTTATCGATATTTCCCTCTTTCAAAGCCTTCCTTTAATTTCATCAGAAAACCTTTTCTCTGCTTCATCTTTTCTATAACATCCTTTCAGCCGGTTCTCCACGAATCACTTTTCTTATAAGATTTGTCAAAGGAAATTTCTACTCCCTTCCCTCGTTTCTTCTCGTTTTCCAAAATTACAAAACCTTTCTTCGCTAAAAAAATATCTCTGACAAGCATTGCCATCGTACCATATTTCAATAAACGTCACGAGCAGTACTCAGCTGTGGACGATACAAATTAAAAGCTTAATTCTTTAGAAGAAAAGCTACACATTTTTCTCTTCTTCGCGATATTTCCTCTTTCTTTGTCTATTGTCAATAATCCGTCGACAGTACTGTTACAAAAGTTACGCTCAACTCAATCCTGGGATGTTATCTGTCGCAAAAATAGGAAAACGCTTACTTTAACTCATCAACGCAGAAATTCGTTTTCTGATGCGTAGTAGCAATATTGTTAAAAGCGCTTCTACAGCTTAGGTCATTTCGCAAGTAGGCTCCCACGGGAATAGAACCGGGACCGTTTTCACCGAAGTCGAACCCGTAGCCCACTCGGCTGCATGGCAGCCCTCGTTTTCGTTTGCATTTGCAACAGTGTAATAAAATAAGATTTTCGTGATATCAAGTAATGGAGAGAATTTGTGAAATTTCCTCTCATTATATGGTTCTACGTATACGGGAGTTTACTCAAAATATTGATCAATTTAGAAATCAAATATCTGAGATATGAAATTTTTACCTAAGTGCAGTCATGATTAGGCTTGCATGACCGGGTTGATGAATAGTGTAAACATTAAATACTAGTCGAAATTATTTGAGTATTGCAAAATCACCTTAATTTCCTACGTAAAAGTATAATTCTGACGCAAAAATAAACATCCATGAAGTCAACATTTTAACATATTCAGCAAAAATCAGATTTTATAATGTTTGACAACATTTTAGATAATGAGTAGGAAATGAGACGGAATTTAATGAATCGCGTGAAGAAAATTTATACAATGACAACAAATATCTATTAATAGGCTAATCGTTAAAGAACCTCATTATCATGAAAGATGGAGACGTACTTCCTAAATATTGATTAAATCAAACGGCGAGAGCATGTATTAGCATATATATATATTCTAATATACTAATAATACACAATAAGACATAATGGCATGAGAGATAAAAATTTGTATCTTCCGCAATTTATTGTGAAAACGACTAGTTTCACTTTACGTCGACTGAAGATGCTTCTTCAGAAGTGAAACCGGTCGTGTTTTCAATAAATCTGTGAAAAATAACAATCTTTCTGGCATACATTATTAAATATTTTGTTGCAGTGTTTGGAATATTTTATCAAATCTTATACGATCAAAAGCCGTAAACTATTTTGAATAGTGAGAGTTGATATAGAATTTCATTTTTATTGCTTTCTTATCGAACTTGTTCAGCGGTTTTTTTTAATTTTTGCAAAATTAACTCTTAATTAACAAAGTTAACCCGTTATCCGTATAATATCGATGCTAAATTGTTTCAGTAGTATCAAAAATATGCCACATCGATCAGAAAGTTATATATTTACATTCACAAGTTTTTAAAGAAACTAAACAGTGGTTTAAATTTCTGATTCCGTCTTATTCAACATAAAATTCTAAAGGCTTCAAAAATGAAAGGGAGAATTCCATTGATGTTCGTCACTCAATTGATGAATAGCTGTACATTGTCACTTGTACATATTTCACATTTGTTTTTTTGAGAAAGAAAAAAGAGATAATTATCAATCAACGCCGATGAAAACATTTCCATAAATTTTTCTCCAAACATTATCGAGTCACCGTAAACGGCTGGACACCGAATTTATGTTATAATTAATCAATTCTGGCGATCCTTGGCTGAACTTCTCCATGCTTAGTTCAAAGAAAACACAATCAAAATATCTGTCGACGGAGTCAGATTGTGTTTTCTTTGAACTACTGTATGTTATAAATTGGAATATAACAGATTCTCCGACCGATTTCATTAGTAATGTCTTCTAAAAATGAAACCAATCTCGCACATATATTTAGTGCTGAACCAACATGACTCATCAGCAATCGATTCCATTTCGATGCTCATTTGCAATAAATTATAACTACCGATACGCATCTCGACGGGGATGTATCATTCGTCTTTTTGATGACGCAAGGCATTTTTCCCCTTTCCGCCGCTCTTTAAAAATATCCGCTCCGTCTCCTTTAATTCTCATTCCGCGGCTGTGTTGGGATCACTTATCCCTCCGATCCATCGGCTAATTCAATGCATAATCGTAAATTCCGAAGGCGCGTCGTCTCTTTAGCTCTCTCCCACGGCCCATCAATGGACTCCTTGGGCCGCGTAAAACATCGATCGCTTCGGTTCCACCGCTCTTCGAACACGCAAGCAGCGGCTCTCTCGCTCTTCATAAACAAACTCCAGTCCTTCGAACAATCGGCCGCAAACAAGACCACTTCGGTCAGCTGCGGAGCTTCGAAAACTTCCCCCTCAAGAGATCTCTTAACCCAACGAATCAAAAGGGTTCGCGAAGGATTTCGAAGACGGCGGTAAAGATTCGGGTCGTCAAAGTTCAATCATATTAGTCCGGTTCTTCGTTTTACGACTGTTTTTATTTGTGTAATTCCGAATAATAAATTGTATTGCGTGACTGAGAAAATAGTTCGGCGGATTTTTGTATATTTAATGGTAGGCTAATACAATGATTTACGCTGCTGTTGTTTAGAATTTTTTTTGCAAATTTATCACAACTTTTTTGAGAAATAAGATCGGAAAATACTTCAATCTATATTAGAATAGAGAATAATCTATATTCCGCAGTGCTTCTGTTAATGATTAATTTCCTTTGTAATGTTCGAAGAAAGAGAATCAGGTATAACTTTATGGAGATTAGAAACACAAAAATGTTCCGCGAGAGAAACAATTTATTTAACCACAAATCACTAAATCATGCGACAGGTCATCAAATCACGTGATAGAGCGTATAATGGAGAACTGGGAACAAATTTTCCGAGTTAAGACATTCGAATCTGAACCAATTACGCTCGTCACTTGAGGAAAAACAGCACTTATAAAATATATGTATGGAAATTTAAAATATAAACTTTGTTTGTTCGTATAAAATGTTCCCGATAATGTTACAATAGTTATCCGTGTTTCCAACAATTCTTGTTGGAATTTTTGAACTTGATTAAAAAACGAAAAATTGTCACAAAACCAAGCTAAAAATTTTTATTTTAATAAGTATGAAAATAACCTCGGAGAGATTTCTGAAACGATTTTTCGTTTATTTGTGGAATACGTGTACCTTTACTAGAAATACATGATTAAAGAAAGAAAGCCACATTTTAAATATAAATATTACAAAATAAAGATTAAGGTTTATATTAGCACTTACCTCAAAATAAACTACGAAACGTAAATAAGATAATCTTTGTCGGTGTTATACTAAAAGTAAATATCCTGTTGTTCCAATATTAAACATTTTTTCTTCCTATATAGAGTAATACAAATAATTCTTGGTGCTTTGCTTTCATTTAAAGCAGAAGGACTAAGATATATCGAAGCTGTATTCGATAGCATAAGAAGGAGATTATTATGGAAAAATTATTTGGAAGCATTTTCCAGCTCTTGGATTATTCTTAAAGGTGTTCCTTAATCATCATTAACTAGAAATTATCATCCTCAATATTGCCTCGAACGGTCCATGCATAAAGATTATTTATTGCATTCCTTTATTTAAAATAAACATCTCATCGAGTTGGCTTTTTGGCACGTTGGCTTTTAAGTAGCATCCTTATTCTCAAATACAAATTAAATTATAGTTATCCCGTCAAATTTATTCTAGTGTACTAGAACTAAAATGTAATCCCATGCTTACATCAGACATAATTATTTAAAAAGTAAAAAGTCAAATACCTAATAGAAAATATTACATTTATTATATTTATCTTAAAAAACAGAACTAGTTCTTTTTTCACACAAGATATCAATTACAAAACATATAGGTTATGTTTTTTAATTGATATCTTGTGTGAAAACTTCTCATATGATGTACTGTTTGGTATTCATTCGTTATCGGCCATTGATTGGGTGAAGGTAGATTAACACCTCTATCAATTACCGATCACTGCAAATATCATTTGCTGAGATAAGCGCTGGTACGAGTTAAGGCAGACGATTAATTGAATTCTGCGATAAAATCCCTTGATTAATAGTTAATTTCTTGAAAAGGTCAACATCGGGTCATTTTTGGTTAGTTAAATATATGTTATGAGTGATAAAAAGGTGTCGAATCTCAGAAAAGAAAATAAAAACACATTCTATCGATCTTAAAATACTATGCGTTTTCGGGAGGTAAGTTAAAAGTTATACCCAAAGAAAAGTTTTAGGAAGATACACCTGTAATAAACTCTTACTTTAGTTTATTCAAAGTCCACTGAGACAACTGAATATTGGTGTGAAATATTGTTTATCTTTATAGTTACTTTTCTATGATTTCTTTTGATTCCAGAAAGACATCGGAAAACGTGTCTAAATAAAAAAATTGAGGAAAAACAACTATCTACATTCATTTCTTTGGTCATATATAGTTCAGTTGCAATTTTTCGTTACCGAAACAAAGACGATTTATAACCTTTTAAGTACACGTAAATTTTAAGTGATCACTTCCACCGACATTATTAACAGCTTTGGTCGTCCGGGCGACGGCGTTAGAAAGTAAATATAAAAATAAAAGATTTTGGAATTTTTATCTAATTCTGCGTGATTTGAATCCACAAAGTAGGTAAAAGCTCACCTAAGCTTCTTTATTTATTTAGTCCGAAACTGCAGAATAACTTAAATTAGAATGACAATGTAACACAGAGGACACACAGAAGGAAAAAAAACAAAAATACGTTGGAAGAAAAACTAAAACAAGAAATCACAAAGAAAGGGCAGCATTACAAACATCTGGCACGAGTTAAACGAGTTTTCTTATAACTGTCCCTTTAGGTAGGGAATCAACAAAAGAAAAGTATCAACAAAAGAAGGAAGGGAATTTTGCAAAAAAGGAAGGCTAGAGAAAAGAAAGGTGTATGGATAATCAGTGCAAGGAAAGAACCCAAGTGTGAAGGATATCAGTTAAATGATAAAAAATGTTCCAAAAGAGACTTCAAAAGCAGCATTAGTCGTCTAAGTGGCGACGTTTGAAAATAATTTTAAATATTTTGGATTTCTTCTAATGTTGCGTAATTTAAAGCTGCAAAACTAATTTTATGATATATTTCTCAGACACGGCTGAAGAACGCCAATTTAGAAAGAGGAAGGAAAATCAGCAAAGAAGGAAGGAGAAATGAGAATTTAAACAAGGAAGAAACAAAGGGTAAATTATAAGAGTTAAACGATAAAGAAAGTGCAAAAGTGGCAGGGCTTGATTCTCTTATTTTGAACAAAACAAAATCAAAACTATTTTGCTGAGTTACCCTTGAATTTATTATCTCACTCACCCTACAGTGCAACTTGATAAGCTTTTTAGGGAAACTAACATTGGCAGAAAATGACATTGCACATAATTCATCTTCATAAAAATTACATCCTCTATTCAGGAATTTCAGACGAACATTAAGTCAGTTATCAACAGTTATTATATTAACAGTCAAAACTAAAGTTACAAGATGGGTAATACAACCATTTAATGTTTCCATGCGGGAATCCATTCTTTAGCGTCAGAACAAAATTTTTACAACGAAATGAACTCTATTTTCCACTCAGGAAGAATTGATTAAGCCTTAAGAAAAACAACCAAACATTGGAAATGGGGTGGGTTCATAAAAACTCCAACAAAAATGCGTGTGACGAAAATATTGTCCAACTTGTGGCGAAACGGGATACATCCAGAAAATTGCTAATATGACACGAGAAAGAAAGGTCTATAAAATGGTGTGTAAAGTGTATTGAGACAAAATACCACTTCCTAAAGATATAAACCCTTTTCTTCACAGGACAGAGAAAGTAATAGAATTACTATCGTAATACATCTACTTTATCCTTTGAGTAACTAAGCGCAAAACGCAACGAAACGTGATAAAACACGATCGCGAGCGATTCCTATAAGTCACGGGGAATCGCAGAGGCGTTTTGATTTACCCAATGTCAGCTTCGGTTATCGGCAGCGTTCTGTTCAACAAAAACCTTAGAGTGAGTTACTCTAAGACAAAAACAAGTGTGTTACAGGAAACAAAAGAAAGCGAGGAGCGAAAAACAAATTGTAATCATTCTTAGGTAGTTCCTGAAATAGAATTGACGTAGCGAGATACTTTTGCCGATACTTACTTTCAGTTTAAGGGAAGGTTTGAAAGTAACATATCTTAATCTGCAATTATTTGTGTAAATTCATATTTCGTGATTAGATGTGTCAGAACCGGATAGAAATATTAATGCAAAAACAATATAAGAGTGAATGAAAGTTACGAAAAAAGGTATCAAAATGGGTATTCAAGTTCGAGAATCAAGAATTCGACAATTAGCGTTATTTTTCGAGTAAACTTGCAATTTGAACTTTTACCAAAAACCGCATATTCTCTGGCGAAAATTCCCACTCTGGGTGGTGAAGATGATCATGAAAAGCAATAAGCAAATGTCTGCAAAGGCTTTCTTTTCCTCTCACTCTTTCGTTCTTGTATTTCTTACCTTTGTTTTCTCTGCTATGCTTTAACTATTCAACGGTTGACTAGAATAACAAAGGTTTAGATGTAACAGATAAGAGTGTAGAGAGACAAAGACCAACTGATTTTGAAACGGATTAATATTAGATTAGGAGCGCTTTAAGAGAAAAGACCTCTATCCTGAAAATTGCAACAAATTGCCGAAATACGTAGTGACTGATAACGTTCGGAAGAAAATGTAATTTTCAGGGAAATAGGAAGTGCAGAGAATGGATTAACCCTGTCGAAAGATTAAGATAAAATTATGAAATGGCGCGGTAATTGGCGATTAGGTTCAATTAGACTGTTGAGTCATTTAATTTTTCGAACGATTTTTTCCGCGAATGATACTCGAAAGTAATCGATGAGGGAAGTTGATTTATAGTGCGTGCACCCTCTGCCACACGCCAGAAGGTAATATAGACACAACCTACAAGCGAAGCACAGCCACAGAGAGCCCTAATCCCCGTAAATTGGAATTTACTAACGCTTAATTTTTTGCTTTCACACTACGGCGTTTTGGAGCATTTTCAATACTTTAATATATTAACTATGCCGGGTTCCTTTTCCTTAAAGATGAGCGTTTTGCAGAATTAATAGCGTTGAAAATAAATGCCTATCACGGTGATGACACATCATTTCAATAAATGACGCACTCAAGAAGCCAACGCTGAAATCGAAAGGATTCTCAGAGAGATTCCAAGAAACTGCCGTTTTCCTCTCTTTCACTAATTAAATGCTTTATTTCATTAAAGATTCCTCCCTTTTTTGGTCTAATTATTACATTCAAAGGTATTAATGCAAATTTAACAGAATTTAGAAATTTACGTTTCCAGTTCAAATTTAACTTTTTCGTGAGATGAGAATGTTTCGCTTCTTGGTTAGCCTTTTCCTTTGCGGGAAAAAAATGATTAAATGGATTTGTAATCCAAAGACATGATTATACGCTCATTTGTCAGCAGCGATTGTGCTAGTCGAACCGGAAGGTGACTGAGTTGCCTCTCTCTTCTCATTTCGCCCCCCTCTTTCTCCTCCACCCACATCCTCCCCATTCCGCAAATCCTTCTCCCCGAAGACGCGATTCTAACAAGTTGAAGGTAACCGGATGCTGCGGAAGAATCATTCGCTGCATCTGCTAAGTTATAACGAGCTATCGAAATGTTGATGAATAGTTCATTGTTTTCAACGGCTACATTGAAGGATTTAACCAAATAACACTCTCTTGCGGGTATCATAGAGCTACTCAGATCTGCTCGTGTTTTGATGACCTGATCGTCAATGAATTAAGAAACACGACACCATATTGACATTCTTTAATTAAACGGCTAAAAAATAACGTACTCGCGACATTACTCATACATTTCATAAAAAAATCATTTTCTGAAACACCATAGCTGATAATTTGCGAATTTTATCCTATCTGATAAAATCGGATCGGTTCTATTCCCGTGCAGATAATATGTGCTATGTTTCATAATAACAGTCACAATTTAATTTAGGAAAGTTTAATCCCAATTGAGCAGACAACCTGACCACATGTCAATCATGGCGAATGACGCTAGGCTAGGACATATTCCGCAAAAAAGTCTAACGGGACCGGGACTCGAACAAAACATTTCTCTATTTCGTTTGGGAGACTTTGTCCGAGATGTGAGTTCGTCCGACTAAGAGGCATCTTTCATAGCCAAATGGCGTAACGAAATGTTCTGGTGGGATAGCTCAATGGATAGAGCAACCAACAGGCAATTGATAGACCCGGGTTCGAGTTGCGGTCCCGTCAGACTTTATCATCTCCATTCCTCCTTGGGAAGTTTCCTAGGTGCACGTCTTATCGTGCCAAGTTACCTAAACCCTTTTCCTAGTGTTTTAAATCCTATTTCTTGGAATATGTACGTTGGATAGAAAATAACAGAATGACTTGGGAAATTTTTAATTGTTGTTGCTGTTTTTTTTCCATAACGAAATTCGCCGTATTAGAAATGCGATGTTATGCTAAACAGACGCGACGGAAAGGTTAGAGAGCGATATTATTTCACCCTCATCTGGTCCCATCTGGAAAATGCGGGAAATATATGAGATCCAGCGTATGAAACGTGTCCTCGTGAATTCGAGAAAGCGCAGCGCACAGCGACACGATTTATTGAAGAATGTTACTATAAAAAAGCAAGCGTTCTGCAAATGCTCTAAGTCACAGGTTAGGAATCCTAAAAAGAATAGAGATCAGAAGCTAGGCTGCGTTTGCTTGCTAAATTCAGAGAAGTAACATTTTCGGTAGACGTAATTGGAATTATGCGAACCCCTAGCTACTTCGGCCGATCCGATAAGAGCGTGAAATAATAGAAATAGATGGATAGAGGACAATTAATTCGTTTTAAGGACTCATCCCGTCCTTCGAACGATACGCAATAACAATACGCTAAAGAGGTAACTCGAAAGGTTGGTGTTTACACCACCTGCCACACACCCAAAGGCGGCATGCAGGGTATAAATAAATATAGAAATATATATATTTAACTCTGTAGCATAAAAATCTTTTCATTTCCTTCTTCTACGCTCTCCCATTTCCTTTCCCGAAGCACAAGAAATTAGTAGAATGAAAATAGCAAACAATTTTCCTTATATTTGAATTTTTTTAAACAATTTTGCATTATGATAAGGACTAGGTATTTTAATGTGAATGGTTACTCTACTTTCAAAATATCTTCTCCAGTTTATAATGCAATTTTCCGGAGTGAAAAATCTGGCTACAATGAGACAACAAATCTTAATCATTATGGTTGTATAACATGCTTCATGAAGCATAACATTAAACTGTAGGAGTTCTTTTCGATACAAGGTGGATAATTCTTCTTTCATGATATCAAATTGGAAATAACGTTGGAAAAGAGTTTGGGAACTACGCAAACATGTAGAAATACGATTATCTTGTAATGAATATCTTGTAATGAATATCTTGTAATGTAATGTATGAAAGAAAAAAAGGTGGAACAGGGCTGTTAATGAATTGGAGGTTTTAAAACACTTCGTTAGCCGTATGTCGGCAGGTGGAACACACGTTCGGAGACAAACGGGAGGATCCAGATTACTGATTTCTGGGAAAATCCCTAGGTGCATTTTGGATACAAAGCTTCTATTTTGAAGGGGCTCCACAATAGGAAAAGCCCCTTGAAAATGGAAGCTTTGTTTTCGAAATGTGCATGGGTTTTTACGGAGTGATTATAAATCTCTAAATGACTAGCAATATATTTTACGATGAAAATGAAAAATTTTTATCTCAACATAACACTACCTACATGAGAACTAAAAGATGTTGAATCATATTTCGACCTCTTAAATAGCCTATTCGCATTGTCGGGAGTAGCAAATCGAAATGAGGATCCGTTCGATGGAAAGTGTTGGCGTCAAATGCAATTATCCCGTCATGCGATATTTGATTACGGCGAATTATTTCCGAGCGAATGCTCTTCAAACAACTCTCACGTCCCTTCTTCGCTTAACTTTATTTCGGTTCTCATTCAGATTGTTAAAAATGCTCCAAAGGAAATGAAAGAATGCCTCAACTACTTGGTCCAATTTCATGACAGATTACCACCCTAAGGACCGGTTCTTCCCAAAATAGCTGATTAATGCACCAGCGATGTTGTTATCAGATGAGGAAAATATTTCCTCAATTCTACCGCTTTCGTTCGGCCAAAAAGTCGTTATAAACAACTATATGCTAATGCGTGACGACTCGCACTCGTTTATTTGTGCTAGTTTCGCATAATTTCACAATCTAATCTCACAGGACTGGTATTTCCACAATCGATGGAAGTGGCAGAGAGAAAGTAACCCAGGCGAAGAAGGTATTCTAACAGAAATTATTGCAAATAGCACAAGCTTGGAGATTAGAAAATGGTTCATTTAGATGTTATATCTTTCAAACAAATATATAGATTTATTTCTATTGATTTAATATGTTTTATCATGCAATTACAATACATTTGCTTGCATGGGGAAGCAAAATCTACCCACTAGCTCCTATTTATAGGAGGCTATTACTCGGCAATTGCCTACTATTCTAGTAGTTCTACTTACAAAATTAAAATTATGAACAAATTAGAGAAATTCGTCCAGTCAGTCAATCGCTCAAATCGGAAAGATTATAAAAACTCAATTTCATGTTTTAGAGGACTAATGTCTAAAAATATGTAGAAACACAGAAAGTTCGTAAGTACGTACATACAAGAAATTTCAGAAAGGCTTACTAAATAGTTTGCTGGTTGAAGACATAATATAGGTTGCATAGATCGAGCGAAACCCAAAGGAATTTGTGAATAAATTACGTAAATGTAACCGAGTTCTCAGATACATGAGAAAATGTTAAAAGTACTTGCAGATTTCATGTTGAATCTGGTCGCGAGCATATTCATTCAATTTCCAGTTAGTACAAATGTATTCTTAAATTATGCTCTGAACCACTATATTATAGATACCGACATATACAATTTATTCAACGTAGCACGAATACATTTAGCAAACGATAAGCCCACGTTATTACTTTGCTATATCAGGAAGAGATTCATGGATGAAATCCAGTAGCGAAAGAGGCCATGCTACCGACTTCCAAACCTCACAAGTGACTACGATATATCATCTAATTCAAACAGTCTAAAATAGGCTTTTCCTCGGAAACAAAAACGCAACACTTCATTTGATAGAAGTGAAATGATTCCATGACTCAGCTCTACAAAAGCTAGAAAGATGCTGGCACCATTGTCTTGTGAAGACATCTTTCGTTTGATCATTTCTTTGAGCTTTAACGTTGAACATTCGTAAAAGAAAATACTTCTCTTTTCTTTCTTTGGATTCAATATTGTAAGTGATATGCTCCGATGATTTTCCTTTTCAATTCCGTTCCGCCATTCTCTTCATTTCCTCTAAACGTTTGCCTCCAGAAGCCTCATTAATCTCCTCCACTGTTGTAGTTCAGGTGTTCCTCTACTCTCACTGAATAGACCTCTCCCAGCACCAAGAGCTGATGATTAAAGCACTATTTTAACAAAGAAATGAATCCTGTTTCCCCCTCTTTGTTTCACAAGTAACTTTCCTCCTTCTTTGAAACTACTTTGAACCTCCTCATAGCGCATTTATCCTTCCAAGACAATCTTTCTATTGGACTCCAGTGTCACATCTCGAAAACCTCCAAACTTTTTTTCTTTTATATACCCTTCAATGTTAATATACTAAACAGTAAGGAGTTCTTACTTCTTTATACCATGAATTTATGCATTAATTTTACGTTACCAATATGCTAGCTGAACTGCGCGTATATTCTTCTTGGAGAAATACAAATTGATGACATTGAGACTCACTGACCTCTCAGGAAAGCAACAAGTAGCCAATGTAATTAACGGGACACAGAAAAAAAGGACATTCGGTCGCTTCATATTTTGGAAATCACGTTGACGGTCCACTTTCGAATGAATGACTAAAACACGCAATCGAAGGATTGAAATCGACAGTGAAAAAAAATAGAAGTTGACCAAATGAAGACCTCATGAGAATACCGATGTATACCAGACGGTCATCCAAGCGATAAACACACAACTAAGTTTCCATTGCTTGCCTTATTTTTGCGATAAGTCTCCCAAAATATTCGCTTTTCTGTCCTTGTATAGATTAATATTTTATTCTCTCCCCTCTTAGATCGTAAGAAATAAGCATGTAATTGTCATTGTCCATATCGGGGTAGTTAATAAACACTTCTGCATGACCGCAGGTTTTACCCAACGATTTTTATATCCTTACTGGAAATAAAAAAATCACAAAAAATCGACTCCTCACACTGTATTCTGTCTTTAATTCTTACCGTTATTTCTACATAGGACTAAAACTCATAATAAAGTTCATTAATTCAATTTTCCTATCTCTGTTCTTGTTTCCACCTCGTACAACTATTCTTAATAATTTAATTTTGCAAAAGAAATAAAGCCTGCGAAAGATAAAAAGGCAGTCAGTACAGTCAGACAAATAGAAAGTAGCCTACTATGTACCACTACTACTTATCAGAGAGGACATTTAACAAATAAAGATTGAAAGTCGTACAGCTTTTCGTTCTCGAGTTTTATGCGAATATACTCACATGTACACATTCACACAAAGTTTCAAATTTATTCATTAGATAAATCCAAACGTTATTTGAATATGCTGGAAGGAACGTTTAAGAAGACAGACTTATCCTCAGCCTGATATCTTTCGCATCGTTACCCTTACACCATTATCAATGGAAAGTTTCTGAGAGGGGACTCAATTTTCATGAGAAATGAATTAGCTTTCAATGGCTTCCTTCACTGAGTTATGAATAGATATAGCGCATGTTAGTGAAACATAATGACACTAACAATGATGCTTTTCATAGCTCTGGATAAGAAAATACCTAAATTTATGCTACAGGTCTTACGTCATATCTGTCATGCATTAATATTTCAAACATCATAGCTATTTACCATAATTTAATATTTCATATTACCACAAATATCATGGAAAAGGCTTAAATTATGAGATAAAAACGAAATTTTTCTTTAGCTGTACCAACATGAAGAGCATTTCATTCATCAAAATGTCTCAGGAGGAAGATAAAACAGTATTAAAAACGACTCTAATATAATCGGCACCAAAAAGACTACTTAGGCATGGACGGAACGCTTGGAATATTCGGCTGAATAAATATTCTAAAAAGACTCTGAAGGAGCAAAGAATAAACGTAATGAGATAAAATCCGTGCTTTCGCTAATTGGGGAAGCGGGAGAAATGCATCTCTCCTTTTCGTGAATCAGAGAAACAATTGAGTGCGAGAGGTGCGAGATAATCCGTTCTACGGGCGGACGACTAAATTTCACGCTCCAGAAGAAGCCTTTATCTGCAAAGATAAAACAGTTAGGTAACTTAAATAGTGAGCGATTCAAATACGGCAATAGGATTTAGCAGTCGCCTGGAAGTATTTTTCCGTCTCAACCCGTAGTTCCGGAGAACTCTTTATTATACAATTCGGATTCATCCCTTCGATAATTCCGGTCGCTTCCATTCTTATCTTCCTCAATGTTTCAGTCCCGTTGAGGCAACCGTGTCTCCTTTGACTCTTAACCTTTTTCCAACTTATATATGCCAAAGATTAATGAACGACTTGATAATGGATATTGGTTTATGTCAACATTCCTAATTTTGCTTTCTATTATCAATGAAAACTCTTGCTACTCTACTTATGTCTAGTAGTATATTTAATTGCATTACGTCAAAACATTTCCGATAACATTTACGAACTTTCACGTAGAAAACATGCGCAGTAGTTTCAGTTTGCTTTTAGTACGGGGAGCGTGGATCCATCTTGTCAATAGTCGTATTTGTCTTCCAAATCCCAGTAAGTTTATGCGCTCTCCTTTAACTCTTGGTAACTAATCCAATCCACCATATCATCCGATAACTTCAGCAAGAAGGCAATTTTGTCAGAACATCGACGTCTCTAAGACTATAAGGATTAAGGATCACGCCGTCACGATTCTCACTTACTTAAGATTTCCCTCACAAGGAATTGTTTATTTCCTCAATTTAGTCGATAGCAAACCCTTTAACATAGAGTTCTTTCGATCACTGATATAAGGTACGGCAAAAACCAACTAAAAGTCTGCCTGCTCCATATTCTCGCTGACAACAACTTTAACCACATCTCAGCGAGCTTCTTACTTCTAAGCAAACTTTGTTTCTAGTGGCTCTCTCCTAGGTGCATTAGAGAATTTAATAGGGTAAATTTGATGAGGAAGTTGGTGTTCATACACCTCCTGCCATACGCCAATGGCGACTCGCGGGGTATAAATCTGAATCTAACCATGATATGAGTGGTACAAATTCTGTAAACAGAGCGTCATCGTTGGTTATGTTTCTGAGGATTGGTAACTGCTATGCAAGAGTTACTGTCCGTAGCCAATCGCTTGATTCTTACGTACATAATTCTAAACCTTAACTTCGTGATTATAGAGTCATAATAAATATCCGAATTCGATTATTGATATCGTTTGATAAAGGTTAAGTTAACTTATCCGAATTCGATTATTGATATCATTTGATAAAGGTTAAGTTAACTTACCAGCATTTTCGCCAGAGTAACATTATATCTACTATGTACTAAGCTGCCATCACAAATGGATTCGAATCCTTAGCACGTTATAACATTAAGTAAATCAGTTTAAAAAACCTTCAAACATTCACAGTAAAAAAGTAGGCTGAATAATTTCCGTATTCATGAAAAGAATCAACCCTGGCAGACTCATTAAACAAATATTTGAATTTTGGGGAAGCAGGAATAAAAGAGATTAAAGAGAAAAAAAATGTTCGGATAAATCAAAAATAATCTAACGAAAAAGAGAGGGGAAACAAACTGGTGCTACTTTGTTAAAGATAAAAAGGAAATATTTATTAAGTATTCTTCCACATATATTATGGATGTGAGTATTCCATGTTTAGTTATTCATGAGGGCTACTCCTAGAGACTTCACCGATTTTACTGTTAATAAGTTTATTCCAAGGAGGCTTTACAAATAAGCATAGGCATTGCTCGTATTTTTCCTTTCGAAGAAGTTAATGACTGAACATTTGTCTATATGAAAATCTAATTGCCAATCATCGCGCCATTTCATAATTTTATCTTAATCGTTCGACAGGGTTAATCTATCCTCTGACCTTCCTTTTTCCTTATAAATTACTGTCTTCCGCAAATATCCCAACTTTACTAAGAATGTTATTGCTAAGGTCGTTGATGTACACTAAAAATATCAATGGCCCGATTACACTGCCTTACGACTCGCCCGAGGTCACTTTAACCAAGTTAGAACTACTACCATCCAGTACTCTCTACTGGAGAATAAGTCCTTAATCCAGTTTATTACTTCTCCATTGATCCCCGCAACGTTTAATGTGTACAATAATTTATTATGTGGGACCCTATCAAATGCTTACTGAAAATCTAAAAACATCGCTTCGACTTTCCTTTTATTTTTGGCAGATATCAAGATATCATGAACTAACAACGCCAGCTGAGATTCACATGTTCGTGTCTTATGAAAACTGTGTTAATTTTTCACTATGAATTTCGACTTGTCAAGAAAAACCATTAAGGAACTAATTATTATATGTTCCATTATTTTTCCGTTCAATGAGCTGCTTTCTGCTAGGGGCCTTCTAAGGGGAACGTGCCTTTTGGCTACAGACTGATGGACCAATTTGGGACTGAAAAATACTGTCTTACATTCATTCCAAAGCAAAATTACGCATGAAATGGAATATGAAAATATAGAACGCAAATTAAACGTTCGACCTTTGGAAATAAAAAATTGCAAGTTAGAGAAGAAAAAATACAGGGAAAGAAAAGAAAACTCATTCTGGAAAAGAAAACCATTCTGGAAAATCCAAAAGGAAATTTATCTTGGAGGGATGCGAAACAAGATTAGATAGATGTCATCTCGGAAGTTTCTTACATTATTTCGCATGTTTTATTACGAGTATGAGATATTCTTCCACTTAGGGTTATTCTGCTAAAATGGAATATTTTGCGTTCATTGTGCAAGGAGTAATAAGTACTACGTTCCCGTGACTACTCTTGTACTTTAAATATTAAGATTTTATCCCACTCGTAAAGAGACCAGTGTATCGAGTCGTATATGGTTTAGATGTGTACACTTCCGCTGGAAATGAGGACGAAATGTAAAAAAAATGTAACATGGTGGCTCTAGAGTCCCTTTCCAGGGCTACTTCATCGGATTTTTGCTGTTTATGCTGCGGTTTATTGGCAATCGTACCTTGAACGGCATCTTTAAAGGACTCATCAATATAAATCCTGCCTTAAAAATAACCTTGACGCCTAAGATGGTGAGAATTCACATCAGGCCACATAACATCGCAGTAAAGAAATACCCTACACTTTTATAACTTAATACATTTTTAACCATTAGAGAATTCATTTTTTCTAAATAAATATAAATATCTTTACAGCTCATAGAAGTATATTTATTCAATTATTACCGTAATCTTATCAGCATTTAATTTTCAGTTTCCAATCACAAAAAAAAACACTTAACCATCTTTCACTAACTAACTTATTTGCCACATAAATTTAAATTTGAATGGTGAAAGGAAAATTAACAGGAGGATAATATGATTCTGTAATGGACTATAACCCTTTAATTCCAGTACAATTGAGTTCATCTGGTATAAAATCGCTTCCCTAAACCCAATTGCTCACATTATCTTCGTAATGTAGGCCATTAAAATGTGTTTTACTTCATTACTTTTCATATCAAGTAAGAGTTCAAATCAATCAAAAATTTTTATCATACCAAAAATCATTAACTTCACGATCAACCGATTCTGCAGTTCAAAACGGATTTCAATGCAAGTTTTTAAAAAGACAATTTATTCCACTTCGTCTTCATAATCCACTTACTCCCGACGTTGGGCGCGGATGCTTTAACCGCTGATACCTCACCCATCCAACAAATAGCGCTATTTCCTCAATCTACTTCGCCCTCTACGTCGGATACTTAGCTAGACTCTATTACGTGAGCTGAACGCTTTTCGGAAGTGAGATATTAATAGCTTCGCCTTCTCTACTATATACACAGTAATTAATCCTCGCTGCATATGCAAGAGCTCTATCGACAATACCTTTACCTTCAAACGATATTGGATCTTCCTAAAGCCCTCCGTGAAATCTGCTCTTGAAGTTTTTTTTAACCTTATCCTCCCAAAATCCGGATTCCCCAACTCTCTTTTTCAATTTTTCTCATCATCAGAGGGTATGAATGGTGCATAGAATTTCTCTCTCCATTCACTAACAGCTCTTAACATTCTTGCCAACCGCTAAAGGTCTCCGTTTTTTATTAAGAAGCACTCTTGAAATTTTCTCGCCGTTTATTCCCGCTATTAACTTCCAGCGGTCTTAACGCAGCGCTGTTTACTTTACTTTAAGTGGAATTAATGATTCAGATATGGAAGCTGCGATGAGTTTTTCAGGAAGATTATTCAAAAGACGACCATGAATACACGTTTAAAAAGCTTGCATATTAATAATATAAGGATTATATTTAGGCTTTGCTCCGTGGATAGCCATATCACAGAAGAGAAAGAAAACTCGGTAATTTTCCACACGTTTTTATTTGACGACCGGTTTTGCTAAAGGTTTCCGTTAAAGTTAACGTTAAAGTTTTAGTTATAGTTAACGAAACAGGCTCTCGAATAGACATGAGGGCAATGCAATTGAATTCGACTTTTTGCAAAAAAAAAAGGCTGCAGCCGATCAAAATGAAATTTACCTGCATTCCGAAGGAATAACAAGTGTTAAAAATAGCGACATGACTGGGACTCGAAGCCAGGTCTCCCACCACGCCGCGAATATTTTTCACACTTGTTATTCCTTGGGATTTAGCCGCACAACTTCAATGTGCAAAGTTAACACCTTTACCTCAATCGTTTACCTGCATTTCTTACGGATGGGTTTCGAGTATTCAGTAGTCAAACCGAGGATACAAAATTCGTACAAAAGTTTTGATTCCCAACAGTCCACTGACTCTCTAACGCATCTCTAAATTTTATGTGCATATCTAATGCAAAATTAGTATTTCTTTAATTGCTGCAATGCATTTCTGATGAAGAGTTACTGACATTGGATGAATGAATGTATAAATAAACATTTACAAGAGTTTTTATTATAGTAATTGTGATTATTATATTAGAAAAATTATAATTTAGGATGGATAATTAACAACAATAAGTTGTTAAAATGCATTATAGAGAGTCAGATAACTATTGTTGTGTAACCTATGTAATATTATTGATTACAAATCAATCGATTATTTTGGATGGAAAGATTTAGCGATACCTGTCCTAGCTGTACAAGAATTTAAAATGTTACCTACATTAGAAAATTATATCCATTATTATGCTTTCTAGGAAACAAAATACTTTCAGTCATGACAATTTTTCATGCTCCTAAATGGTTATAAAATTAATATGTAGATAAAACAAGAGCGTATGAAACCATTAATGATGAAGATGAAAATCATGAATACGGTAGTATCAGTTTCAATAAAAACAAAATAATATTAATATAATAATAAATTAATATATAAACAAAAATGAATTGAAGTCGGCAACTATCAGCAACGCTTAAAATACTATTTCCTGTTTGTTGTTCCAGTCTCCGCTTGACCTTTGAAAATATTAACTTTTATTCACCGTTAGGTTCTGAGATTACTTCTGCCTGAGTAAAAACTGATACAAATCAAAGTTTGTTTTGAGCACTCGAATTAAAATTCCACCTTTCCGATTTTTTTATTTGTAGCTAGACGATTATCCCTAAGAGAGTGCCAATGCTATCGCATTTGATTTTTTTTTGAGAAGTCCTACTCCAGAAATATCGACTACTCTAGCAAACTCACACAGGTAGTTAGTACATCTAACATATGTATGAAAAAAGACCAAAATACCCGATATATAAAGAGTTTACCTACATATAATTCGCAAATGTTATAGTAAATTTCAATTTTTTATTAATTATCCTTTTTCCTGGTATCGCTAACAATACCAACACAAATACAAGGAAGCTAACGTATATTTCCTTCGAAAACATTTTCATTCTTGGAATCGCTGAGCCGGATTAATCGCTTCCAAATCTTCCAAAACGAGGAATTTCGCTTTTACAAGAGAAAACGAATATCAATCAATACCAACGACAAAGATTGGGGGTCTCAGAAGAGCTCCCAAAGGAATTATTGGTGTTGCTTATTAATCAGAACACCGTAATGAAGACGTTGTGCTTAACTCATTCCAAACATTCTAGGAAGGATTATAAAGTCTTTGCAGATAAAAAATCTGACAGAAACGAGACTTTAACCAGGATCTTCCATATTAAGGATGGATACTTTAACCAATTAACCTAAAATACCCAAACATTCAGAGATGACCCCCATCCGGTCAGACATTCTTAATTCCCGTTTTTTCGTAGAAATTTTCTAAGTTGCACGGTTTTGCGCGCTAAGTTGCCTCTCACCCTTTACCTCGTGACTCCTATATATTTCTATATGTTTGATTTTACTTCTCCTCATCGCAATTACCATTATAACGTCTCAACTGCTTGTTCCAATTCAGAAAATGCCACATTCATTAATTTATCTACATTTCTTTCTTCTCCTATCCTATTTAACTACTCCACACTATTTTCTCTATTATTCCTGACTCATTCTCATCATGTTAAATTCGCATCCGTTTATATCAAATGCCTAAATTTATTCCTTATTTTTGTATTGTAAATGTGAATATTTTGCTTCAGGAAAAAAATACACTCATCAATATTACCTAATTACAATCCTCGACCGCACTTTTGTCGATTAATTACGCCATATCATTAAATTTAATACCCTCTATAGCATTCTCATTCTACTCGTATCCTATTCAATCATTATTCAAATATTTCCTTTAAAGCTCATAATAATTTCTTTAAAGATCAAAATAAAATTTATGTTTTGATCGTCATCATAACAATTAGAGATCTTCTCCGATATGTATTGATAAAGTGTACAGATTACAAATAAAGATAGTTAGCTGACAAGTGCAACGTAAGGAATATTTACAATCTGCGATTAAATCAACCACAGAGCGCTGCAATACACGAAAATCTTAATCTAATTGACTTAATATGAATTAAAGTTTACAAATTTGTAAAAAATGTGCATTTGATTATTAAATGATGGAAATTATGCTCCAAAACGTCATGCACCCCGTTTTATCTGTATTGAGGAAATATTTAAATTTATTTTAGCGCCTTACTTAAAGAGACTCGGTGTCATAATAAAATATGCAGTGATTTATACTTGGAACTCATCACTTCTTTTCCGTTAAAAAGAATCTACAGAAGCTTAACTTTGAGTTTTAAAGGATTGCCATTACGTTTGCTCTCTAATTTCCCAACTTTAATTGCCTGCCTTTGCGGTTATATGTGGGTTTATGTGTTTAGGTTATATGTGTTTTTTAATTAGCTCAATGCAACTTAGAACTCGGATCTCCGAAAAGCTTTCGTCGAAGTTCTCTTTTCGCCTTACAATCTAGCTGTTTCAATTGCTTTTGCAAAGTTACATGATATGTACAGCAAAAATAATTCTAAAACAAACAGAGTATCAGACATACTTGCCACCACCAAAGCGAAGCACTCTCAAGAAAAATCTAAATCGAAGCTCATGTTACGAATAAAATCGCATCGAGTTGGAGAGAAACATCTTTTCCGAAACGTTTGCTCAGTTTTAATATTAAAAAAATATCAATCCGACTTCGCAAACCTTGTTTGTTTCTTACTTATCACTGTGTCGAAGTTCTGTGTCTTTACTACAATGTTTGTCATTGCCGCATACGTGAGTCAGACTAGTAATTTTTATTTTAACAAATATTTGTAATTAAATGTGAGGACATGAAGATAAATTTGCATACATTTGCAGTTTACAACTTTTCAACTCGTTAAAGAGCTCATCTCCCGTTTCTCCTCCTTTTTCATACTTTCAATTATTTTACCACCATCTTTATCGCCCAACAACTTTTGTCTTTGTCTTGCACTCTGTACTATCTCTTTCTTCCTCCCTTCAATTACTTTCTTTCGTAATCCCTCTCCTCCCAATTCTCGATCCACTTATTTCCTCTGTCATCGCTTTAATGCTTCAATGAAAACCCTTTATCTTGCCGTCACTTCCTTCTGTCTCTGTTTTGGTTTAGAATAAAAACAACTTACTTTTTCCGGTAATCAAGAAATGCAATAGTTGTTCAGACCCAAGAAATTAACAACATATGGGTCAAACGATTTCGGCGCAATACGCTATCTGCAGAACCAGAAAAAGGGGGTTCATATAAAAGGGCGAAAAGAAGGAAGGAGAGAACAATTGATCGAGCAGCAGTCATGGACTCAGTATTTGAATGGGAGGAGATACGTGTGGTAACACTGTGGCGAGGAGCGGTCACCAACTATGCGAATATCAGAACTCATTCTCAAGTTGAAGGGGGAGGAACTTATGGTAGTGAATCTATTGTTCCTCTAAAACAGGGTTTCCGAAAGTGTGTTCCGCGGAACACTGGTGTTCCACGAAGAGTTTTTAAGTGTTCCGCGGAAACTTACGAAGAATTATAATTCTTGTATGAATTTCAGTTTTGAATTAAGAAAAAGTAACCTAGGTGTTCCGCTGATATCATAGAATTGATAAAGTGTTCCGCCGGACTTGACTTGACTTGTTGTTTATTTATGCTGGGCCAGATGGAGGAAAAAGTTGAGGAAGCTCTACTCTAATATGTTTAATTTTTCTGCCTTTACCACGTTTGAAATAAGAGAAAAATAAGAGAAATGGCAAAGATGTTAGGAAATGTGAGAAACGTGATTTGGCGTAAGTTTTTCAGTTTACACAAAACCATAATCATGAAAGCCTCAAATCCTAGAATATTTCGTGGGGTTTATGTATCATACCCAAGTAACAAGAAAATTCTGGTTAAGGATTTCATCAATTTCTTTAAGATTCCTTTACGAGCTTTTTCAAGGCTCAATGCATCGCTCCAAAATATAGAAAAATCCTCTATCGTATAAAAATAAAAATTTTTATCGTGTAAAATAAATTTGCCCAATTCAACCAGTGCTTGGGTATAAAAAATTTCCAAGAAATAAGAAAAACTCGGGAAACTAGGAAACATAGAACATAAATACAGGTTCGACGTAGTCATAACGAACATGTGGGCGGGACGCTGACAAAATACACGATACCGAGGTAAGGAAAAGCTACATAAGATGCTAGATGCAGCAAATTATTTTTGAGCCTCTAATAGACATTCTTAATGCTGTAACAGGAAACAAATATAGTATCCAGTCACTGCAAAATTAAGCACATGTGAGGAAATATGGGATATTTTTATCCGTCCCTTTCCTCATACTCTGTACCTACTTCTAGCCTCGTATGGGGTATGAGGGAAGAATTCAAGGATGCCTGAAATGTTGCACACACATAAAGAAACAAATCTACGTGAAAGTGCAACATCATAATCCCCACAACTTTAGTTACTAAGGCCTGATAAAGAGTATTGCTCAGAGACACTCATGCCGCAGTAGTTCCCGTACAAAAAAATGAAGAAGACTGAAATAAAAGGATACGAAAGGTACATTTTCTTCTATCTTGCATCCATTCCTGGGCCAGGGGAAGAGGGGGCCACTCGGCTTCATCTGGCCCAGCATAAATAAACAACAAGTCAAGTCAAGCCAACGGCAGTTGAAAAACGCTTCTTTAATCATGACGTGATAAGTGTTATTCGTAGAATTAAAGCTAACGAAAAGCTAATTGCTGTTCTTTCTGTTTCATCTCCTCTCAGAGAGATATGAATTTTTGTTATCCAAAGGAGAAAAAAAACAGAAATCTTTGTGAGTAGAGTCACCCTTAAGTCGGGGTATTGCTCTATTTATAATGAAATCCAATTTCTTCTCATCCGTTCCCTTCTTAGGTGTTTTGCTATTTAAAGCCTTTTGAAATGCTATTCTTCCATGGATCGATAGGCTTCCTACTTTCAAATACATAAGAGAATTTTAAAGCATTACTAAAATATGGGAAAGTTAATCGGTTCCAGAAGATTCACATTAGTTTAAAGTCATCGTGATCTAAATTCATTGCTGAAAAAGCACAAAATATGTAGAATACCTGTATAGCTCGATTGGTATTCATCCAGTGAAAAACATTTAGATTAATCCACTTGATGATTGAGTTATGCAAAGATCTTCAACCGTAAGGTTTCCTGCGGAACGAATCGCACTAATATTGTTCAATATAATTTGGTTCGAGCAAAAGCACATAATTTAGTTACGTCTTGAGTCGTATTTCCCTAAGGTTCTTAATCACATAATTTTCTAACTTAAATATTTCTCGTGAGTAGCCGTTCTTTCTTTCCTCCCTTGGCGCTCTTTCACTAGAAAAAGAAGAAATCCGGAGGTAGAGAGAAAGAGCTGAATTATGGTTCTTTAGCACGCACCCGCCAATTAAAAAGCGTGCGATCGATAGAACGGAGGCAGTTACGGCTGTGCTTTAGCGATGCACTCGAGTTGAGGATCGTTACAAAGGTGTCACCTCAACATAGCAGCCAATCAGCATTTGAAAAAACCACTAATGCCCAAAGAAGATGAGCTCCTGAAGCTGTAAATACATGCAAAAAACTTGCTTGCTACTCATCTATTCCAATTACCCATCTCTTCGTTCTTGAGGTATACTTTTTGCTTTGCTATTTTAGTTAGACACACGGATTGGGGCTCAGATAAGCTGGAGGAGTTGCAAATTGAGAAGCGGTTTCAGTAATGGCGGTAGTGAAGCCCTCGAAACCGCTGCGATAGTCAAAGAGCTGTTCATTAAAGCCTCATGATATACATACGAGGGATAAATTTTTGCATTATGCATTAAATGCAGCTTTTAAAGTTTCTTTAATTGAATTTGAATTAAAACGGTTCCTGCCTGCGTGATGTCTACAACATATTCTGATTTTTTTAACTTGAGCAATTTTCAGACAGAATATTTGTATTTCCGTTTTCTAGGATGTGAAATTGCAAACTAACGAATGAAATTTTCTGCAAATAGCAACGTAGAGAATCGTGCATCGTTCTGTGACTTTAATGCAATCGATGCATTCACTAGTTTCCGTTATAAATTCACATATTCTTCGGCAGATAATTCTGAAATCTGAGATCTCGGATAGCCAAGTCGATTGCGCGTTGGCCTTTGATGGAAGCGGTTCCGTGTTCGAGTACTATTATTGTTGTATAAAAGTGCTTCGACAGCTGAGGTCATTTTGCACGCAGTAATCGAACCCAGGACCGCTTCCATCAAAGGCAAATGCGTTGCCTACTGGGCTAACCGGAAGCCGGTCGGTGAGAAGCACATTTATTGCCTTGATTCCTTATCATACCCCTTTCCTTCTTACATAATTATTGCGCATCAGGTACACCTATATTTACATGCGTTAATTCCTTTTCATTCATTAATCTAAGTTTAGGATTGCATATAATTGTAAGAAAAATTAACTAAAAAATAAACAAAACAATACATTCCAAGTGTTTTGTTTAATAACGATTTCGAAAATTTTTAAGAGTCTCCTTAAATTAACATATAAAATAAAATGGATGGTATCAGCCGTGACCTTGTTAAACTTAAGCATTGTTATTTTAACCATTTATGATTTTACTCTTAACTAGTAATATTAATAAGTGCAGAAACGCATTAAAGAAACTGAAAATCATCCTTTTAAGAACAGCTTATTTTCTTCAACGTTCGTCCAGTAAAAAGAATCAATTCATACACAAGAGTGTAATTTTATCATGTAATTCAGACACAACAACAACGGGAGGTTCTAACAAATGAAAAGAAGGTCAGCAAAAAAGTTGAGAGGAAGGAAATATGAGCTTTAGGTTAACTGCTTATTCTCTCGGGAAATAAGCTTCACTTCGGGAAAATAAAACTGATATTCCCTAAGAGAACCAACATGTTTGCGCTAAAACTCGACGGTTTACATAGTTATATCCTAGAAGTAGGAAGATTTGGTGCCTTACGGTACCTTAGAGATTTACAAAGCAAGTATATAAAAAGATGACAGAAATAGGAACGCTCGAGAAAGATAGGTTCGCGGAAGAACACGGCGAAACAGGACACGAATTTCGGAAGAAACATGAATAAAGAAATTAAGGTCGTTTGGATATATTCAATAAAATGTGAGATGATAAGTATGTGCATCCACTCTTCTGAGAAAAAAGAAAACAAGGCTTTCTTTGGGAGTATATGCACAATTTCGGAGTTTTTTTGAACAGGTCATTTGAAAATTATTCATGGTTAGAATACCTGCCCGGAAAGTGGGAGACCTGGGTTCGAGTCCCAGTCGTGTCGCTATTTTTCACACTTGTTATTCCTTTAAAAAATATATATTTTTCGTTCAAGGAGTGTTTGCATGATGATGAGACCGAAAATAACATTCGGGACGTTTGGAAGGGATTCATTAAAACGAAAAATCGCGTTTATAATTGGATAACAAGGAAGTAATATTGGGGTGAATGGAAAATACCAAATGACGTATTTTAAATATGGAAAGAGAAATTGAAAAGGTAAAATGGTAGACTATTTACTAACGGTAATTACCTAAAATGGAATGAAATAGGTTAAAAAAACAGTTATCTTTGGGCATCAGTGAAACATGAAATTCAAGTCATAAAGAAAATTTTAGAGGAAAGCAGAATAGAAGCTGCACAAGAAATAGAAATTGCTTAGGAAGAGATTTTTGGAGATTTTATAGAAGAGGCAGAAAGGATTCCAAGGAAGGAGAGAGAGAGAGAGAAAAACAGCCTGAAAAGGGTCCGTAAAAATGAAAAAGGGCACATTGGAAAGATGTAAGGATATCGGAAAAAGAGGGCAACAAATGAAAGGGAACTTAAATTGGCCCGAACGGAAAGAAGAAGGGAATTGGAGTGGAAGAAAATTGTGAAAAAATATCGCGCTTTCGGCTATACCTTAGAAATGTGGCACTATCCTTAAGTATTTTAAATGAATTTCTTCTTCCTTGATAAAACTAGATAATCTCTCCGCATTTCTATAGATATCTTAAGCTACTCCCTTTTGCTATTTTTATTTAGTGATAGTCATTTTTCTTATGTATGGATACATTTATGACGGCATCAGAAAGTGGAATTACATTGAAAGATATTTGATTTAAAAAATTGGTCGTAAATTGTCGTTATTCAAAATACTTAATTATCTGTGAGTGGCAATACATTTCAGCTCATGATACATGTGTCATAAAAGAGAACATATTGTGCATGATGAAAAAGTGAACGGTTTCAAATTGGTAAGAAGAGGCATACGATGAGACATATTATCATATGACTTACTAAGGCATGAAAGGGTGTTTAAGAAGATGCATGAATGTGTCCATATCTTAAGAACCATGCGAAAAAGAATGAATTGTGGGTTTTAGAGATGAAAAAGGGTGTATTTGCTAGCTTAAAAAGATATTGATTGGCGTAATTGTTTCTAATTTACATACGCCATTTCAAGTCATTGCTACAAAATTTTCAGGTAAACTTTAATTGCTGCGCCACTTCACTTATTCTACCTCTCGAATCTTTTACCATCGTCTTATCCTCTACTGATGACATAATTTTGCTATTCTCTGTAAGTCTGGATTGACCATGTTCATCATAATCCTTTTCATGAATTCTTCTCTAACGTAATTTTCTCCGGCCTCCCTCTCCATTGGTCCGCAGTACACTAATCTCTGTTCTTCATCCTTAAAGTCCAATAAAAGTTGGAATTTTGACGGGGAAAATATTTTTCGATCCTAAAAAAACGCCTTCTTGGCTTGTGACCATAATGCCCCACATTTCGTTCGGGGAGCATAATGCCGGAGGGCACTTTGCCTTACATCACAAGACTCTGCGACGCTAACAAAGACAAACGAGCAAACCAGTTCATTAAGGACAATCACACAGAAAGGAAAGCTCTTCAATGAGAGAACTTACACGACGTATTATTGATCTCGCTAGGAACGAGTAGTTGCAATCGGAAAGAGGATTTCGATCGAGTTTACGGTCTCTACTCTCGTTACCGTGTCGTTTTCACATCAGTGACGTAATAGAAATGTATCATTGCATCATTGCATAAAAGCTTGATCATCTAAATTCTAATTTACTTCGGAACCCAACCCACCTACTATCGTTATCACAGAAAAATATTTTCGGGATAACAGATTTTCAACGGATTCCATTATCACATAATGCAGTTTAAACAGTAAAATCATTCAATTCAAGCATTCCCTTAACAGTGTGAGAGAGATGCGACACGGTAGTTCAGTGGTTAGAATACCTGCCCGGAAAGTGGGAAACCTGGGTTCGAGTCCCAGTCGTGTCGCTATTTTTCACACTTGTTATTCCTTTGGGATTTTCCGTAGGTTTTTAATCTACTAAGACACCTTCCTTTNATCCTAGTAAAATCATTATTAATGACTAAAATTTATGTTATTTAAAAAGTCCAAAAAATTACTGTTTTCGATCGTACAAAATGTTTTCATTTTATTTGATTATCTAAGATATTTGAACTGAAATGTAATGCGACAGTTACGTCAAGAAACGAAAAGTATGCTTATCTACCAGGCGTACGTCGTCAATTAGCTTAGATGTAAGGGTTAGTTGTAAGAAGAGACTAATTAGTCTCAATCTCGCCCATAAATAAAGACGATTTATTATTATTATTATTAAATTATGATGGCAAAATTACTCGTAGGATTTTGAAAATTATAAAATTATCGTTCGTGTTCCCAATATATCAAGGAAGCTTGTCTTAACACATGTTTAAGGAATAAGCTTCCGCTCTTCCGAAGTATCCATAAACTACGGAGATCTTAATTTTTATTTTTTTTACATAACTGGAGGAGAACCTTTGTTTTTTTATGAAACCCGAGCTCAAAACGAAATGAAAAGTATTGTGGTTTGTTGCTCTGTAATAGTGTGATGATAGGTTTATTTATTCATACGCGATACCGGACATAATAAAACAGGCTTTTCATTTATGTAATTTTCTCTAAATTTTTAAGGTGCATCATCAGTCTCCAATCTGTAGATTGGTTTGCAGCTGTTCTCCATATGAATTTCTGTTGTGCCTTGATTTCTGCATGGTACTTGCAATGGATGTCATTTATAATTTGCTGTACAAATTGCAGTCTTCCTTTGCATCTTCTTCCCTCGATGTAGCCTTCGAATATAGTTTTCTCAATTTCCTCGCAGAAAATGACTGATAAGTTTGCATCTTCTTTCCATCATATTATTCCCTATTTTCTTTTTCCTCCGATTCTATAGAGAACCTCTTCATTACTAACCTTATCGATCCACGGTATTCTCAACATTTACCTAAAACATCACATTTCGAATAATTTAAGCCTTTTCTTCTACCCATATTGTCTCGCAGCCATATTAAGCTATGCTTCATATTTAAGTATTTAGGAACCGTATTCTTGTTTTCAAGTTAATTTATTTGGCAGTCAGCAACATATTATTAAATGCGTCCATTGCTTGTCCAATTCTACTTGAAATATCTCTCCTACTCCGCCCATCCTTAGTGATTACCAGGTAGGCGATTTATTTCACTTCCTCTGTCCATTTTATGATACGTTTGCATTATCCTGTCCAAATTTGCTACATGACAGAACACTATTATTTATAATATTCATCTTCAGATTATGTTTTTTGTTCAGGATGTTTTCCATTATCTTTAACTGCACACTCAACTCTCGACCATTTTCAGAAATTTTATCTGCAAAGCGTATCATATTAATTCTTTCTCGAAGTATTATCACTCCTCCACATATTAGATCATTACTTTTATTAATGGCATCCTGTATGTTCATTTTAATAATACAGGTAAAAGATTGCAACCCTGCAATTCTTTTGCGTCTTCTTGTGTTTCTCCGACCATTATCACTAGCGTCTCCTTATTAAACAGTTGCCAGATTATTTGCCTAATTTGAGGGTTAACATCACCGTGCTTTCGTATTTCGGACATCTTTCCCTAATCCATTTCCCAAAGAATTTTTTCTCTGTGTCTACAAATCCCAGATGGTGCACTAGAGCCTATTATCTTGTAATAATTCTAAATGATTGAATCACCGGAGTGATTCCAGGAATAGGGTACACAGAGGGAGGATTCTTGACGAAAGGTCAAAGACGTATCTATATCGAAAATAATCTAAGAATCTTGAGGTTCTTATATTCAGTCTATGTAAATAAACAGAGAAATGTAAATGTGTACATTTTTGGAGAAGAATGTTTTAATCTGCAAGTTGTGCCAAAGAGTGTATTTTCCTTGCAGAGGTCGTGTTTTCCAGGCAGCGTCAATTAGGAATCTTGGGCACCTAGGAAATCTCTCTTTTCACTCCAGTTAACGACCCATCCCCTTCTAATGACACCCAACTACTTTCATGTCCGACTCAAGGTGAGGTGTCCAACACATTAAAGCTTTTATGTCTGCGCGCTTTTGCCATACCAAAGACGATAAGCAGACGAAATGCTGCTTTTCATTCTGTCTTCTGGAAATTTTCAGACTGTGAGCTGAATCCTTACAGAAGCAGAAATTTCGTATTTTGTCACGAAATTTTACTTAATATCATCAACGTCCAAATTCCAACGTATAAATAATTTGGAATATTTTATTATTTGGAATATATATAATTGTTTGTATCTAAAAAGTAAACAGGTAAATCCATTATCTTCATTATCATAAATATAAAAAGCAAATGTCTGTCCGTTCGTCCGTCCGTCCGTCCATCTGTCCGTCCCCCTATTTATCTCAGAAACGGCTTGACTTAGAGATCTGAAACAAACTGCATTGAGTTTCTACGATGCTGAAACCCCCAGAAAAACTATTCTCATCTCTGTAAAGGCCCAGCTTCGAACCCAGGAGCCCATAATACGTTTTCATAAAAGATGAACGTAAATTAAGTTTTCATGACTTGCAGAAGCTGTTTCTTTTACAAAATTAAATTAGAAACAATGGTCCTACGAAATTGAGACAAGTCTCACAAGAAAGGAAACTAATCATAGAATCTTATTTTAGTCGTGAATCATTCGTATAATTTCGTTATTGCGAGAACTTTGATAAAATAGACGGAAAATTCGTGAACTTTTTGGAAATAACCAACCCATCTTTTTGACGACTATGGCCATTTTTGAATGTTGATTTCATGAATTATCCCATATAAGTGCACGGGAATAACCAGTTCTAATATTTTCCTTTAAGAAATGTATGTAAAGTAGGCTTTTATGTCTTGAAAGCAACAGAATACTTATTAAAAATAATGGTAAGAAATATATTGAATTATTTTGATCATACGACGGACTGTTTCTGGCTTAAGAGTATACAATAATAGATATATTTATAAAATAAATTAAGTTCCGTCATGCTTGAGGGGGGCATTTACTAGTAATATAATAGAACGTTGGATAGTTAGATAGATGTAAATAGAAAGAATAATAGAACAAAAATGGATAAAATGAAATCATTCAATCATAATGGTCACAAGAAACAGCAACTAATGAGGCAGTGAAATCAGGACAATATGTTGGCACGAACCATTCAATTGCACATTACTTCAGATCCACAATTTTTTACTCATTCATTAGTTGCCATAGTCGTCATTAAGGGCAACAAAATTTCTCGGGGAAATCTGTTATTTAAATCATTCATACCCTCATTCAAATTTTAGACAATTTAGCTAAATAATTAATATTAACATTAAATCATCAATAATATTTTGTTACATTTTATGAAAGTTATGGTGCATGAATTAAATAGTAATATTTCATTAGACTAATGAGTAAACAATTACAACGACTAAAACAATTCCATCGGTTAATTCATTTCATTCTTCAATGCCATCGTTAATTCATTTAGAATGATAGTAATGATTCATTTATTTCTTGTTAAGTAGTGAGACTTACGCAGTGCAATCGTGGATATATACCGAATCATGACTTTAGCCGTCAGCATCGTCCGCTCGGGACGATTTTCCATGAAGGCATAAATGATAATAATTAAACGAAAAATTGATACTTTTTAAAAAATTTTCGCGATTTTAAGTTGAAAAAATTCGATTATGCGCATAATAATCTAAAGCTTTCTATCATCAAATCGGTTACATAGTGTAGATCTTACATTTTAGAGCTGCACATATACAAACATAACAAAAATGAGATACCGTGAGTTTTGATTTTTGCGTTAAAATTACTCGTCATTCATCAAATGTATATATAAATGATTAAGAAGTATTTATTGTGAAAATAATAACCACCGGATAACAATAATTGGCGAACGGATTGTTTCATTCGCAAGAGAGAAAGATCGCGACTACGGAAGATGCTTTGAGAAGGTATTTGAAGACAATAGAGGCGGACAGAGGCGAAACGCTCCTAAAAATATATTGGGACCATTTTGGCGCCTTAGCATAACTCCTTAAATTTTAGGCGTGAATTTTGTATAAAGCTCT
>KZ308801.1:356088-387939 GCA_000376725.2 Ladona fulva
AGACGAAATTGTTTTAAATACCACTTTTAGTAAAGGCCTTCTTAGCAGCTTAAACCAGAAACATGGGACAATTTTGAGGATTGTATAGTAATTTACTGCGCAATTACTAGTTCTCGGGTTCAACTCGGAAGTAGGTATATATATTAACTATCTATACTATACATAAAGAGATTAAAGGTGAAGGTTATGTCATCAAAATACCTTATGCATTCCCAAATTGAAAAAAAACATTTTTAGTTCTAGTCTAGTGATCTTTAATCTGAAATGTGATGCCATAGATATAGGATTGTTGTTTATCATAACATCAATAAAGTAACTGTTGAGTTCACACAATCCTTAAATTTATGAATCCCTTTTGTACCCCTTTTCTTGTAAAACGATTAATTATTTAAATCAGCGTAATACGAAATATCTATTAGCATCGAATATGAAGAGAAATATGACATATATGAAATAATGCGATGTCTATAATCTATTTAAAAGAAGCATCAAAATTCCCTCCCTGGACAATAACCTTGTTGTGGTGGAAGGGCTTGCGTGTTCCTATGGTTTTACAGAGCTAAACTGGCGGGAACTATGTTCCTGGTAGGGTCAATAGGTAGGGGCCAGGATGGTCAATAGGTAGGGGCCAGACGAAAGGTAGTCCACGCAGCGTCTGTACTTCAGTGAGGAGGCTGCAAAAGCGTCTGTACCTTAGTGAGGCGACCATTACGTGTGATGATGTCACGTCATAAAAACACCGTTGAGGAAGGCAAAGGGAGACCACCTCAACTACTTATCCCAAGAATATGATGTGCCATTATACAGATATTGTCAAAGGAGTACATGGGACTAAGCCCTTTAGGGAGAGTGTCGCGCCTGGCAGAGATGAGAGTAAGGCCACCTCGGTCGTCATTCCACAAAATCCTTACCCAAAGAATGACAAGAAAAAAAGAGAGAAGATGGGCAGGGAAACTAGGGTGGGAACCTTGAATGTTAGGATAATGCTTAGGAAAGGGAAGTTGGACAACGTTAAGGTAGAAATGAAGAAGCAGAAAATTGGGAGATTTTTGGAGTGACCATATGAGAGTAATTTTCAGTGAAGGAATTACAAGCCAGAGGGGCGTTACGATGGTGTTGGACAAGAAAGAAAGAGATGCGGCTCTAGCCACCGAGCTAATAAGCGACCGGATATGAAACAAAAGGCTGCGCCAGTAAATACAGTGATAGTTCACGTGTTCTTGCCCACAAGTGATTACAACATTATAACGAAGACGAAGTAGACTTAGTTTATAAGCAAATAGAAAAAGTTTTAAAAATGGTTAAAGGCAATGCAAGCCTTATCGGAATGAAGGGCTGGAATGCAAAAGTTGGGCAAGGAAATTATGGGAAAGAAGTGGGAGGGTTCGGACTATGAAATAGAAACGATAGGGGACAGAGTTTGATAGACCTTTCTGATAGTATTAAAAACTCTAGAGGTTATCCTGGTGCTACCGATCTTTAGGGCAAAAATGACTTCCAAATGGAATCCAGAAGTCCTTAGGAATGGGTAAGCTTGAGAGTTACAAGAGTCTGTTAGTAAGCCTCTAAGCTAAGTAAGTAAGTAGTAGCCTCTAGAGGTTAAGGGACGGGTACTTGCCATAGAAAAGGAATGGGAAAAGATTAAAAATAGTTTCAAGAATAGGGTCCAAAGGAATATTGGAAGGATCAAGCGAAAAAAATTAGGAAACCATGGACTACGGTAGAAATAATAAATAAATGAAAGAAAGAAGAAAATGGAAAAGACTAAACAATGAGCATGGGTGTAGAATGTACAGGTCACTAAACAACGGACTTTGAAAGGGTACAGATAGAGCAAGGAACAGTGGTGCAAGGGTCAATGCAACGACATATAAAAGCTGGATAAAAGCGGGAGGGTCGTCCTTTTTTATAGAAAGGTGGAGCAATTAACGGATAGTAAAAGATGTAATAGAATAACCACTGTAAAAAATGGCAGAGAACATCCTACGGGATCCAGCCAGCATACGGGGAAGGTGGAAAGAATATGTCGAGGATCATATGGAAAAGAAATTATGCCACCAACATTACATTAGAAAGTTAACAAGAAGAAGACAAAACAGGACCTGAGATAATAGAAAGTGAAATTGGTAGGGCTCTGCATGATGTGAAAGGGAATAAAGCAACGGGTGTTGACGAGATTTCAGTGGAGTTCCTTAAAATGCTGGGAGAAAAGGGTAAGAAATATTTCTATAATTTATGTAGGAAAATTTATGATGTTGGAAAGTGAACATAGGATTTTACTAAGACAAACTTGATTTCGTACGGAGAAAAAAATAATACGAAAGGGTTTCGGAATTATCGTTCAATCTGTTTAATATCTCAAGCGACAAAAGTTATTTTAATGGTATTGAATAGAAGGATTGAAGGGAAAATTAAGCGGAGAGTTGGAAAAGACCAGTTTGGTTTTCACAGAGAGAACGGAACGAATTATCCAATTGGGGTAATGAGAAAATTGGTAGAACGAGGTAAGGAATTTAAGAGGGATTTATATGTATATTTTGTCGATTTTGAAAAGGTTTTCGATAGAGTCCAATGGCCAAAACTGACGGGTATTCCAAAGAAAATTAGGTTGGACTGGAAAGATAGGCGTTTAGTAGAAAATTTATATTTAAATCAATGAGCACGAGTTATAATAACTGATGAGGAATCCGAATGGGCAGAGTTAGGGGGGAGGGGGGTCGACAAGGCTGCCCATTATCATCATCGCTTCCTAATATGTATGCAAAGGATATGGAGATTGAATCTTGGGAAGAAATATGCAAAGGAGTGAAGGTGGACGAGGGCGAGGAAAAAGTGAAGGCAGTAAGATATGCAGACAATAAAGTTAATGTGTGCGATTCCGAAAGAGGTTAGCAATTACTAGTAAATGCACTAAACGATAAAGCAAATGTGTTTGGAATGAAAATAAACTAAAGTAAGAAATTAACAAAGAAAAGAAAGCTAAGTTAACGATCAGAGTAAATTGTTAAAAAATTGAACAGGAAGATCGTTTCTCTTATTTGGGTAGTACTCTCTCAAGGGATGGAAGGTGCACAGATTAGTTTCGAAAAAGAGTGGCATTGGTCAAGGAAACTTTCTTGAAGCGAAGGGAACTGATGACTAGAGGTCTCGATAAAGGAATCAAGGAATGATTGGTAAAATCCTTGGTTTGGATTTTTTTTGGTATGAGTGTGAAACGTGGACCATTACAAAAAAGGATATCAAAATAATGTAAGCCTTCGAGATGAAGGTATTGCGTAAAATGGGAAAAGTAAGTTTGGTTGATAGAAAAACATACATAGAGGTACTAGAGATGGCCGGGGAGGAGAGGGTTTTAATAGAAGTAATTAAACGTTGACAGAGGAAATATATGGGCCAAATATTGAGATGAGAGGTATTACTGAAGAATGTAACTGAGGGTAAGAGAAAACTCATAGAGGAAGGCAAAGGCAAATTATGTTAGATGACATGAAGGGTGGAGTAAGTTACGAAAAATAAAAGAAATGGCACATGAACCTATCGGAAGCTGGAACATTTACGAATGTAACATCTAAAAAACTCGTTCCTTTAAAAGAAAATGAGATTCTGCTGCGTTTGCACTTTGCGTTTCTTGAGCTTCAAAACTCCGGGAATTAGAGATGCAAAATAAGCCATGGATTTTTTAATGAATTGTCAGAAAGCAGTGTAACGTTTTGGAACGAAGGTAGTACGATTTTTGGATTCAATATCGTATTTTCTGACAGAAGGCAAAAGGATTACATTTCGAACGAAAAATTCTGGGCTTATTTTTTAACTTATCTACCTAATTTGAATAAATAATGGATGATAGAAGATTCAATGAGGTGAAAAGAAAGTAACATAACACGTATTACAGTACGGCTTAAAACTCCTCCTTGGATTTGAATTTATTTTCATTAAATATATTGAAAATTTACTTATTTTAACAATGACCAAATTTCCAGAGATTTTCTTTATTTTTCCCATCAACCACTTTTATATTGAATCTTCACCAGAGAAATGCTCGTATTTAAAATGTCCCATAAAACCAAAACAGAACCAAAATTTGTAATAAATCCCTCCAGGTTTCTGCATGTAAAATACACTCCGAGCCGATATTCAGAATTCTAAAACAATGCCTATATTTGGGAACCATTACTCCAACCTTCTCTTTCTGAATCAAATAATTATTAAAAAACATTAATTTCATCTTTTTCAACGTTGATCTCTTCCCTTTCCTCCAACTTCTTCCTTCTTTTCTCACTCTTTTCTCTTTTGTCCCACTTTTTAAAATTTCAAAAGTAACATTACTGTTATATTGTGTTCTCTTTTCTTTCTGTGTGTTAATATTTCCATCATTTATAAGTACATTGATTGAATTTGACCTCTTTTTTATGTTTTCCTATTATATCCGTAAATAAAGACGATTTATTATTATTATTACTGTAAGAAGGGAATGATTAGACCCAATTTCGCTCGTAAAATAAAGTCAAAAGTATGTTTATAGAAGGGCTGATATTCATAATTCCAAATCCTGACCGTACCTCCAAATTTTGATGAATTGAAGCCAAGTACACCGCATGAGTCTTCCTTAAAAATTACAGTACTAACATCATTATAAAGTTGTGAAGCTATTGCTTGAGACAACTTGTGTACTTAGCTAACTGATTCTTCTCTCGGTGTTTAAATTTTATGGAACATTTTCCACCGAATGCGTTGAAGTAGATCTGATTCCAAAGTGTAAATAACATCGAAGTTTGAGAATTACCAATAAAGAAAGAAAAATTTTAACTTTAAATGGTAGATAACTATAAGATAACCTTTTCTTTTGGGTCGTCGGAACATTCTATAAAACTGAAGCTGGTAAAACTGCTGAAGTGCTGAAAGCCACACATTTTCAATTTGGAGGCGCCTTTTGGAAAACTTGAGTATCGAGCGCTCTAAATATAGAACTGCTTCTTTGGAAAGTCGTATAATTTCTGGAACGGATTCATTGATACGATTTCTGATAGAGTGGAAGAAGTAATTGCGGGAATGAACGAGGGCATTGTACGGTTTGGGAGAGTCCTTACCGATGCGACACGTTACTAGGGATCGGAGTTACTGTACCAGGGCCGGCTGAGCCAATTTTTTTTGATGCGAAATTGCAAGAGACTTCACCGAAGAGAATCCATCGAAGCATCGACCATTGAGTATTTACCGAAGGAGGATGGAATGCGTCACGCAGTGTTTGACCCTAAAGAGAGCGGCGCCATGTGCAACCTCATCCGTCAAGCGGGCCCCTTAATGGACTCAATTTCTGTCGATTAAAGATGATTATCCGTCTTCATCGAAGCGGACCTCTGCATTCCCTTGGAATTCCTTCGCATTTAGGCCATACATTGCCCCTCTTCACATGATGCTCCGTAGCAATTCACATTGCTCCCAATCATATTGGGTTTCACACACATACAGAAATAGCCTTTCTATTTCATGGTAAGTAAGAAATTATCCGATCCTCAACTCATCCACTCCTATATAAATACTCTTCCATTCTTATTTATCCATGTACCAGGATTACGAATATGATATCATATTTTATACGGCTGTTCATTGCTTTATTTAAAATCGATCAGAAATACAAACACTGAATTTATAGTCCTTTGGTGGTGCACCGACAGTCTTCGCCGCATAACTTTGCTACTATTTTCATTATGTACAATGGAATAAATAGGAGTGTTATTAGGTAATAAAATTAATATTAAATAAAAATCGTTTTGTTTTATTCCTCTTGAGTTACGTAATTAAAAAATTCTGTATCCAAAAACGTAAATGTACTTCCTTACTCCAGTATCAAATTGTCTAATCTTACTCCAGTATAAAAAAAAAAGAATTCCTTCTTGTTATTTCTGTTAGGACACAATAGAAAGTGTTGATGGAAAGTATACTTCCAGCGCTACACGAAGGACAAAAGTAACGAAAGAATAACAGACGCACGTATTGCAGGACACATCGTCACCTCATGTTATAAGTGATTGCCTCCCTAATGCTTTCCTATGGGCATACCACTGCGAAGATGCAATCGAAATTTCCTCATGATATCCATAGGAGCAAAAGATATGACTTAAAAAGATCATCAATAGGGTGCCGTCGGGATAAGCATCGAATTGAAATGCTCACTGCAAGATTTAATAATATGCAAAACAAAAAAGCCGTAAAATTTCAAAGGTGAAGAGATTGGAGTAATTGGAGGAGAGGGAGAATTGAGCAAAATTCAAGAAAATGGAAAAGTGAAGCGTTTAAAATAAGTGAATTAAGTGCTCCACATTTTTCTTCCTCTTTCACTTAAACAATGCAGGTGACAGACCAGTGTTCAAAATACACAATTAAGAAAATAATTCTTCGAGTAGCAATTCAATGAAGAGAAATTCGTTCGGCGGTTGAACTCTTCGTCGTAACCTTTCGTATTTTTCAACCTTTCGGCCCGCCGAATTGAAAAAGTGGATTTCAATAGCCCCTCGACCTAGGACCCCGAGCAGGACTTTGATGGCGGGCATGTTGAAAGTAAGGGGTCTTGTCTTGTCNGAGACAAAAAACGGTGTGAAAGTCTTCTCCTCTCAACTGAGTAACGAGGACTGTGTTTTTTAGGTGTTATTTTATTTGGTGCGGTGGGAATCGGGTAATTATTAAAGGAGGCCGAATTGTAAGGGGAAGAGAGGGGAAGAATGGGGACTTGATTATTATACACAATACACTTCTTTTCCTAGAATTCCGATTTGTTCGCCTTCTCTTCCAATAATTTCAATCACTTTACCTCTGTGATTTTACAGTTTAAGTATGACTTTCATTCGTCACATTTTTGCGTCAGCCGCATCTCCGTTTTGCTCATTAAACTTCAATATACGTCAGGCTTCAAACACAATCATTTCCCTTTTCATACGTTTCCTTTTATCCTTCAAGAGTAAGTCACCTCTATTTATATATTTATCATCAAGCAGCATTCTTCGGCTTTCATCGGTTGTCTCCCCATTTTTTATCCTGACTATGCACTACTACGCTAAAAGCTATCAATTAGCCAATTTTCTTCTCTTGCGATTAATTTAGATTTTATGAAGTTAAAGATTAAGTAATTAAGTACAGATTCCTTGCCTTACTCAAATGATAACTAATGATCGAAACAAGTAATACCTGAGTTACAATAATGAAATTTTACAACATTTAATAACATTTTCCTCGAAAAGATATATCACTTATCCGATGGAGTAAAAGAAACATGGTAAAACGGAATAAAATAAAAATTATGCACGACTTAAAATATAGATTTTAGAGATATGTCGAGTTGATTGAGTTATATCATGTACGATAAGCAAACATAGAGGCATACGATATATCGGCATACGGCATTTCGTACTTGTCTCAAGACGAACTCTGAATCAAACCATACATTGGGGTCTGATTCAGATATCGTCTGACCCAACGTAATCGCAAGACGGTGGACGAAATGCATGGATACGAAAATGTAAACCTGTGGTAGGGCATCCAATAGATCTATTTCAACAAAATCTTTGTCACTTTTTATGCTCAAATTTATATTATACGTAATCAATATCTGTAAATTTTGTCCACATACAGCGTTAAAGACCGACAGGTCCGACAAACTGAAGAACGAAGACTGATGGTCCGACAAAAGAAAGGCTTCTTTTGTCGGAAAAACTTCTGCTGAGCAGAACATTATTCTGATTTCCATCCCACTCGTGATTATCTGTGCCCTCCCAATTACAAGTGTTGACAACTCTCAATTAATTTTGCTAAATCGACATGAGAAAATGATATTTTATAAATTACATAAAACTTTACTCAGGACTTGTGATAGAATAAATTAAATCTTTTCCTGTCTTAGGAACCCTAATCTTGAATTTCCTTTCTCAAAGAAAAAGGACAATTTTGAACTTGTAACATTACGTTTTTAACTGCAAAATTGTCTTAATTCGCACTCTGATTGATGCTCCGACCCATGTGGATGCCTAGGGCCAACGCCTCGTCGCCCCCCCACCCCCTACTCTGCACGCCACTAAGTATAGACTAAGCAGCTAGGAAATACGTTTCTATTCTAACCTATCTTTACACTAAAACCAAACAGTACAAAGTTTCCCACAACGACGAGACAGGGAATATTCATTCCGCGCACATCTTCCGAGGCCTTCGCTTCATGTGCCAAAGGCACACGCCACAGGCATCAGAATGCTTTGGGGAGAAAATCCAACGCATATTCGTGTTGCCTGAATGCACGTGCCTGCGGCATACTCTTCCCTTTCGATGCAAATGTTATGTTGTCGGAAATTCCTAATGAGAGTGAGTCGGAGCCGAAACGTTCACTCGTTCACTAAAGTCCGCAGTAATTAACTTTTGATATTAAACTGCTAATTGGAACTGATGTCGTTACGCTGCAGTTTTGGATGTGTTACTACCTGCATTTCAGTTATCATAACACGAGTCATAACCAGCTGAAACATTTCCATTGCACTGGGTAAAGGGAACTGACAAAATCTGCACTGGGTAAAGGAAATTGAACCCAAAATCCATAACGTATTGTTAATTCTCGCACAAATTGTACCCTTTATTTAAAATCGATCAGAAATACAAACACTGAATTTATAGTCCTTTGGTGGTGCACCGACAGCCTTCGCCGCATAACTTTGCTACTATTTTCATTATGTACAATGGAATAAATAGGAGTGTTATTAGGTAATAAAATTAATATTAAATAAAAATCGTTTTGTTTTATTTCTCTTGAGTTACGTAATTAAAAAATGCTGTATCCAAAAACGTAAATGTACTTCCTTACTCCAGTATCAAATTGTCTAATCTTACTCCAGTATAAAAAAAAGAATTCCTTCTTGTTATTTCTGTTAGGACACAATAGAAAGTGTTGATGGAAAGTATACTTCCAGCGCTACACGAAGGACAAAAGTAACGAAAGAATAACAGACGCACGTATTGCAGGACACATCGTCACCTCATGTTATAAGTGATTGCCTCCCTAATGCTTTCCTATGGGCATACCACTGCGAAGATGCAATCGAAATTTCCTCATGATATCCATAGGAGCAAAAGATATGACTTAAAAAGATCATCAATAGGGTGCCGTCGGGATAAGCATCGAATTGAAATGCTCACTGCAAGATTTAATAATATGCAAAACAAAAAAGCCGTAAAATTTCAAAGGTGAAGAGATTGGAGTAATTGGAGGAGAGGGAGAATTGAGCAAAATTCAAGAAAATGGAAAAGTGAAGCGTTTAAAATAAGTGAATTAAGTGCTCCACATTTTTCTTCCTCTTTCACTTAAACAATGCAGGTGACAGACCAGTGTTCAAAATACACAATTAAGAAAATAATTCTTCGAGTAGCAATTCAATGAAGAGAAATTCGTTCGGCGGTTGAACTCTTCGTCGTAACCTTTCGTATTTTTCAACCTTTCGGCCCGCCGAATTGAAAAAGTGGATTTCAATAGCCCCTCGACCTAGGACCCCGAGCAGGACTTTGATGGCGGGCATGTTGAAANGATTTTGCTTCAAATTATCTTCTTAGATTTTGCTCATAAAAATGTTATTATTATTTTGTGTAATAGACAACAAAGGTTATATAGGAATACCAAGTCTTGTTTTGCTCAACGGAATACTGCCTGAGATAACGTGTCTCAAAATTGCTAAAAATCGGTGTCTAACTGTAGAAGGCTGCGGTAAGGGGTCAAACAAATGACTATATCTCAGCAAATATTTCATCGATGGGTGTAAAACTTGTGAAGTGTTCATAGAGGATATGAAGTTATGTTCACACAAAATTTCATTGAAATTGGTGATGGTTGAGCGGGGCACTTCTCTAAAATTGGTCCACTTGACATGGAATGGCCATAGTTAATGAGTAATGGCTGATTCGGAATTTTTAGTACAAATCATTTCTCATTTAAATAAACTGAACGTGTGTCTCCAAAATGAGAATCAATTCATAAATTATATATTTTATGCAATTATGGCATTCAAAGTTAAACAAATAGTAGCAATCTGAAATTAAGAAGAATAATTTAATGCACTTTGAAACATGGTCTGAACAAGGTCATGTAAAATACGAAAAATATGCGGTGTTAATTGCTATTTTGTCACAGGAATTTGAGAGTATATTTCAAGATTTCAGAAAACACCAATTTTATATCAGTATATTCTTACTTCATTCACTGTTGACATCAACACTTTGACTGCGAACTTGCAAATTGAATGTGTAGAGTTGCAATACGACGTTCAACTTCGAAAAATATTTATTCAAGTGACTTTATTGGACTTTAATGAGTATTAGTTGCCTAAAGACAAATATCTGGTACTTCAAGAACATACCTTGATCTTGAAGTCTCTGTTAGGGAGAATGTACAGTCATTTGCAAAAGTCTGTGGGCAAGTTCTGTCGCTGCTCTAGCGGCCAAACAGTGCACTTAAAATTTCTGTTGGTATTTCGTGATTTGCAGGTGGGAAGGTAAACAGTTGTGGGGGTATTATGTTTTGGAGCTTTAGGCGAGTGAAGGGAAAGAAGGGACTGCTGCGGAATTTTAGGGAACCGAATTCGAACAAAAATTGCACTCCGCTCATTTGGAAAGGTCTGGAAAATTTGCTTCGAAAGACTAATTTTCCTTTATCGAGCTTATAATACAACAGGTTACGCTCCACCTTTAATACTCGGAAGTATACGACTCATCTCTTGTAGTTTTTCAAGGAAATACTTTTTCGTATTCGCTGGGTTTCGAGAGTTCTTGGGTTTAGAAGTGGATGGAGTACGGCAATAAATAGTGACTTTCCATAATGCCTTTTTAATTCTTGAAATACAATACTCTTTTGTAAAATCCGAATGATTCTTCGCGATATACCAAGTAGATCAAGATGTAAACAGCAGAATTCCCTTCCATATTTTGTAAATATGTTTAAATTTTTCTCTTGTTTAGTTGTAAATCTCAAATACGTAACTCCATTAGAATTGCATAACAATAAGGATTTTAAACGTCCATAATCAAATCCTTTTCTATTCTGGCTAAAACCATAAACACTGATAGTATTAAAATCGGTTGTGGATTCTCCTTCATCTTAACGTAATATATTGAAAACGTCTGATAAAGACGTTTCATTTCTCATCTTAAAATACTTTTTTCCGAATAATGGCATAGAAAGCGAGATGAAGTTTAGAAATATGATCCTATCCTTTAGACAGAATTTGAAACTGTTTACTAAAGTCAGATAGAAAGATAAGGAAGTCAGCAGTAATCAGGAGTATATCAAAGTAGCAAATCAAAGTGTTATGAAATAAAGCTATGAATGATATTACAAACTAGTCTGTAATAATTACGTAACAGGCAGTAGATCTCCATGCGACCGTGACTGTGTTAATATCCTAAAGGAAGAAGACAGGAAGTGGAGAACAGTTTCGGATAATTGACTTCTCATACCGTATGTCATAATAATACTCAGTCGGAGAAAAGGGTGGAAAATGGAAGCGTATGTAAGAGAAGACCAATTTTCAGATTCAGCAGAGAGAATAAAAAAATACCTTGCCTTAGGAAAGAGGATGATACGGAAGGGTAAACCAATTTCCATTACCTCCTTAGTTATAGAAAAATCTTTCAACAGTATGCATAAAAGTAACTTGCATAATGTAAGCTTATTGGTGCTAAATTTCCACTAATCCCCAAAATTGTTTCTCATTAGGACTTAATGCATTCTATCCGCTGGGCCTAAACAGGGCATAGGAAAGAGTATTACCATACTTTAGTAGATGTTCTATATCTTCGGGACCCCTAAGTTTGGGTCTTAGTTTTGGATAATATCCAAACAGGGTCTTGTGAGGACTTAAGGAAGCATTCAAAACGATTCTATAACCAAGCTAACCCCAAACCGGAAATCTGTCATTGAGTCACTGTAATATCCACCCATAGGCCTTCTGAGGATCTTAAGCCAATTCAAAGAGAAAAGCAGAAAAAAGACTCATGAATCCCTATCAAACCTTTAAGTTTAGTCAGCGAAACTCTACGCCACTTGGTTTGCACATTTCCAGTTCCCCATTGATCGTCATTATATCGGGCAGTGCCTTTCTTTCAACTTTAAACATAAAAAATAAGCACGAGTCCTATTGTCAAGCCTAGTTCTAGCAATCTATCTTTTCGGGAACTGCTCCAAAGAAAATCTTGAAACTCCCTACAGTGCGTTTCTTATGGGAACATTATGCACCGAAATTATCATTCATTATCATTGGGTCTCTGAAAAGCGTCTTAAGCTGTTTCTATTTATATTTGAAGATTTTCTTAAATTACATGAATGGATTTATGCATAAACACATAATGAAGTTACGCAGAATAAAGGTCTTGTGTGTCCTGCTCTCAGGAAAGAGAAATCAAGAGAAACGTTCCTTAGAATAATACATAAACCAGAGAGTTACGGTGAGGTTAGGTGCTTTTAAACGAATGATGTGAAGTTATTAAATAAGTAAGGCCTGGTTATGATCACGCACGTGCTTTGTTTTTCATATTCTTGGGAGAAATGATAGATGAAAGTTTAAAGGGAAAAAAAGAGAGACACCGATGAAGCTTGTAGGAGGTTTGCTTCAGTTTGCAGATTTTTCTGAAACGTTAAAAAATGTTGTTGGATAACATTAACAAAGACTGCAAGAGATTGATTGAAGACAAAGAAAGTAAAAGCCAAGACTTAGAAGATGGAAGGAAAAGAATAAATAAATGTTGGGTAGAGACTGTGTTAAAGTAGAAAAGAAGTTGTAGTAGCTTGACAGTGTGAAGTATAGCAATAAAAAGTGTGATATGAAAATCAAAGAAAGAATGGGAATGTCGAAGGTGGCATTCAGCAGAATGTAATCATTGTTGCATAGCAAGATGGACGTATGAATAAGAAAGTGGTTGATAAAACCTAATGCTTAGCGAGTTTTTAGATGGATTGGAACTGTAGACGATTAGAAAAACTGACTGAGAGACAATAGAAATGTTTGGGATGTGATTTAGAATTGATACAATTGAAAAAATATGAAAGGAATATATTGAAGGAAGAAATTAAGAAATTATGAGATTTTTACCGTTTGGAAGAAGAGGGCTATTGATAGGTATCATCAAAAAGCGGCAAAGGAATAGGTTTGGATGCTTATTAACAAAGAGAAAATATGGAAAAGAAGTAAAAGTAGCGGTAGAAAGAGGTCAAGGAAGAAGAGCAAAACTTCTTGACCTATCAAAATGTGTAGCAGGAAAAGTAAAATTGAAATACCAAGAGGTGGAATGGAGATAGAGACTGTAAAAACACCAAGAATCTATCGATACGCAGAATACCCATTATTAATGAACACTTACAAGGAAACTAAATAATGCTCTACGTTCTTGGTGCGACTTCATCACTTTACTGGGATTTCTCTCCTCTCGGCAAAGAAACAATTTAATCTTGAAATAAAGTGTTCCGTGAAGAAGTAAATATTTAATCATTAGCATAAAGTTCCAGACAATTTTTCGAATACGTATTTGGAATTAATGCGGAGATTTTTCACGTTCAGGAAAAAACTCGCAATCAATGAATGATTTTAATAGACTTTCTACTCTCTGAGTACTGCATTAATTTCCGATATTTTGGAAAAGTCCACCCGATATGCACGCGACAAGACGCGCTTTGATGAGGAATGTGAAAACAGAGGGAAATCACGGGAACAGCATATCGAGGACTAAGCCGAAAGGAAGAAATAAAGAATTAACTAAGAAGTATCGTTTCATTATTATCATAGATTGACCGAATTCATCTGAAGACAATTTTGGAGATTATTTTCGTGGCAAAGAAGATCTATTCTTCAAGTAGCATAATTTTATTAGAATCTGCGATCATGTGAATGAGAAAACGATTGATTAATTGGGCTCAACAGCAAATCGACCTCCTTCTTTTATGACGGAACGTGTCAGCGAGTCGAAGGACTCGGATTTGAAGGAGTGCATTTGTGAGGAATAGCTGACCCAGCCTAAACAATTCAATGGAAATTCATTTTGATAATGGAACGTATGAGTTCTATGTAATTAATATAACCAAAGGAAGACTTCCAAGAAGAGTATGGTGACGGTAACTATTAAAGTAGAGAAGAAAATGACAAAATAGTGTTCGTTAGATTGATATTTCTATTTCCTATGCTTGCGTGATAGTTTTTGATATAAAAGCATTAATTTAATGAAATAATATAGCCAAAGTTAAGGTAACGCAAAAACATTATTTCGTTAAATTTTAGATGAATATGCATCCTAAAAACAGCTTAACAAGCGAAAATATCAGCATTAGCGCTCATATTCATATCCTAACGTAGGTAATGGTCGAAGTCCCTTGAAATCGGCTCAACTTCGCCAGACTGCTCGTCTGTATGAAACAGAAAAGCTTTTCCTTTCGTGGAACCTATCTCAATCGCAGACCAAAGTCACCTTCAAACCATTCTAATGGTGCTAGGCAATGTCTCTTTCGATTGCAGTTCCCTAAAATTCCGCAGCAATTCCTACTTTCCCCTCGCTCGCCTAAATTTCCAAAACATATGCTCCCACCACTGTTTACCTTCCTACCTGCAAATCACGTATTACCAACAGAAATTTTAAGTGCAATGTTTGGCCGCTAGAGTAGCGACAGAACTTCCCCACAGACTTTTGCAAATGACTGTACATTTGCGAGCAACTTTTTCCCGTATGAAGCAGACCAAAAGCAAAGTTAGAACAAACATTTCAGATGAGTATCTTGAAAATGCACTTCGCATCTCAACTTCCTCCATCAAACCAAATATAAATGCACTGGTATCGAAAAACCAGACTCAGTGTTCACAATAAAAATTTTATTCTTTTGTTTTAAAAATGAACGTTGTTTTACTTTTGTTTTGGGTTGCAATGTGGATAAATATTCTTCTACACTGTTGAAGAATTACAAAGGTTTTTTTTCTCTAGTTTTGTTAATATACGGGTTGCCTAATCAAGGGAAGTGCCCTGCGGCACCAAAAGGTTGGACACCCCTGTTTTAGAGCTACTAGAAGAAGTAATTACGGAGTCGAATGCAATGGCATAGTCTACATATTGCAACTGTGATTTATAACTGTTTGAATCTACCGTATAATTCGTGTTCTTTATTGGATGTGGGAATGTAAACTATTGGTATTTATGCATCTAATCTTCACTTATCTTCGTCTAGAAAGAGCATGACTGATGACAAAAGTTCTAACTGTCTAGTAATACATATTTCTGCTTTTCCAGTGAAAGGGTCGAAGTACGAACGGGTAAGCTGTTTTTACTTAACGACAAGAGTTTCATCAACTATTCATATATCTTCAATCTATCCTAAGCAATGAATTTTCGCTATAATCGACTGAAAATTCATAATTTTACCCGCAGAAAAAGGGCCATAAACGTTCTATATTCATCATCTCGAAATCTTCGCCCACAAATCCAAAGTTGGGGACTTCCATTGCCTTTGATTTCATCGCGTGTTCGCGTCAAGCACATGAGATTCCCTCGGACGGTAAATATACTTTGATATTGATTTACCCTGAAATCGTCCTCCCACGCCCAGCGATAAATTCTGTTATCAGTGACAAGAAGTTTGCCGATCGTAAAGTTAAACTACTTATCCATACCACGTGACTTAGAATTGTGTTTTTCCGAATTTTTATTTCGAAAATAATTTTTGCATTGCATAAAATATTTTTATTACAAGGAATAACAATTTTTATTACTTTTTGCGTGGTAGAATTGATTGGAAATCAATCAGAAATCTTGCCTAAAATATTACAACATACATTGTTACCTAACTCTTACTTCTAATTAATAAAGTTTATCATTAAGTTACCAGGTATCAAACATATTATTTTAAATTATCATTATTAGAATTTTTGAATATTGAATTTGAATTAATAGTATTTGAAAAGACTTCTAATTTATATTAATTTGTAGTTGATTAAGTTCCACGGATTCTCAATCTAGTTAGCCGTGCGAGTAATGCGTTGGATCTGGGTTCAAACCCCGGTGGGCTCTCACGTGCGAAATAACCTTAGCTGTCGTAGCACTTTTAACGATGCCACCAACATTACTACGGACCCTCAACGCTTGTTTTTCTCGACCTTAAGACACGTGATGTAGAATATCAGTGTACACGTGTATATATCCAGTTAAACATTGTAGATTAATAAATGTTAATATTTTGCTGTAAAAAGTTATTTTCATTCTTTAAATTACATACGATTATATGTCACCTAATTTAGATATACCTGAAAATATCAGTACAGAAGACCTCAAAAGGTCTGATTCTGAGTTTTCTCAATTTATTTTGTGGTTATATTCTCGAATGTGTTGTGCGACCCTTGATTTATTTGTCTAATTATGCTTGAAGTGAGCCATTTGTTCTTTGAATCCAGCTTCTATTTTGCTTTTTGTCTGTTAAATAGAATGTCTCGCTATCTTGAGATGATATTTCGTGGATGCCGGATTTGCTTGAAGTTGGAATTTGGTCTTTAGGATTTGGAAGAATATTTGATAGTTTATTGTTATTGATTGGGGAGAAGTTGAATTTAGAAAGCATTGGTTTGCAAACTGCAGCTTTTTTGAGCTTTTCTTAAACTCTTATGTATTATCAAAACCGTGTTCCTTTTCTTAGAAATATGAAGATCTCCAGATAAACGAGAAATGATGGATGTAAGTACGGCAACTAGTATTTTAAGATTCAGTGTTAAATACACTCAATTTATTTCGTGCGGAAATTAAATATTTGTAGAGCAATTTACTTCATATGAATCTTGTCAATCTGAGGCAACTCCGCCAATATTTCTTTGTTTACCTATATAGGAAGCACTATCTCTCTATTATGACTGAGGGAGGCAGTGATCGTGTGTAAAATCCTTTTTGGATGTCATAGGGAGACTTTGCACGGCTCACTAATACGGTGATGGATGGTCGGAAGTACACGCTGAGGGAATCAAAAGCGGACAAAGGGATCTGAAACTAGTAACTGGAGCGAGAAGAAAGTCATCGATTCTATCCGAAGACCAATTAACTGTATGACTTACAGAATGCGTTGAAGAAAAATCGAAGTAGAGAAGCATCGTTACCATTTTAGCACTTCCCTATTATTTAATACTAACAGAAGGAGCATGAATTTCGCATTTTAGCTGTTTATTTAAATCTTACCGCAGTATGACTATTATGCCAGGCGGCAGCTTTAATTACTTCCACATTAAATCTTTCAGCATTAGTAAATATTTACATAAACGTTGCTCATTACGTTAATTACTTTGTTTAAAGTATATTTAAAAGGCCGATTTAAAATATGTATTGCTCCCTTCCTTTAAATCTAACCCTGTTGACTAAAACTTTAAAGGAAGTTCAAAGGTTAATTTCATTCCCAATTCAAAAATTGATTACAAAAGGCTTATGGGCAATTTGCTTATTACTACAATATTAAATTACAATATTACCATACAGTTACATAAATTCCAATTGTCACAAGAACTTCCCACGTATCCCTATACACTCCAAATTTGTTTGTAAGAGGTTGAAGACCTCTTCAGGTAACCTCTCTTATCCAACAAAATGAGCTAAATAGTGTGTAATACTTAGTGGGAGGTACATTAATATACTGCAAATATGCAAGGTCCACAATCTTCCAAAATATTTATAATGATATCGTGTTGAATTCCCACGAAATACTACTGGAAAACTAATTCAAGATGAGTTTCAACATTTTAATTCACTTTTAAGCTGCACCGGGCTCTACTTGGAACTTTTGTAACTTTTAAGATTAAGATAAACAAAAAATCCTTAAAATGTCATTTATCAGCGAATTACGTCAAAACGGGAAATGATTATATTTCGATTGGCAACTTTCCGAATACTCTTCTTTTCAAAATACAACCTACGAGGTTTGAAAGTCGTAGTTCCTCAAGGAAATCAGATGTATACAGGAATAATATCAGTAAAATACAAGCTTATTGGAATGATGAAAAATAACTTCGTCACTCCAATTTACCTGCATTTTTCAAATATAATAACATTCGAATAATAGCTGAAGTGCCTGTTGATTCTCAACGGGAAATATAGAGATAGGATTTAATAAGTAAGCATATTTGTATGTACTAAAGAGAAAGTAACATCTCTTATCTTGACATTGCACAATGGGACATATTATCAAGAACGAAAATTTTCAAATCACAGTTCTCATAATCTTTAGCCGAAATCCTTAATAGACGATAAAAATATAATTGTATAAAATTTCTTTCTCATGAACATTGTCTCTAGATTTGTGTGATGATTCTTTTTTCTTTTTGCAATAGATACAGAATGAAAAGTAGCATATAATCTGTGCGGGGAAGAGATGCAATAATGTACCAATCTTGGAAGTTAGAAAACGTTTAGTTATAGATTTTTCGGGGAGATAAAGTTTCCCCTCCCTTGCTTTCCCCACCCCTCTCTCTTTCACCTCCGCCGATGACGTCATTAGAAACATAATGGTCCATTTATTCATCGAAAGATATAAGATATCGGGAATCTGCAAGTTTATGAGTTTCCTAATAGCTAATTAGATCTCGCAATTATCTTCGTCCTCTAAATTGTACATCAAAACTAGTTGGCTCTATTTTTACTTTTTCTTTGCGCTAATTTCCTTTCTTTAGAAAGACTTCTTTCTTCAACTTCTCCGAAGCGTACATTCCTTAACTATAGCCTAGTCTAATCCTATTGATACATGTGAAATTGAGAAAAATTAAATTTCTAATATTGAAGCCAGCGTCACTTAGGTCATTGGTTCGATTATCGATATCCTGAGTGATCGGAATTTGACGGAAACGAATTTTCGTTCGCAATCCTATTTCATACTCGGAAAGAGTCCAACAGTGACGTAATGACCGCTTCGTGGAAAAAATGGCCGATGTGACGAGGATGCAGGAAAAGTTATTTCGCATTTTTAGAATCACATTTTCTGCTGAATAGCCGTGCATATAACTAACCATTCGACGAATTACATTCTATAATCTCAAGGTCCGAAACAACAAACAGGGAGATTCAAAATTGTTTCCGGAAATTAAAATTTTAANTCCTAATAGCTAATTAGATCTCGCAATTATCTTCGTCCTCTAAATTGTACATCAAAACTAGTTGGCTCTATTTTTACTTTTTCTTTGCGCTAATTTCCTTTCTTTAGAAAGACTTCTTTCTTCAACTTCTCCGAAGCGTACATTCCTTAACTATAGCCTAGTCTAATCCTATTGATACATGTGAAATTGAGAAAAATTAAATTTCTAATATTGAAGCCAGCGTCATATTATAATGTTAGAGCAGAATTTAATTTATGAAATAGATTTAATTTTTTTCCTGACAGAAGCCAGAAATTTCAATTCGTCTCATTAGCATTATTAGTTAATGCTGTCCGTATATGTATGTTCGCCTTAAAAAAAAGAAATGCCCATTATGCAATTTTAATTTTTGTAAGCCATTTAATGCCGTCTCTCTTAGATAAAAGGCTCGGTTTTCATCTCTGACATCGTCGTGTGCTCGACACCAGGTCGTGTACTCGCTTCGGCGGTACATATACTAAAATTGGAACGTTCGACTCCAGGTCGTTTAGACGACCAGAGTGCGATCCTAAAAATAAATATTTTACATGGACCCGCCTCAGTCTCAGAAATCGATTCTAGTAACAAGACTTCTTATTCAAGTTCGAAAATAAGGAAATAAGGGGCAATAAATAAAAATAATGATTAAAACAAAAACAGTGTGCATTGTTGCATATTCCATAGAAGAAAAAGGATAAGATAACTTTTCAAATTTTTACTATATCTACTATTTGGGATATTTGAGAAATCTCTTTTCTTCTTCACTGAAGATTTTATTGGATATCGATTATTGATTTCATTGTGCATATTCGAACAGTGAGAAACATTTGAGTGAAGTGCATTTTATCACTAAAGTAAAATATTTTCCTCATTAGGAGGATAGAGTTTGAAATATACAAAAAATATTATGTGAAAATGAACTTCGGCTACTTAGATGAGGTTGAATTTATTTTGTCTCAAGTGAGTTAAGAGTTCCAATAATTCTGCCATTATAGGGATTAAAGTTACAAGGCATTGGGTAGGGAGCCAATTCCTCGAAGACCGTAAATGCTAAACGCTCCCGTGACTCTTAATGCTCGAATTAAAGTATATTTTAAAAATGTATACTCGAAATATTGTCCAGCAACCATATTCTGATGAATGGAATATTTTTTAATTGTCCTTCGCTACAGGATAGAGAAAAGTGTATCTTTAATTAACTTTAGTCATGGCTATGGTGATATAAATACAGCATATGACTCTGAAAACTGGTAAAAATGTCTCTACTTATATAATATTACGGAGAGTTACTCATGCAGTCATTATGCTTCACTTACATGGACTTGTTCCACTTATAGGATTCTAGTTCCAAAGCTTTTCGTTGCTTACGGTGGAGGGGGAGAAGGTCAAACCAGCCCTCGGGCTGAAGACCGTACAGACTCCAAATATGATTCCATGGGAATGCGTATCAATTTCGACAAAATATTAAAGTTTTTACAGATATGTATGTCTTAAGTCTTTTCTGAAGAGACCTGAGGTCTGGAATTCGTTTGTTAAAAGAAATTATGGTGGAATTCGTTTTTCTCCAGTTTATTCCTTTATTAAAATAAATATGGAAAATAATACCCACACGAGGACTTAATGAGTCGAAGTGTTCCTCCTGCCACTAGTCGAAAGGAGCCTTGCAGGGTATTTATTATAGTTGTTGATGTAATGTGTTGATATTTTAGATGGGTGGTAATTCATTTATGTTTTTATTCATTGACACAGTATTATATATGAATTTATTATTGCATTCATAGTATATAGTGGGCTTATATTGTGAAGCAGTTGTAATGTATAAAGTTGTACTTTATGAACGTCGCCACCAGACACAAGTCTATCTGCGACGGCTTTGTATATAATAATAATAATAATCAGCATACGATAGCGCTGATTTAATTTGCGGCATTTCCCCGAAATTTGCCGAATTCAAACATGGCTCTTTTCAAATATGTTTTCTTTTTGTTGGCGTCGGAACAAAAACAATTGGTCGAGTGTTTTTGAATGTCAACCTAAGCAGAGCATTCCCTTAAATGGAAGTATTATTACGCTGCCATCCAACAGGTGGAGTAATTATCGTTCCCAGCCCTCGAGAGCTAAAAAATTAAAAACTGGAAAAAATAAAACTTATTCTTCGACTCATCAACCTTAAATTAGAACATGATGACGGTTATTTTTTTTTCTTCAAAGAATGAGAATATTTTAGTGTAGATATATTCTGAAAATAATATGAGTTTATTATTTATTAGCGAAATCCAGAACCAGATTTGTAGAGACAGTTTCCAAACTCCGCAATGCGAGATAGCGATATCCGCATATTTTGTACAAATCTGCCACACTCCAATATATATATTCACTTTACAGATTATACCAAATCGAATAATTAAGTCATTACATAATTGGTGTCTGAGTGCATGACAGAAATATGAAGAAGCACTACTTGCTTCTAACATATTTCATTTACAGTAGTTTTTTGATAAATCAAAATTCATTGCCATAGCCTATTCAATCACTTAGAATTGCACAATATGACTGGAAAAGTGATTTTCCAGCCATTTTTCTTCATCTGCTAACTTGGGCGTTGACGCAAAGTTCGCAGCACATTAAACCGTAATTTTGTTAGATTAGTTCTACGTAGAAATTGAAAAACAAGACACGAATTTAGTAGAAAAAGATACTTAGAAGATATCATTCAAAACTCCCAACTGAAGGAACAATATATCACAAATTAAAGCGCATTAAAAATGAAAAATTTGAAGAAAATACTAAGCGGCACAACGGTAAGAGCATTGCAACATCATACCGCGGCACTCCGGTTGGGAAGCACTCCCTCAGGTCATAACCAAGTCAATCAATTCTTCAAGCGTCCCTTCGCAGAAGATATTGGCGGAATGATCTCGACTGTCTGCTATTCTGGTGAGACTACGAACTTTCGATTTCGACCCGGATATTTTCCTCAATTAAATTGTCTCTCATGTTTTTCATACACAGGGCATCCGACTTCTGCTTGCTCTTATTTCCCCTTCAACTTTGCCTCTGATGATTAGGTTTTGCAAGCGATGTTTATTTAAAAGAAAATACTTCCAAGTTCAACTACAATTCATAAATTATCGACCGAGATTTGGAACCACCTCAACCTACCTAGTCACGTAGTGTCACGTGAAAATTGTCTACACAGAACAGTCTATTTCTCAAAACGATTTTGTCACATTGCGTTCGCAGAAAAAATGAGAATTGCCACTAGTCTCTGCATTTTTTCCCTGGTTTTCTCGCTGTCAACAATTGAGGTAACTAGAGAAGTGAGTAGAATAGCTAAATAATGTTATTCCCAGCAGATTATCAACATCGGTGACAACAAATAACACAATCTAGGTTAACAGAAAACGGGTCATAAAAACTTACAATTGTAGTGTCATTTTCTACAGCCGTGGAATGATGACTTAACAGCAGCAGAGAATACAGGTTATTGTGAAGATTTATTTCAGAAAATAATGAAAATGAAATTAACGGACCAGGAAACTAAGGTAAAAAGTAAATCCTTCGAAACGCAAACGAAGAAAGAAGTGCATAAAAAGCATGGAAAAAAGACAAGAAAAATTGATTGAGTTTGAAACAAGATGGTCTGTTAAAAATAGTACTGGAGTAAACAGGAGGAATTACAGAGGAAGACCGATATTAGGTCATGAGAGAGGCATTAGTGTCAGGAACTGCGAGGAAATGCGGCAATCGGCTACGAAAAGGATGGCCTGGAGAGGAGCAATAGACCAATCTTCGGATATGTTGCCCATATCTATGGTCTGAATGCCGCTGATAAAATAATAATCATTTTGTCGTTCTAGAAAACGTTAGAGAGTTTCAGCAAGACTAATCTTGTAGCCCCTGTGGCTTGTCGTTGCATTTAAACTTCTCCAGTAAGGACGCCGATCCCTAAGGACTCACGTACTCGGGTACTCAAAGACGAATTTTGCCATGCGCAATAAGGTACTCGAAATACATAGCGTCATCATTATGGAAATGCAAAAACTAATCATTTTTTAATACACTGCTGTTATAAGTAGTCTTCTACTAAGATAATTACTCCTTTGAAAACATCAAAAAAATTGCGCAGATAATCTAACAATAAGACCTTGTATCTCATTGAAATCATTACTTAATAAATATATCATTTTATAATTTATAATAATGATACAATTATAAAATAATAAAATGAATGTATAATTTTATTATTTTATAATAATACACAACCTTGTTAGCGACAGTTCATATCTTTTCCTTCAGCCTTTTTATTTTTTCGTCTTTTTCATTAGGAAAATTCGTTTGTTCTTTCGATCTTCTCCCTTTCCTTTTGTGATCCTCAACTTCTTCATCCTGTGCGTTGATCTTTTTGGCATGTCATTTTTTCTATCATTCGCCTCTCAAAGGCCCCTCTATTCTCTCCTAATTTGGCAAAGTATTTCCCAACTCTCTTTTGCCTCTCCTGCCCTCCTCATCGCCACCCCTTTTCCTCTCCTTTCATTTGTCGTTTTCCTCTTGTCATTTACACGGAGATGAGTTCACTTCCGGAATTATTGTCTCCTGGGAGCTCATTATGTCTATCATTCAATCAATACGGATAACATGGCACTTTCCTTCCACCTTCCGTATCTCAGACCTTTATTAGTCTTCTAAACTACGCCTACACGAACATTGACGTCATCTTTAGTACACGTACTTTAAAACACAGTTTTATTGATTTCACGCAATCCTTTATCCTGACTCCTGTATCCATCGACGAATGCTGTATTTTAAAGAGAGAAAAAAGTTCATGAGTGATGTAACTATACGTTTTTTATGTATCACCTTGAGCGTGTATTTAGTGTATAGGCAGACGATTTGTTTTCTCGAATAAGAGAAGGCACAACAAAGGCGATACGGTTTGTATTGGGAACTGCTACGAAAAATCAGTGAGAATTACCTATATTACTTGTGTAACTCAGTGACACTGACCAGTGTCAGCTTCGTCTGACAAAATATGGCTTACGGAGTATTTTGAAACCTTTAGTATCTTTCTCTTTATAATTTTCCAATTTGAATTTTGAACTCTTGAGGAGAATGGATTAAAACACCGATTGTATGGAGAATGATATGATAATATGAAATAACCGATAAATTGAGAATCGTATAATATATATGATATGATAATTCTTCAAAAAAATTGATCAGGTAAGCCCATATTGATATAGTAAATGGTTTTTCGATTTCCGTGAGCTGCGATCGCGAACGTCATGAAAAATCAGTAAACCTTGCAAGACCATACTCAATACGCGAAGGCGATGTGTATAATTATAGATAAGTTCTTGTAAAAGTTTATGAGAAGTTTTATTTTCACTGCAAGAATGTAATTGTCCACACCGAGAGTTAACCGGTGTGTTATGAAGTTTGATTTAATACTTGAGTAAGCCGTTGATTTAATACTTGAGTCCCGGAAAGCGACCCTTCCCAGGTCAGACTACCTGAAAAAACCGCAGAAAATCGACACTAACCAGCCGTAAAATAAAGAAGACTTGAATGCACTTTCGTCGGGCAATTGTGGCGTATTTATTAACACCTATGCTTAATTTGCATGTTTCCATGCCAATCACCCCGCAGTTGATATTTGAACAATTGCGGGCTTACACTTAAAATGAAAGTAAACAAACAAAATATGAGAGAGAGAAAGAATAGTTCAAAGTCCTCGGCAGCGTCAAATAAGACGGAAGTAATTTCACAGATGACGGAGTGTTGGTTACGAGATGTCCTGATTATTTGTTCGCTTAATTATTTCCCTTTGAAATGGTCCAGCGGATGGTAAACGTTTGCTAATTCAGCTTTATCTCCGGTTTTCGCAATTTCCCCTAAAATTTGCGTGAGAATCAATATAATTTTATGAAATTAACTCTGGACGATGAAGAGGAGATGGTATGAGGATTATAGTTAACGGGAAGTTGTCTCCAGAAATACTGTTACAATTCAGGATGCTTTCAAGTCATTTTACAATGAACTGAACGGCTTCAACTGAAAGCAGCAATTTCTCGTGAGATCTGAATTACATCATGTTAGACTATCTCAGACGGCGGTATTTCTTTACCGAGATAGGATATTTACTTATTTCGGAACTTAAATTGTTTATGCAAGCAAAACACCAAGTATAATATGTTCCTATTAATTAGATTTTAAGTTCTCTACTTTGTTTAAGCGGAACCTACCCATGTACAAATTGCAGATATTTTTTAAAGTATAGCACATAGGCACTTAAATTTGTAAAAGGTATCAATTTTTTAACAGATTTAGCAACAAAAATATTTAAAATCTCTGATTTACCCTCCTTGTCTATTTGTAAATGCGAATTACATAAAGCTGAAAGTCCAAAGCATATGATACGGCAAAGTTTGGCAAAATCGGAGAAATGTGAAGGGATAAGACGTAACATATTGACTTATTGTTAGATATTGATATAAAAACAACATCATAGCACTTTCTGTTCTGTTAAATAGTTTATGTAAATATAGATATATTTTGATTCTATTGACTTTAATAACGTTTTCTGTCCAATTGAGCTCCTTTACCTCTAGTGTTGGAATGAGGTTTCACAGAATTGCCTTTAATGGCATTTCCAAGAAAATCGGTAGCCTTGGGCCAAAACGAGGGCAGAAACCGGAAGGAGTGGAAGTGTATGACCCACCCACGCGGACGGAAGCGCGAGCGTGGTCAAACCTGTAAGTTTATGGTAAAGGTCTGGCTGGGAGGGGTGAAAGGGTGGAGAGTTTGACCCACCCACGAGGAGTGCACGTGGGGCAAAGATGTGCTCCAAGCAACCCTCACCACCACCCTTCCACCCCAAAAAATCTGTATATAACGCAGAGCATTTTTGAGCTAGGGGGCGAGAATACCTCTCGTACACCTTTGGCAGGCTCGTAAGGTCCTCCCGGACTGCGGAGGACACTCCTCTAACCCGTGAGAGTCCAGCAGTCTCTCGCTCCACCTCCAGAATGCACTGCCTTGAGTTGCCCCCCAGAGGGAACCTCATCTGCACTACCAACCAACTGAAATTCTGACCAACCCTACGTAGAATTAAAGCAGTTCCAAACCTAAAGTTTTAGTGCCGATTATTTTTCCCTTATGTCGTCGCCACGACACTATATGAGTCGCAATTCATACTATAACCATACCCAACACAATAACTTTAATGATAGTCGGCTAACGAGCGACCCTATTAACGAATTTTTGGGCTAAATAAGATTTTTTGCTGTTTATTAGACTTGGTTAACGAATATCGATTCGGCTAACGAATTCTTAAGTGGATGCATGCGCTCACGTAAAGGTGAAAACATGAACGGTCTGGACATTCCAGTATCTCATCATTTCCGTATGTATGTGTGACAAATAAATGAGCTTACAGCATTACATATAGGACACCCACCAACAGAAATGGATAGTTTATGTTCATGAAAACGAGAAGTGACATCAAGTTCCGGCTAACGATTGTGATTCCGGAACGAATCATTTTCGTTAGCTGGTATCACTGCGTTATACTTCAATATCTTCGTCCCAGAGCTTGCTTTGAGTGTAAGTCTAATATGAAGGCTGAACTTTCAGCGATCGAGTGCTTCATAAATTCAACCCATTAGTCCTTTATTTTACAGAAATCCGTCGTCACATCAAATGAAAGTACTTCCTCTAGTGGAAATTGAGTGCCTCCATTGTGTTCCGAATGGTATAGCAGCCTCTAGATCTTCTTCATAAGTATTAAGTTGCGAAGAATTTTTCCTAAAAATCTACTTTACCCATTTTTCACCGAGTATGATAAAACTACACACAGAGTTAGGAAGAATGGCCAATGGTACCAATTCTCGCTAGATTAAGGGATGATCTAATCTATTCCGAAAGTAAAAATTTTGCTGTGGATTAAGCGAGCTTATTCTACGAATAAGTAATCTTGGACATTAAGCGAAGGGACTATAAGCATTAACGTAGTCCATCATTAAGTGAGATGGTTACAAACACTTCCAAATCCTGTGAGGGCACCGCAAAATTAGCCCAAAACCGAGAGAGGGTACAGGAACAATCAGCTACAGGCGTGGACAATTGTTGACTTTAACGGCCGTAGTAATGCTAAGTAAAAGTCAACGGAATATCACGACATTAGTTACTTGAGGAGATCTCTCTAATATTTCGGAGGTTAAATTATCCTAATGAATAAGACGACGAATGGAATAAATCATGATTGTGTCGAAAGCGAAATTGCCTCTAATATGAGAAGAAAGTTTCAGCTGGTTTCTTTAGCGATTAGTCGTTGTATTCCGAAAAGCTCAATGTGCATCCATGAAATTCGGATTCCCAGTCTGACTTGCATACACAAATATTCTTGGACTCTAGCGCATCTATGATAAGAAGATATAAGGTGACGGTATGTAGACAATGCACGCCGAGCTGAAATTGTCTTCTGTTCTCTTGTAATTATGTAATAATATTTTAAATATCATTCAATTAATTATCACTTAACCAACTTAAACGAATGCCTTGGCCAAGACGATTGAATGTTAATGATTAATAATTCTATTTCTCGTGGATTCATTATTCTGAAGAAATGGTGCATTTGATTTGAGTGTTCTCACTTTCTCGAACTCTTGATTTGTATCACTTAATTAACTTCTTCTTTTCGACTGTTGTTTAGCGCCGACATTATCTCTTCTTTCCACAAGGTTGCTGTGAAAACACATATCTCTCCCACACTTTTAGATTGGATTTCTTCCTCGCATCCGTTGCGTCATTTCTGAGACAATTTTCCTCTCGAACGGAGAAGAATTCTTCGATAAATCCAATATATTGCTGAGTTCTTAATGTTCCTTATTTTGCTCTATTTTGATTTTACCGCATTTTCTGCAACTTCAGCCATATAAGTATTTTTTCTGTATGCGTCGTTTACTTCAGAAATAAACGCAATGGATGTGTTCGACAATGTATTATTGCTGAAACAACACCGCGTTATATATTTCATTTCAATGCGACAATACTTCCCTCATCAGCTCCTAGGCAAGTCCTTCCTTTCACAACGATGGCTCACAGCCTTTATCTTCAGCCATTCACCGAGGCGGAGGGATATTCCAGCCAATGTTCTCTTTACCTTGAATCTCGCGGGGTCTTTCTTCATTGGCAGTGAAAGACGGTAAGATTAAGATTAAAGGATTTGGAGAGAGAGTGATATTGGGAATTTAACCTCGGGGCATCATGCGGTTTTATACCGAAATCCTGACCGCAACCATGGTCAAGGACAATCAAGCCCAAAGGAGAATGAGGTCCTTTTGTTAGAAGAACTCATCACTGACGCAGCCTCCGAGGGTTTCAACCCGCCTTCATGACCACTTTAAAAATGTTCAAGCCGCAGTCTTGACCGCGATTCCGTCAGAGATTTAATAATGGGTTATGCTTCATGATTCCCGTACATCAATGATCTAATTAACCTGTCTCCTTGCCTTTATAATGATTACTCTATTCTTCTTATTTTAAGCTCTATTCATAGAAAATATCGGAAACTTTATTTCGAAGTACTGGAGGAACAAATAAACTGAAATTCAATGCTGAAAACTATTCTCAGACAAACAAAAGAAGTATAAAGATAGAGGATCGTCATAAATATAAACGTAATTACTATTAACTTATGTCAATAGAAAAACACTTCACAAATATCTATTGAAATTTATTTCATTCTAATTTTTTTCTTTAGCTAAATTTAACCCAGAAGACTGCCTTTCACATGGGTCCCATGCAACTACAACTACAAACAAAATAAATGCCATATTAGGCTTTCATTCTTCAAACACTTATTTCTGTTACCATATCTCGATAGTTACAGTACTTTTTGTTGTTTATTTGCGATAAAATATTTCGATTTTTTTCATTTGCTTTGGTCTCAGGTGTCAGTTGGTATTCGTGTCCGTGAAAATTTGAAAGCTGGTCAGTAGGGACTGAATAATGGCAATCGCATTGGTCACTTCTCAAAGAGAAATACTTATTCGTGGGGCGTTTGTGCTGCACTCTTGTGAACTTGTTCCTCGTCCATCATTCTGGATCATTGATGAAATAGTGCTTCACTTCTGTCTATTATGCATCACTCTCTCTCAAAATCTTTTGAATGGAATCAAACAGCCTTCGAACCATGGACTTCATAGACTTCAAAGTATAGGAGTCGTTAAAAGTTTGCAATTTAATCGTAGCCATTGTTTATCGAACGCATAGCCCTTCCGTGAGGCTTTTCTGTTTCAAAATAATCGTAAATATATATTTCGATTGCAATTTCTTCGCAGACTCTAACTTCATCTCTAACTTCACAGACCAATATAGACTAACTTCTTGCATAATAATACAAATATTTCTATCGTCAAATTTAAATAATACGATTCCTTAGAACGTTCTTACTTGAAATTAGTGAAATAATCAATCGATAAGATTTACAATAACCCTATACTTGGTGCTCTTGGTCTAAAAAACGATACATTATAATCCGACTCTATACAGGTAAATATTATCTAAGGTACTCTGATAACTGAAGGGTGGATAAGTAATCGTGAATATCTCTGTCTATAAAGAACACCTCTCACAACTTTCCTGATTGACTGGCATACATCGCATCTTCAAATTGTAAAATAAAAATTAAAGTATAAATGATTCTCAACACGCAGCGTGACTGAGCGGATACTTTTCTCGTCGCTTAAAGGCGACACATCAAAGTTGATAAAATACGAGAGAAGTAAAGCCGCCTCCGAAAGGTAAAGGCACCGCAACTGTTTTCTGGAGATTTATGGCGTCAGTGAGGAATATCTAAAAGTCTCGCACTCTTTTTATATTAATACAAATATTTCCCTACTCACAAAGCCGTTTTGAGGTCCAAGCAAATCTCCCTAAATCCCATTTCAGTGAATTTTTCCCCTTGAACTAATAAAGAGGCGTAATGTCGTAAAGGATTCACTGCCATGAGGAAAGTTAATTAAGAAAAGGCAGGGAGACAGGGAAGTGCAAATACCTGTCCATAAACTGCTAGATATAGACACATGCGCCCATAAATCCAGTCTGAGACATAAAATTGCGTCCTCTTCTATGCCCCAAAGAACGACTCTTATTGAATGTATAAACACAGGGAAGGCACGCTTCCTCAGGGCGCCTATTTGCACGTTCTCTCTTCTTTTTCCGGTGCGAAGCGGAATCAAACTCCGAAGGTTCTATCTCAAATTTGAAACAGAATGTATGCACCTTTTCTAATGCAACTGTAATAATGATAATAATAATACGGATTTTTATGGCGAGATTGAGACTACCAGGTCTCTTCTTACATCTAAAAATCCAAAAGCTGAACTTAAAAAGAGATACTTTGAATAAATTACACAGAAAATATACTTTGTGGGTTCAAGAACCTAAGATTGCACATATCAGAAAAGAGGAAAAAATACACCACAGCTGGAAAACACCCCCAAGAAGGGGGGTGTGAAAAATCTGCGAAACCTACAGATAGTTAATTAAGTTTTAAGGGAAAAGACAAGTGAAATTAGATCTGAAAGGCAAACAAAAATGGTAGAGACGCGTTATTAGATACAGAAAACAAATAAAAATAAATTTATAAAAAAACTAACAGTTAAAGAACATTATGAAATACAAATGACTAGGTAGCAACAAGCGCAGTGATGTAAATGTTTATCTAATTGAAAATATACACAAAGTGAAGATTACAAAAAAATTCATGCAAATGCGAGTGTTATGCAATGTAATGTAATATATATTAAAATGAAATTGTCGGTATTTATATTGATAGTTATTATTGAATTTATATATTTACTAGCTGAAGTGCCCGTCGATGCTCAACGGAGAAAATGGAAGTCGGATTTAATATTGTACACATATTTGTTCAGAAGAGAAAATCAACATCTCGTACCTTCGTTTAGTCCTATGGGACAGGGTATAGAAAACAAAAATTTACACTCTAATCAATGTTCCCATTCTTCGAAGCCGAAATCTACAATCAACAATAAGAATGTAAATCTTTATGGAATGTCCTTCTTATGAAATTTGTCTCAAGTTAATGTGCAAGTTTGCAAGATTTTCAACTTCTGGTTCTGGGAAATTTAATCGTAAAATGTGTCGAGAGTCAGAACTGATAGACAAAAAGTTACTCACCCATCTCCATATATTCATTACGGTACTACGTATGTTTTTTGCCCCTGCAATTCATCACTACAAATTGTTCGTGACTGTAATAGTTGAAATCACTGAAAATTTTCATCCTCTTCATATCGTCAATTGCTTTTAAATTGGTCTAACTAAACATGCATTCTTATGGGGAAATGTATGAACTCGGAATAAACTATCGCTTTGGTCGTCAGAGGGACGGGTTGCTTATTATCTCAAAAATTCACAGAATATTCGGATATTTTAAGTAAATTCTCGCAACTACGAAACGAAATCGATATTCCACGACAATAATAACAATCAGTATTCAATTTCCCTTCTTTTGGTACTTATCTCGAATTTATAAAACTATACTTTCTAATTTAATTTTGCAAAAGAAATAATATGCTATGCATACCTATGCAAAGTTTGACGCAAATCGGACAAACGGTGTGGACTCCAATCGTAGACAAACAAACACAAAAACCCACAAACAAACCCACAGAATTTCTGCTTTATATAAATA
>KZ308801.1:392234-474744 GCA_000376725.2 Ladona fulva
ACAAAAGAAATGGGTGGGTCAGATATTGAGAGGAGAGGGATTGCTGAAGAATGTAATAGAGGGTAGAATGCAAGGGAAAAGACAGAGGGGAAGGCAAAGGCAAAAAATGTTAGATGACATAAAGGGTGGGGTAAGTTACCAGGTATCGAAGGAAAGGGCTATGAATAGGGAATATTAGGGAACATGGACCCACCGAAAGGTAGAACACTTATGTTATGTTATCACTCATATAGAAAAAATCGTATTCAAAACGTTGAAAAATCTACATTACGTGATGAGAAACTTAAAGGGAAGTAGTAGGAAAGCGAGAGTTAGGATATAAAGCAATAGTGGGGCCATTATTAGAATATGCGACAAATGTATGGGATCGGCATGATAACATTGATATTAGAAAGGTCGAGGAAGTGTATTGAAAAGCTGCGAGATATGTATTTCGGAGACGTAAGAAAATAGTGTTACGGAAATATCAGAAATTCTTCTTTGGGGAAAAAAGGCGGAGAGTAAATCGATTGGTAGGCATCTTTCTAGTAAGAAAGGGGGGTGAGACTAGGAATGAGTCGAAAAGAAGAATTTACATTCCTTGAGAGGATCATAATCAGAGTTTAAAGGTGAGAAAGGAAAGAACAGAAGTATTCGTTCGTAAATAGAGGGATTTGAGTGTGGAATAGTTTGCCTGAAGAGGTCTTCATATCTTTACCAAAGAATGAAAAGGATTTTAGAAAAATACGTAAATTTTAATGAGATATAGAAATATAAATTGTGTAGATACATTATTTAAAGTTAGATTCAATGTAATGTAAAGGGTTTAAAATGTATTAGAGATTATCTATTGTATATTGTATATATTTTTAAATAAGTGTATTATGTTATTTGATTAAGCTGCCACCAGACTTTTGTCGAACCACGAATTAATTTTATAAATAAATAACGATTATCTACGTAAATTACAAAATTTGAATCCAATCCTTCACTGAGTAAAATATAATAAATCAGCATCTCACTATGGTTTGACATCACATTGGCATGAAAATCGTTCATGCTTATCAAATGTGGCAGTAATGCCACAAAATGTCCGCTAGGCTTGTCCCATAAAAAGCAGGGAATCAGATAGCTATATGAATAAAATTCAGCAATTAATTGCTATATATTGCTATCTGATATTTTCATAGAAATATTTCTAATTCCATGTTCCCATTGATCCCTTTCTGCTGTTTAAAATTGAGTAAAGAGCATGAAAGCTTCCAAAATTCTAACTTTTCATTTTCCAGCAATATTTTCTATGTTTTGCACACAATGGTTAATCAATTTCGTTTCAAGTAATTGTTCAATTAAATGTACAGATATATAATTAATGAACGATTAAGCTAATATTTAATCGCATTACAAAAGTGTAAAGAGTTACAGGAATTGGCAACTGTTCGTAAGGAAAACAGGAATTAAGTACTTAGATATTCGCCTACCAAATTACCATTAAATTGAGGATCAAGATGGAAATATACGAAAGAGCACCGCTAACGGTCCCTACGTAAAAATTTAAAAAGTAGTGTTAGATATTTCGTACGCATATCCACATTAACAACGAAAAAAAGGTGAAAACGAAACGACTGTAAAATATTCGAATTATTTGTGCGCTAATCACATACGCAAAGAAAGCAATATAATCTAAGTATTGTCAAAAACGTAATTCGTGCTTTAACATTAAGTCATTTTAAGTATATGTGGTTAGCGTATATTAAGGATTTTCTCAATTCTTATTTTAGTCACAAATGTATAGTAATAGTAATTTTCCTCTACCACAACCCGAAAGGCGGTTTGCAGGGTTTATATGTAGATGAATAATAAATGAAAATAAGTGTCGAAGACATATGTTTAAGTATATACTTTTTTCGCACAAAATTAAAAAGGAGATTTATTTTGTGCGCTTCGCAGAAGCAGTTAAAGCCGTGAACTACAACTGAGAGGATTCTTGAAGTTTTCAACTCGAGAGCCAATGCCAATATGTGGACTGCGATAGATCATTGAGTCAGGCCTCTAGCGATACGCCGTAGTAAAGCCTCTAAACAACTCAATACACGTACATACAAACTAATCATATACATGATATCGCAACGTACATACGTATACTTAATTAAGAAAATATTCCCGCAGACCTGATGAAATTGAAAAAGGTATATCTTTTGAAATTGAAAAAGATAACAATGAAATTGAAAAAGGTAACAATGTGCAAAGATCAGCAGGCCAGCCTTGCCTTATTTTCAATATTAATTATTTCACATACAATTTCATCTCTTTATTTATGAATATACCTAATTTATATTAGACTGAGAGGTATTATAGGAAAGAGCTTATACTCAAAGATGTTTTTATCTGTAAATAAATCACAAAAATCAAGGTACTTATCAAAAAACTTCTGTCTCCTCGAAATTGAACGATAGCTTTGGATTTGCTTTCACAGCAATCGAGTCGCATGTTCTATGCTATGCAGTAATCTCCATGTCCCTGAATACGCGTGTGTGTGATAACAAATCAGACGCTAACTCGCGAAATTGGGTGCTCAAATGAACCATAGACTAGTGAGGGTTCTCCTGGATATGTACGTGAATATCCTGCAAGCCGCCAATCAACGTCCGGCAGGGGGTGTAAATTCCGAACAATCGAATTAGGTACCTCTTTAGCTTATCGTTGACGCGTATCTTTCACGGCAAGAATGAGTCCCTAAAACGACTTGTCCTCGCATCTCTTATTTTACACTCATTCTTGGATAGGCCGAAGTAGCACAGGGGTCGCATAATACTAATTACGTCTTCCGCAAATGTACTTTCTTTGAATTTAGCAAGCACACGCAGCCTAATCCCCTTTCTTTCAAGGATTCCCAACCTGCGATTTAGAGCATTTCCGTAACACATGCTTTTCTATGTAGCACTTTTTAGCAAATCTTATGGCCTTGCGTTGGACTTTCTCCAGTTCGCGAGCATTCGTTTCATCCGCTGGGTTCCATATACTCGCCGCATATTCCAGACGGAGTCTAAACAAGGTGAAATAACATCGCACAGTGGGCTAGAAGCGAAAAAAGCTGGCCAAAAATAAGAAAATGGTATTTTTGAGTGCGGACTTTGAAACTTCGAATGACCCATTTTTAAATAAATTCTTAATATAACTACCGAATCATTTGCTTTTATTCCCTTGAACTAAAATTCTACATGGGGTCAAGGTTGATCAAATTTTACGAAAAAAATCTGGTCTTCGATTTTTCACAAATTTCTTTATCTTAAATCCAACACTGAACCCAAATGAGCAAACTCATCGGGTAAAAAACGATGATATATCATAAACCTATTTTTTATGCTTCATATTATTTGATTTAAATGATCACAGTAGAATATTTGCATAAGTTATACAACAAAATGGCGAACCCATATTTTACGGCAAATTTTCACCTAAAGCGAGGAAAATAGTAGTGATGTACCACGATGTACACGGTCTTACTTATACCAAAATGTTCTTTGAAACTTCCTAAAGAGGAATCTGAAATAAAACCTGCAACAATTTGCGACGCCAATTTATATACCGAATTTTCGATGGCTATGCAAGAGCCATATCAGCGCGACGGACCGTCACCCTCCATGACGATCTCGGATTTGAGATGTATTTTATTCATTCCTTTAATTTTGTACGGGTGGTTTTTTGATGCAATTGTTTCCTTTCCATGAGTTAATCCGCAGAACATTTATTTACATTAAGATCTAGTTGCCACTTTTCGCATCCTTGAGTATTACTAAATCCTTGAATATGAAATGGAATATTCGTCGTTTTATATTTCTCCATACATTACCGATTCATCCGCAAATACTCTCACATTGCTATTGATCTCGTCATTCAGGTCATTGATGTATATCAAGAAGGGTAGAGGTGCGACTGCACTTCCTTGAGGTACGTCTGAAGTTACATTGACTTAGCTCGAACTAACGCCGTCAAGTACTACCTCTTGTTCTCTTTCATAGAGACAATTCTTTGCCCTTTCAATCACGTCCTTCAAAACCCCCTAAATTTAATTTGTAATGAGGAACTTAACGATACTCAGCACTCAGAAGTATTTGCTATGATTGCTGCTCCATAGCTTCATGTAGTGTTTTTAAGTTGCTATTTTCTTACTTTCCGAATGATCTGTATGAATAAGTTGTGTATAGTATGTTTACTGTTCATATACTCTTACAATTCTGTTAAAATTAAGGTCCGTATTGCTTGAGGCCTTAATTAAACGGAATCGTTGATGCGCAGCACATTAATTCTCATGATCTAAGGAAAATAGGCAATCAATTGCACCTTAATAGAATATACGCTGAGAAGATGATATTTTTATTGGTTTATTGCTAAATATCGAGAAGTGCAAAATTTTTATGAATTGTGATGCGTGGGATGTTGATTTAAAGTATAAATCTATTTCAAGTATTAAAATGTTTGACATAAGTTTTGCGTAAATATTTGTATTCGAAATATTTTTTGATACATTTGGATCAGACGAGTCAGTAGTAGTAGTAGTATTGTTAAAAGTGCTTCGACAGCTAAGGTTATTTTGCAAGTGGGCCCCCACCGGGAATCGAACCCTGGACCGTTTTCACCGAAGTCGAACGCGTTGCCCACTGTCTCCGGATATGTATGGTATCCGGAGGCCTCACAGACGAGTCAGACTCAATAATAGACATTCTTAAAATGTCAAATTTAGTTCTGTCAATCTTAACGGAGAAGTATACTAGTTTTTGATTTTGATGAAGAACTTGGTAGTTCATGAAACTTTCAAGTTTTACACTACGGGCCGAATTCGGGCCGATGGAAATCCCTTATTTGATAGTACTCGTGTACTCGTTGTACATAACCTTCTATTAAACATAATGTTGTCTAAAACCTTTCATACAAACGTTGCATTAAACAGAAATACATCTCCGAAAGAAAAAGAAGGGAAGCAATAATTTTCGGAGGCATGCATCTTAGTGGAAAGCATCCGGACAGCAACTAACTGTTAAAGTAGGAGTGGGGCCCGAAATAAGGGACACATTTCACAGGTCCATTTGCCGCCATTATCTATAATGCATAGGCAGTTCTTTTCGCTCATACTCCCGCTTGAGGAATATTCAGCGACGTGCCTTCGCCCAGGATCGATGAAAAGAGGAATTCAAAGGGGAGATATTCATAAAAGCAAGGGTCAGCTGAGCTGTAATGAATGGGATTGTATAGAGACGGGGTTATAATCTAACTAATGAAAGAACCTAAAATTAGACAAGATAGGAAATATATGCAAGCATACTGAATTAATTAATTCACGCATCACCTTATTCTTCCAATTGAGGAAAGAGTGAAAGGAAACTTTCCGCAATGAACGATGAAAAGTGAAGGAAAAATAGAAAATATATCTTTGATTATATGACGTTCACTTTTAACTTACTTAAAAGATGGTCCGAATGTATAAACTTTTTATCTTCTATCATGAGATTCGATTTCTTTCAGAACGTATCTCATGATAATTGTAGAGTGAAATTCCTACTTAATCACCTGAAGAGATTATTTACGAATTAAAATTAGAAACAATCACATTACAATGAACATGAGAATTATTGTGGGATGTGGCGATTTATAAAAAGCAATCTACCCCCATTTTGTTGTGTATTAACGAAATGTGGAATTGTTAGGAGAAAAGTACGAGAAAACTTAATTCAACTGTAATGGATTTAATGAGAAGTGGCAGTTCAGGATAAATAAAGTCAGTAATGACTTGGTAATGAATGTAAGAGGGAAATAATGGCTATGCGATGAATACGAATAAAAGCAGTGTTTTGCTTCGGTCTGCAATAATAGAGCGACGAGAATGACTCTAAATTGTGATAGAAAACAGAAAAAGTTTTCAAATGTAAATTACAAGGGACAAAAGAGAAAGGAAGTACACAGCTTCAAAAGTAGAATGGAAGGATGAGAAGATGTGCTGTAAATAAGATGTTTAAATGAATAGTAAAGTTGATTATAGCGCAAGGTAGGTTACGTGCTTACCCCAAAAGAATATCTATAGTGTTATGTTCGCATGCAGATAATAATCTTACTAGGTAAGAAACGTATCAGAATAATGATTAATTAACTCAAGGAAATAATATTAATAAGGAAATTGTGTATGGGTTGAAATCACTTAAATATTTGTAACTCAAGCTGAATTAAACAAACACATTTGTCACTCTCTGAAGTTTTTGCGAGGATGTCTTTGTTGCTTTGGCTTAGCATAAGCAGCTTAGTTTATATACTTTTAAACTTGTTTATATATATTAAGTCAATCTCTAATATTTTCTCGTGATGTTCAAAGATTAGATTTCAAGAAGACTCCGCAAAGCACAAAGCTATGTTCCTATATACATGTGCACCCAGCAAGCCGCCTTACGACCTGTGGCGGGCTACCATGACTCCTTCCTCATCAGTTCCTACCGCACGTCGTTCAATGAGAAAAATGAAGTCTTGAAAACGACTAGTTCTTGCATCTATTTCTCTGATTTTTCGCAGAACGGCTTAAGAAACTGTGAGGACATATACTATCAGCTACATCTTTCATGAATGTATCTATTTCTAGCATCTATTTCTCTGGAACTGATGAGTAAATTACGCTTTCACTTCAATCTCCTATCTTCTACAGCAGACGTGTCCAACCCGCGGCCCACAAAGCCCATTAGTGTGTCGCGAAACCGGAAAATAAACGAACGGTGCAAAATCACGGGTAGGGAATTTCGAACCTGTGACACTCTTTATAAGAAGTGCATCTTTTTAAAAGGGCACCAAACGTCGACCAAGGGAACCAAACAGCGAGGTGCTTGCAGATTTTAATATTAGCTAAAAATATTAATCACGCAATGTTTTTATAAATCACACAAGCAAATTCATTGCGTTTTTCTCCTTCAAGTTCTTTCAGTTGAGGACTGTTTTTTAAGATAGAAGTTTTTCTTTATTGGATGTCTATTCACCTTGAAAAAGTAGGTCTATTCATACTCATAATTATTTTTAATAAGCCCAGTTTCTTGGGAAATGTCACGAAAATGCTCTGATACAATCCTGGTTGAAGGGAATTTGAATTTTGAGACGGACAACCTCCATGAGATTCGATGAGATGAATGCAAGTTGGTAAAGATATCCACGTAGTTCTTGCGGAGGCGGAAAAAGTTGTTAAATATTTCAAAATATTTTCTGTTGGAAACAGTACTCTTCAAAAGCATCTAAACATTTATCGTGAATATGCTTTTCAAAATTCTATTAAGGGTTTCCTAAATCAAGTGGTCCTTGCTGCCCCACGCTCCTTAGAAAATTTGTATTGCGGCCCTAGGGCACCAAAAGGTTTGACACCCCTCTTCTACAGATTCCCATCCTGCATCGTCAACTATCTGAGTAACGCTTACTGATTTATCGCAGCAGATGTCCACTAAACGTATCGCCTTTTTCTGCACCTTTTCTGATTCCCGAATACAACACTTGTTATCAGGGTCCCTTACACAACATACATACTCAAGGTGAAGCATAATTAACGCAAAGTAACATCGCTCACGGACTCTTTTTCGCTCCAACCGACTACTCAATACTCCTTCGTAGGATCTGGAATTGACTTCAGGTCACTTGAGACGAGCGGTGGCAAATCTATGGCACATAGAATATTTTAGGCATGCAAAACTAACACAGCTCCATACATGCTATTAATTCCTTACTCATAAAATGTACTTATTAAAGTCCTGAGTAAATAAATGTGGATCCCGTTAACCAGCAGTGATAACTGGTCATCGTTCCTGTCATACACTATATCTTAATACCATTGTTCACAAAATCAATAGCTAATATCAGCCATTTACTCTACGCCTAGGGACCTCATTGGCAGACGAGTCCTTTATATTCATCAAACATTGCTACAAAACGTTCAGCATTCCTGCTGTAGACTATCATACGATCTTGCTTCCCAGGTATTTCATCCTTTCCTTATTACACTCAACAACTCGGAAGACCAAGCTATGAAAGTAGCAGATGAAAGACCTTATTTGCAATCGTCAATCGGTAAGGAAAAGAGCGATCCACTAAATCCGAGCATGTAGATCGTTTAACTAGGTAGCCAGAGCTGCTTCCGTTTCGAGTAAAGTTTCAATCGCAGATAGAACTGCCTGCCCTTTGGGAATTTCCTGCTCAGAAACTGGCGAACAAAAGAAGTTATTTGCCCCTCTTTTGTTTACCTACCCCTTTCCGTCGGCAAAGAAGTTCCAATCTGTTCAAATTTGTTCCAAAGCGAGAAGTTTCCTACGCTTGATTCCTCATCGTGAGCAAATAGAGAAAATATTAGACACGCTTGAAGCTTATAATAATAATAATGCAACATTATTATGGCGAGATTGAGACAGCCATGCCTCTTCTTATATCTAACCCTTCGTCATATTATTTTTAAAAGAGATAGATTGAAGAAAGTGCAAAGAAGAAAACTACTTTGTTGGTTTGAAACTCTAAGTTAGAGTAAGTTAATATTAGTCAATTATTATGAGTATTAGTCAATGAGTACAATATAACGAATGATTAAGAAATTACAATCTGAGCTACAACATATTTACACATATATATAAACAGCTACATAACAGTATATTCAAATATTACATGGGACGGCAGACTAAAACCGGGTATAGGGATAGAGGACAAAAAGTTTTTAAATAACTGAAAGAATTGTGCATTTAGAGGTGCAATCAGAGTTGTTTAATGGAGTTATTCCATTCTAATTATTTGGGTTCTGCTTTGTTGAATTAAAAGATCGTGACATTTACTCTTAAAGCTATTGACGGAGGAAGATTTCTCTATATCTAAGAAATTGAGTTCCAAAGGTTACTTGCTGTAAATGTAAACACGGTAAATAATTTGTGAAATATTTCCGTTCTGTGTTGGGGAATCAGGAGTTTCTTACAGCCTCACGTACTGCGGTCATGAATGGCATCTAGGGGCACAAATAAGGAATAAATACATAGAGGATTCCTTATTGATAAAAATCTGTAAGTGGAAGCTAAAATGAATTGCTTCCAATGGAATTCTAGTCTTAGTAGAGATAGCTCAGAGTAATATTCGGTAACATGATCATATTTTTTTAAGTTGAAGACTCACCGCGGAGTTTTGCATACGTTGCAGTTTGATGGCAAGTTCCCCAGAATTATGATGATAGACTATACCACATTTTATCTACAATTATTGACTTATCTACATTTATTCCCTACAAGCCATCTTTCAGCGTATTGAAACTTATCTAAAAGGAATACATCAGGGAAAATGTCAGATGAAGTATTTCAAACGGACAGGTCTCCGTTTCGTATTTATAGTCAATAGACCACAAAATGCTTCAATTCTGAAGGTTTCGCAAACAACAAATCAAATATGTAATAACAATTTTGAATATAAAATGGATATGGAAAATTTATTATCATCATTGGTGCTGTTCTTCTCAAGCTTTGATAATGAATCGATTTCTGGATTTTCTTATTTGGAATTAACTAGCTGAGGTACTTTCCAAGTTTTTAAAATACCATTTATTTTTCATGAATTTTTTTCCTTGAACCAAAATGTAAAGAAATAGAAGTAAGCATTTAAAAAGAACAAATATGAATACCTAAACTAAAGGTTAAGGTAAGTTATATTAAAAATGCAACGAGTAAGATTAAAAGGGGAGGAGTTTTGAAAGTTGCCATTCAGTTTTTAGCCTTTGGAAAATGGGACTATAAAAGGGTGTCTTGTTAAAAAATCAGGATATAGTTGTCTGCGATATATACTGATTTGGGAGTGGCAAAAAAGTAAAAATTGACAGTTCGTACATATTTTATCAATGATTTACTTCAGTTAAAGTCCTTAACGTAAACAATAGTAGGTTATGAAAATGTATAGACATAGATAGGCTATGTTGATAGTAATACTTCATAAATATAACAAAATAAAGAACTAACAATATTACCAATAATGCGAAAGAAAGTATATAACAGATGTAAACGGAAAATAACATCTAAATATGCTACATGATAGCGTAAGTATCTTAATTTTTTAATTAAGAATAGATTCTAATAATGCTTCACAGACAAACAATGCAATTGGAAAACATCTTAAGCAATAACAATTATAGTACTCCGAACTTTGCAGTCACGCTGTTGTCACATATCTCTAACTCTTGCTCAGACCAAGAGCCTCGACGATCTAGCACGTATGGCGCTGCGCAAGTGTTGCGTTCTTTTTGTCCAGCACTGTACATGTACATCATCAGTAGTAATTTTCAATGCGTCTTATGTTGGCCCCCCAAGCCTTTTCATGTACGCAGACTGAGTCAGTAAATCCATAACCAAAATCAAAGAAAAAGATTAAATAAAATTACTTAACATCGTTGAAATTGTATATGTATGTGAATATCTTCAATTAATCAACATTATAAAAATATTATAAGGTCGATAAAATGTGGCCGTTTAACCTGTTTTATCCCAGCGAAATAAATAAAAAGCTATTTCCTCTGTCATTCTCGAAAAGAATACGAGGTATCAATGTAGATGTAGAAAACATGAAGATTACCGAGAGGAATCGTATGATCATTAGTAACGTGCAAAGTTAGAGAGCTGGGCTGTCTCTAGTTTCCGAGTATTTGGGGAACGTGCACACATAATTTCCGAAATTATACGATATTCAGGCGATTCGTACAATATATGGCATTGATATCAGCAGTCCGACATTAATACTTTATATAATGGATAATGTAATATACAATTCTGTTTTTAACGCATTATTATCATGTAATATATTGTATCAATAATAATAAATAATAATAATTCATTCATTCATAATAATAAATAAAAATGTTGGTTTTTGACCTGGTTTGACCAAACTCGATATAGTGAAGTCATTCACGGAAGTCGCGAACTGAAATTCTCGGTGCGCAGAACCCAAGAATGTTCTCAATGGGAAAGAGATACATCTACCTTGAACTTTAGAAGTTTGGTCCCCGAAAGAAGGTAGACTCGAAAGCGATAAATCGCTCTGTAGAATTGGGATGGTCGTGCCTCGAATCTGTGATCTTATCGATTTCCTGGCATACTATTCGGTATGAAAGACTCGGAACGTAGTCATTTTGGTGAAACTGCCTCTTACAGCTACAAACAGAATACAGTTGTGTCCGTCGAGATCTCGCATGTCCTCAAAATTCACAAACCCATGCTAGAGGAATTCGTAAAAGAGATGGCTTCAGAAGTGATATTTTTCCCATCACTGAGGCAAAATCTAGAGATATGGGAGTTATCCCAGCGTCAAATTAGGGGCAGATGCGGAGCAAATAAAAGCCTCTCGTGGTAGTTATGCAGTCAGGGAAACTCTCCAACCGCCGATCACAGCATTCCGAGCTTCAGAAGAATGCAATATCTCCCAAATTGAGGGCATAAAGAGAGATTCGCACCACGTGAACAGCCGGCGCTTATTCCTTCCAAAAGAATCCCCCAAAACTGAAGATCCTTCTAGAAACACAGCATACCGTGTTTTTCCAATGCTTTATCATAAAAAGACAACCGTAAATTATATTAGTATTTGCATAAACTATCTTTACAACTTCATATAACAGTGCTGATGGTTGAGGAATTCACAGTATGCGATATGCAACGCTCATATGTAAAATATACGTTTTTATTTATTTTAATCGATTATAATATATTTGTTTTCTGTATGTATTTTCTAAATTACTAATATTTCTAGAACAGCACTTAAATCTATCGATAGAGGACTTGCTTATGCCTTAATCAAATAAGTATTATAATTGCTTTTTAAATATATAAATAGAAACAACCTACTTAGTAAATGCATAAAAATAATATGTTTGTCTCATAAAATTTAGCAGCCTACCGAATTTACGAAGTTGTTTTTATGACACTAATTTAGAATACACGCACTATTTCGCATCGATTCTCTTGGCATTTCTCTTTTTAATTCTCCATCATACTTTCTATCCCCGCATTATACCTTTTCTTCTGACAACCTCGCACTTCTTTCAATCAATTGTCTTTTATTCCTCCGACTGCATCCCTTTCCTTTAGAGCAGCATCCACCACATCCATCAAATTGCCTGTGGGTCTTTCGTTAATCCCATTCGAGGCACTCTGAATCTCAACATGTACAGGCGTTGCCATTCTGCCTTCCATTTTCTGCCCAGCATTTTCTCTATGTATTCTTAACACGCTTACAAGATAAACGCTGATATACTGTTCACAGAGAAGGTTTATTAGCCCAAATTAATTCTTTAAATTTCCACTACGAGTATATCCGTCCACTTTTACCTACATGCATACTTCTCATGTAATCTATCTTTGTAGAATTACAATGTTGGATAAACATAAGGATTTGCGGCAATGAAAATAACCATACTATTCTTACGCAGGGCAGCCGGTTTCGTCAGTGGAGATTTCAGGTTCGATACTAGCGTCAGTGCGGCAATAACATCCTCCAATGAAATTCGCTCCAGCTGAGATCAGATTCGACGGAAGCTTTTCGAAAAATTCGTTGCTTCAGAATTTTTAGGCGAAGTAGAAGACCCCCGAGGAAGAATGGACTTGAAAAAAGTCTGTTTTTTTGCAAAACTGCAGACAACGAGCGCGATCTTGAGGGGCATTGACAAAGCGTTACCATTAAATAATAGTAACTTCTGATAATTCTTTCCGAATAGCATTGGAGAAGATAACAAGGCAGATTAGGATGAATGTTAATCCATCCCCTACCATACGCCACTGGTGGTTCGCGAGGTATAAATCTAAATGTACATCGTTAGAGAAAACATACCTATGTTAGTAGCTGTGTTGAAATTTTTACAATCGGTTAATTTAATTGTAGTGGCTGCCACTGCTGAACCGACATGGAAAGAGAATCAAGACTAAATTTATAGCTTAAACTATTCTTGTCAAATATTCGGAGAGAATACGAAAAGGAACGTTGTAATGCATTCTTTCCTTGACAGGAGTTTTCTTTAAAATTCAGTATACATCATAAATATATGTTATCCAGTACTATGTGACTTGCAAATTACGGAATCGTTGGTCTATGTTCATAATTGGTACTGTTCTTCATTATGTTAAACAAAAAAACGCAAACACCGCTAAAAATGTTAAAATTACTATATTAAGTGGTTGAATTTGAGTAATCATTGTTTCCAAAGGTGACAGGAGAGTTAATTCAATTATATTAAGTTTCAAAAACTGTGGCGATTTAACGTTGCGATCGACTGCATGCGAAAATTGTTACGTTTTTATTTCAAGTCTTTTAACACGTGAAGTACAATAACATTTCAGTCTAAGATAAAATTTCTACACACTATTCACTTTTAAGTGATTCTAAATATATAACACTCTCTTAAAACGTCGATTTTCAGAATATATTATTGAGCTACACGATGTACGGTGTAGAAGTACGGATGGTAAAAATATTTAGAAATAAACAAATAATATAACCAATTTATTTGTTAATTTTGATAAATTTACACGGATTCTCACCAATTTGTCCACTGTTTACAACCCTTTATAGCATTTTTACGTTAGAAACGGCACAATACGAGTATATTTACCGTACAAATAGCTCAAAACCTGTTGCCTTGGTAACCACACCCTTCTTTCTTTAAGCCTACAACAGGGACGATGACAGTGAGATATAATCTACTGACGACACGTATGTTGTCAGAGGAGAAGAAAGAGAATCATAGGGATTCTTCGCCTTCCGAGTCCGATGGGATATATGTCTTTATTTAGTTGAAATGGAAGTCTTTTGGAGAGGAGAAGGTGATGGAGGAAAAAGGATGGCGACGAGGAAGAGAGGGAATCAAATATTGTAATCTTGTTCACTTTCCGCCAAGAGAAACCCAACTGCAACCGAACATACGGTTTCTCATATTTTTATATCTTATCAAGGGCTACCACAGCAAAAACCTCTGCTATGATTTTCCTTTCATGTTTTCATGAACATGCTTACCTCGCTTGTGAACATTTGAAGGTAATAAGTTTTACTTATTACCTTCAAATGTTCAAAAAAAAACAAGGTAGTAAGCACAATACTTAATAATAATACAATGAAATCCATGAGATCGAAAGCAATCGTTAAAAAGTATTTGCGGATGAGCCGGTAATATATATCGAAATATAAAGCGATCAAGATAGAATTTCACTATCAAACGAGCTAGATCATATTCTAAGATGTTTAGAAAAATCAAAACTAGACATGAATGCAAGTAAATTCTCTGTAGTTAACTTCTTCGAAATGAAACAATTGCGTCAAAACCACCTGTACGAAAGAAAGGAGATTAGAAGCTAGGGTTGCGATTGCCTGATAAATTTAGGGAAATCCGAGAATGAGCGTAAAATAAGAGAAATAAATGCGCGTTTAAGTCGTCTTAGGGTCTCATTATTTCCGCGGACGATACGCGAAAACAATAAGCTAAAGAGGTAACTCGAAGGCTTGGTGTTTACACCCCCTGTCACGACCCGAAAGGCGGCTTACAGGGAATGAATGTAGATGTAGAAATAAAAAATCAGTGGAAGCATTATTTAAGCATTATGAATTAAATTATTAATTTTATCATTATTTTATTAAGTAGTATTTTTTCATTTTGACAAAATCGAGTTACTTTGTTACAACATTCAGCTTTAGTATCCCGAATTTATATCAGAGACTACAATGATTTGAAACGTGAATGAAATACCTTCTATGAACAAATACACGAAGTTTCATATCCATTTTCATTCTAAACCGCTGTAATATTTTAGCTGTTCCTGTAAATATACATACAAACAGCTCTTCGAACAGAAAAAGAGGAATGTGAATGTCTAAAGTGGCAAATAGTTTAGAGAAGGGTGAAGTTTGGTAATAAATGGAGCAAATTACAAATAAAACTGAGGAAGAGAAACTGTTTGCGCAGGATGTAAATTTATCGTGAATGAAGAGAGATATGAAGAGCATCTCGAGAAAGAATGCAATCCGTGCAGCATGAAATCACTCAGACCTGCCACTAGAAGACACAATACCAATTATGAGGAAGGTAAGGTTTTAATAAAACTCTTGCCGAACCGATATATCGGACACGTTAGACGACTCAAGCCGCATCGGGTGATTTCGTAAGATGCTTTAGTAGGGCGAAGATGAGCGTGGGGATTAGAAAGGGAAAGAGAATCTATCTACCCAGGAAGCTTCTCGGGAACATAATAGGGATTCTGGGAGATATTTCGACAGGTAAGAGTGAAACAACCACAGGAACCCTTGAGGAATGTCAGGTAATCAAACAAGATACCCTTTCACTGGAGAACGCTTTAATTTCACTCGATAGCTGAGGAAGCGTGGGTCTCAATCAACCTTTAGTTTCAGGACGGAGTGATTTCCGTTAAATCATTGTAGTATCTCGACGAATAATTTTCTCAAACATTGAATTTTGAATATAAAAATTAGAAGTCGATGGGATCTTTGAATATTTATGAAGGAAAAGATCAGATTTATTTGAAGTAGTGAAGATTAAGTTGAAGAACACAACGACATACAATTTACTTTAATCAGTAAAGATTGTAGCCAGTGTTAAAGAGGTACCAAGGCAATGAATAGAATTATTTAATGTTTAAATAATTACTTAGTCATTATTTTTTATAACAATTCTGGTAGCCTTTTTCATTCTTCATTAAAGATAATCTTTAATTTAGCCTTGGATTCTGCAAATTCGAATGAAGAATTCTGCTTCCAAATCTATCCTTCCAAAAGTTTATAGACCTATCTCATTAACTTCGCTGTCCGAAAAAGTAATGGAGCACGTCGTTGTTAGCTCATTTGTGAAGTTCTTCGATAGCAATCGTTTCCTCAGTAAGAACCAACACGGATTTAGAAAAGCCCGATTATGTGAAACTCATCTAGTTTCATTCAAAACAGAAAAAAAGTGAGAATCCAGAAAAATACAGGCGGAAAAATTGAAGACGCTTATTAATTGAAGATATTTTAGGAATGTAATCTGTGTGACCAAGAGAAAGACGCGGTTAAAAAAGAAAGAGTAATGAAATAGGATATGAAGTATTTTTAATCAAGTGTGGAAAATGACATAATAATGTAGCACAGCCTCGGGAAGGATAAAGGAAGAGCGTAAGATGGTTCAAAGATGAGGTATAGGAAAGGGATTATTCCGCCATTCAAGGAAGGTATAGAATTAAAGAGGCCATAGAGAGGAATCAATGGATATCGAGGGAAAGAGCTGGAAAGATGGTGGAAGTTGGAGGAAGATGGCCTAACGCTAGTTGGGGTAACTGAATAGAAAGATTTAATAATAGATTTGAATCACAAATATACATTGCAAAATGGAAATTTCTTTCTCTACACTCTTTTTCCACTTCACATTCGCCTTATATTAGTTTAGAGAGCTATTATATTACAGCGGAATTATATTTATCATTTACTTCATCTGATACCGAACTTTGCCTTAACCTTTCCGCTTTAATCTTTTAAATTTGACATTATTCTCCTACATAAAATATTTTGGATTGCGTTCGTGATAATTTTTTATAGTAGTTAGTAAATCTTCAAAGAAAGGCGACATTTAAATCAAATATTAACGTTTATTTTAGCCCTTTCAAAGTGGCCCAAACAGAAGTTTCACTAAGTATCGCCGGAATTGATTAATTAATTTAAGAATTTAATTTTTACAGGAAAATTTCGAATTTTATTGGCAATTGTTTCTTTTTGATTGGTGATGGTTATTAAATTGCACTTTTTAACTAATGTAATTCATATGTAACTATCCAATCGAAAGGTATTAAGTCATCTCAGAAGTGATCAATTAACGTCATTGATTTGCTATACTACCCAGTGATTTGACATCTAACTGATCTTTGCTTATTTCAAGTCTAAGAATTAAGACTTAGATAGACTAGGAATTATTATGTACAAAAATCAGAGAATTGCCTAAAGATTGTTGTACATTCTTGAAATACTGATGCACAACTTTCGCTCACTAGAGCGAATGTGTCATCTGTCCCTTTGCGTAAACAGTTCAACAGTAAATACCAAAGATAAACAAATATTAAAAAGAAGCTTACACTATCGTAAAATATTGGACGGATTCTGGTAAAATATCATATATAATCGTCAGAATTAGTACAGCCAGCGAACACGACATATAATTTAAAAAAATAACTGCCTGAAATTCACAACATTATCGCACTATCTTCTAGTTCCTTTGATCATTTCCCTTATGCACTGAAATAAACTTGATCTGCTTTACTTATCCCCAATACTACGATTAATCGTCATTTGTCTATCATTCATCGTCTTCTCTTTCGTTTTCGCTCTCAATAGTTCTTCTTGCTTTTATCTCGCTTCACTATTCCACACACAGCAGATTGTTTCACTTTTCCATGTTAAACATTCCTTGCCTTTCCTCTTTATCGAATTCCCTTCCACCTTATGTTTATCTTTTCTGCTTTTATCTACCATTCTATGTTTTAAAACACAGTTCTTTAGAGGAATACTTGTCATTTATTCTAATTTTGTATTTATCCCTATTGCCTCATTATCTTTTTAAATTGGCGACTATGCTGTTAGTGAAATAAATAGGAACCTTTCTAATTATCCTACGAGTGCATGTAAACACAGTGAATTCTCCAAGTGTTTTATTTTGTGATTAAATAAAGACAGCGAATGACGAGCTTTTATTCTGCGGAGTGATTTCCTTGTTTCTGATGATTCCTGAAGAGAGCGCAGTTCCTGCGTAAGTGCACTGCAAACAAACGCACCAGTGCCCTCTGAAAATACCCCTTCGGCTACATCGTTTGGAATTCTTGGGATCCTGAAAAGGTTCAGACGGCATTTCAGTGAGCGTATCTAAGTGCAGAAATATCTCGAGAAATTCTAAGAACCTTCAATCGAGAACTGAAGCTACGATAGACATTAAGATCGAGAGTTTCAAGGGAAATTTATGAAGATTATATAAAGGTTAATGTACTCCCAAACTTAATTTTTGAGAGACTTTTAACAATGAATTTTAGGATCTGCTCAAGGGCTTATTTCGGTGTATTTGAATTAAAGATTCTTGCTAATAAACGAGGATAAAATTCTTAATCGAGAAACTTCCTCATTCGCCCATGAAATCATAAATGAAAACCAATGTGACTTAATTAAGCTTAAATATTGGTTTTCTACGAATTGCATGTTGTTGAGTCCAAAAAACTAAATATTTATTATTTAAAAAAAGAAAAAGAAAACAGGAGAAACTTTTCACAAGAAACTAAATCCTGTATTTAATAATTAAGCAAAGAAAACCACAGAAGAAGAAAAACAACACACATGCACACGACATGTTTGAACGCTTAAGCGTTCTTCTCTTCTTAACCGTTCAAAGATGTCGTGTGCCATTCATGTGTGCCTCTTCTGTGGTTTTCTTTGCTTAATTATTAAATACAGGATTTAGTTTCTTGTGAAAAGTTTCTCTTGTTTTTTTCTTTTTGGCTATGGAATACCACAATGTTACTTGCTAGTCAGTTGATTTTATGTATTATTTACTCTAAGAAATTGGATCGTTGGACAAAACTACTTATATTACAGATGTACGGAGTGTTTTAATGATGTGATTTCCTGTGCAGATTGTATCCGAGTAGGAAAGGTTAATCACATTAAATATCTAGGAATCTATTTTGACGAGAATTGTAACTGGAAACAACATATTAATAAGTTACACTCTGGAAAAGGTATTATGGTATATATGCCCACTCTCTGTTTTAAGGAAAGTTTACTAGGCTCTCGACTGCTCTAAGGAATTCTCTGTTGGAGGTGAGCCTATATAACTAACATTAAACCATTAGTGGATGCTCAGAAGAAGTGCATCAGAGCTATGTAAGAGTACCCAGTACAGCGCATTCCTTCCCTTTGTTTAATGTATAGATAAATCCATGATAAATAACTTGGTTGGACATGAACATCTGATATTTTCCTTCAGTTAACAATCCGAGAAGTTGGCCACTCTGCTTCCTAATAATTTATAAACATATATTGGATCCCAAAGAGTTTCGAAAATGTATACAAAGAAAATTATGCTCAGGAAATTTCTTTATTTATAAAAACAGCAACGACATGACACCCTATTTAGAGATACGTTCCGATACCAATCTTCAGTTGGTAGTCCTGCCTTATGAAGTTGGCACCCTTGAAACGAATTCATAATTGCTCAATAAAGATAACTGCAACTAAGATCGAGATATCAACTCGCGATTTATCTGAGAAAATAATTGTGAGAGAAATATAATTATCAGCATTAATAATTTGGTAACCCTTCTAAGAAATGGGTTTTTTTTATTAAAAAATGCCATATACCGATTTGGCGTGGCCAAAAACAGCATATTTGAAATTTTCATTACAAGATTCGAAAAGTTTTTCCGCCCTCGTTTCTGTATGAGATGTGTTCCTGAGAGTGAACGATTGACAGATGCAATAGCTATTCATTAAAACATTACTGCCTTTTATCAATGCCTAACTATAAAATCAGACGGTGCGACAATTACTCTTGCGTTTTTAAGATAAAAGTAAGCTCTAAATATTTCGAAAAGTACATACATTACGAAAAATAAATGAATGTATTTAAAAGTTTAGACAACCGATTCGTAGCAAAGAGTGGATTTACAATGCCTTTTAGTAATTAACGTTTTATTTCATACTTAATATCTGGGAATAATTAAGACCGCAAAAACTTATAACCTACACTAAGATGAACGAAATAACATGTTAAGTATAACGTGTTATAATACTTTACATTAAACACAATGGTGTGACTCAATTCTTAGCCAATATCGTTGAAATGAATGTCTGAAAAAATGTATCATTAACAAATCGATTTCCCTCCATGACATTTAATGTCGTACTGCTTACAGAGTCAATCTTATGCACACAATTCATCCCATGTTTCGTGGTATTCCTCGCTAGAAAAGTACGAATTCTATTTCCACGTGCTGAAGATAATTTTTGTTATCTCTGTTCTCGAAAGATAACGTACAACAAATGGAGGAATATTCATACGTCTTCCTTCTACAGTTCGAACATATTTTCTTAAAAAAGAGGAAACAGAGAGTTAGAATCGGAGATGTTTTCTCTAAAGAGATAGATATTACTTCAGGCATTCCACAAGGTAGCGTTCTCGGGCCATTGCTATTCCTTATTTATGTGAATGACCTCCCAACGAATATTAAGTCCGAAATTAGATTATTTGCCGACGACTGCATATTATATAGGCGTATAACGGAGGCTCAGGATCGCGAACTTCTACAAAATGACTTGAATCAATTAGCCGAGTGGACTAAAGTAAACGGGATGGAAATTAATGTTAGTAAATGTAAGCATATCAAGTTCTCCAGGAGAAAGTCTATAATACAGCATTGCTACTCCCTTAACAACGAAAACATTGTTGCTGTGACCGAATGCAAATATCTAGGTGTCAAGCTAACCGAGAACCTTAAATGGGGAAAGCACGTCGAGAACATAGTCGCAAAGGCTTACAGGAATCTCCATTTTGTAATGAGGAGCCTAAAACGGAGTGGGAAAGGAGTAAGAGAAAGAGCGTTCAAATCACTGGTCAGGCCGATTATAGAATACGCAACGAGTGTATGGGATCCTCACGAAACAGGCCTTATTAAGAAGCTCGAAGGTGTACAAAGGAAAGCAGCTAGGTACGTAGTCGGCAAACACAAGAAAACAGAAAGTGTAAGTAGAATGCTAGCTCATTTGAAGTGGGAATCATTAGAGTCGAGACGGAAAATATTTAGATTAGCCGGGATGTACAAAGCATGGAATTCCGCGGAGGGGTGGGACGAACTGAAATCCAGGTTTAAGCTCCCTAGCTATATAGGACGAGGCAATCATGAATTAAAAATCAAAGAACGCGAACAGAAAACAGATATCGCGAAATACTCATTCGTTAATAGGGGTATTAGAGAATGGAACGCTTTAGCTGGAGAAGTTCTCATTCCAATGCCGAAAAATGTAAAAATTTTTAAAAATAAGCTTAAATCTATTTTTAATCATTAATCTTCCATAGTTTAAAGCTGGAATTTAATTTTATGTAACTTTATAGTGTGTAGAATTAGCCTCTTGAATTATAACTTAATATTATGTACATGACTATATGGACTATCTACCATGTAAGCTAGCTTATACACTAACAATATTATCCTTGTATTGTATTATTATAAATTTTTCCATGTCATTATTTAAGTTTAACCTTCTATGATAAGCTAATGTTTATATCTTAACTGTGTATGTACATAATTGTATGTGTCTTATGTAATGTATTGCCTACGGGAGGTTTTTGGAGGGGTTTCCCTACCGTCCTTGGGCAAATGCCAGGCAATACTGTTTAACATGTTATGCTCCCCTCCAGCACTGCCACCTGGCTAAAAGGCCAAATTGCAGTGAAGATGAAAATAAATAAATAAATAAATATCCGATTTTCATAAGAATTTTCTTCTTTGATAGATGTAAATTTCTGTTGATGAATTCAATTCGTATGAAGCAGGAAGAATGTCGGAATTGCGCATTGCATGAATATTTCGACCCTCTAAGAATTCAAAGAGGCACATTTTCTCGGAACATATTCTCTATAACGTGATATATCTCATCTCCTATGGGCGGAATAGAGCGCTTATTGGAACGAATTCTTCCATGAGACAGTAAATTTGTCTGAGATTCAACCAAATGAGTAGCAGGAAAGAAAAAAGAAATGTACTACTACATAATAAGATGTGTGTACATAGGATAAGATGAAAAAAATATATATATCATATTCAGTAAATCACTGTTTCATAGAATTCGTTACAAAATTTTCTCTTAACGCAATCAAGACTGACGGACACCAACCTGTTTACCTAAACACAGAGGCCAAAACAAAGGTTTTGTTTACTATCATCAACACCATTTTGTTCACTAGTGGCCAAATGATGTTAGAAACTATAAAATTTTGAAGGCAATTCGAAGGAAGAAGAAGAGTCAATCTTCAGAACATCTAAAAATGTTAAGTTCACTTCAACAAAATGATTTAACCTTAAACGTCCCAAAGTTCTGAAACACCTAATTATTTACTTTTTTGTAACTGCTTTTGATAAAAGTAAAGGATACCGAGACACGTTAGCCATAGGGGAAGGTTGGCCCAGTGTAATCATTTCACAAACTATGTTTATGAGAGTAGTATGAATGCAGGTGAAGGGTAATATTACTGTCCTACTCCCACAGAAGTGTTAAGACAGAGCGTAATTGGTGGTGGGACGTGGCAAAGCCTATTTTCGAATCGCTTGAGTAAATTTCAACGTTTCTCAAGTAATATGGCTCTTCCGTGTTTGGCATTATTGCTTTAGTTAAGTACTACGATAGAAGCTCATAGTTTAAGGATAATTTTAGTATAAATTGTTAAGCAAAATATATGACAGCGGAGCAGGTTGGTCCTGTGTAAATGGAGTGGATATAATAATTAAATAATAGTTTTATTCATTTTATGTTAATATTCATGGTAACAGATAATGTGTCTTATGTAGAAAAAGTCAAGAGACTTTTTATGAATGTTTAAACTGGGATGTATCCATTGCACTCAATGAAGAGAGTGACTAATTTTTTATATTAATGCAAGATCTGTGCTTAAATGCTAAATTAAAATAAATTCAGCTCATTGAGTTGCATCTATTTTTGCTTAATTCACCTTTTATTTATGAAATTATGCGACAAAATTTATTTGTGGGCCAACCCCAGTCCATGGCCCAACATGCTCCATACTTGGGACATGTTAAATACACGTTTATTATAACAATTTGACCAATAAAACGATAACTAATGTTAATAAACTAGAAATGTATAATTGAAAGAAAAGGGGGCCAACCTGCCCCGGTCTTCCATAGACTCCCACTCCCGGAAGTCCCGCTAAACCGAAAAAATTGGAAAAGTAAAAGTCCATCCAAATCATTTTATTTTGAGCATTCCTTCAAAATCAAATTCAGTTAAAAACTGTTTTAAATTTTTTAACTTATCCGAAAATTCGGAATTAAACTTTAAGATTATAGGTGTTCGGGTTAGCGGAACTCTGGTATATTACGAGTATTTTTTAGTCATGGCCTCTATTAGGGATTTTTACCTTATATTATTTAATAACCTGCACTTTTTATAACTGAATAAATGTAGTGTGTTGACTTATATACAAATATGTATAAAATACAATATACATACTCAATTTAGCCGTCGTACAGCGGCTCCACTCCATGGTATCCTCATATATAAAATTAAATAAATATATAAATAATATTAAATCTGCCCAAGGAAATGATATATTAAATCACGCAAACTCTCCACTAAATCGCAAAGCAGAAGTTTTTTTCTGCAGAGAACACTGCAGCGCAAAAAAACTATATTTGTAGTATAGTTGATTCCTAATGGATACTAAAGGGAAATCGACATATCTGTACGTTAAGTGAAAGGATATGATGTTTTAGGTAAATTTTCATCGTTATAATTAATTATTAACTTATTTTACTAGAGAGTTAATGAAATATGGGACCCAACTTCAACTTATCAACATTTTTAAGCCTAGAAACTTTCAATATGAAATTCACGGATGAAGGCGTCGAACTTTTGTTACTTCAAGCCTTTCTGCGACGAAAATTAAGAATTTAAGGCTCAGTATTAAGATTCTTTTACAGACTCTTTAAATTAAATTTAAGTGGCTCAGCTACATCTTTGATTCGCACTACCAAGTAAATAATTACAAGAGTACCGCAGCGAATGCGTTTCATAAAGTCAAAAAGGCAAGAAAATGTACTAAGATCATGGCGCATGGAGGCATAACATTTCCTTTTCATTAGATCGTAAATAGCAGAGCGCTATCGGACGCTCGGGGGAACTTATGGGCTACTCTTGGACAAAGTAAGAGGGAATAGAGCCCGTATCGGATGGCCATCACGGAATTGATGGCACGGGTTTAAGTTTTCTCAATGGAGATTTGATCGCTCTGCGCCTCCATTTTCTCTCTCTAAAATGCGATTCCAAACAGGTGGATTCGCGTCATATAAAAACGAAGGCTTTTTCGTTGGCACTGGAGATCGAAAGCCATCAAAAGATTCTCTATGGTTTAAAGACTACACCGATAACTGTTCTACATATTTTTTTTAATTCAAAATAATGTAGGGAACTGTCTTGATCTAAAATTATAGTGATACTGCATCGTTCATTTTGTACGGCAGTGCAATGGAAGGGCCATAATCTAGTTATGAATAATTTTTCTACCGATATAAAAGACTATTTAAAAATTAATAAAAAGAAAGCTTTATTTTTCACCTAAATTGTTTTCGAAATTAATCGAGGCAGAGAAATCTGCAGTAAGAACGCCCATCCGAAATATGAGTCCACTAATTAAAGATCTAAGTAAAGTTTGCTTGTGGAAATCGAAACTGAGTTATTTACCACCAGCAAATACAAGTTTTTAAGGATGTTTAACATCTAAACGACATCTAAAAAGGGAATTCTAAGTAAATTAAGATAAAGATATCCTAGTTTTAATGGTGTTTTAGTTGAATTTTGTTCGCAGAATTTCAGAATATTTCACTGACAAATCTTCTGACAAAAGCAATGTAAAATACAAATTCTAACAAAATGTTCAAGGCAATTCAAAGCACGAGCCAAAAACCAGTTCCGTTTTTGGAAAGCTAGAGCTTTTAGTGCTTTAGTGGTAAAGAGCGAGCACGATAAGAAAAGCCAAACAACTCCTACTGGATCGAAATCCGATATTTCCAACGAATACGAGCAAACATGTACCGGAAATCCGACCAAAAAACATGGATAATTTTCATCGGAATGGCAGCCAAAATTTTGTCTGTCGAGCGAACCGAAACAAAATCCGAGTGAATAAAGATGCGGTTCGTAATTCCATGAAAATTATAATTATAATACTGACGGATACAGATTAAGGGCGCGTTGAGACATAGAAATGTAATCTGATACGTGTTAGTGATTCTTCATTGGAAGAAAGTTAACGTAAATGACAGACGAAAAGGTAACGTTTCGCTCTAATTCTTTCCTAAGTTTCAAGTTACACATAAATCAACCGGAATCACTCTCACAAAATGCAACGAATCATATTAATATGATAGACGGTTTTCAACTGACTAGATTAAGGCATGTTTCGACCATTGCTGTTTAGGCATTATTAAACGATAAAAGGGTAGAGGTTCACTGTTTTAAATAAGTCACTTATTCTTCTATTATTAGTTTATTGTGGCTTCAACAGCAAACATTACCCTGAAGGACTGACATTTTCCTTAAAATTTCTCAATAGAAATTTTATAAACTTTTTATATACTGACTAATTTTATTCGATTTACTTATAACGGGACTTTGACACCTCAAAATTGCTTACGACTAACATTGAGAACCTACCCAAATCATAACCATACTCGTATCATTGGGGCCTCCGGATAGCCATGTGGATAATGTGTTCGACTTTGGTGAAAGTGGCCCGGGGTTCAATTATCGGTGGGGTACCATGCGTAAAGTGCCCTAAGCTGTCGAAACACTTTTAAAATTACTACTTTTACCACATCCTTCCAGCTTACAACGATTGAAAAATATACATTGTACGAGCAATAACTTATAGTGGATGCTTCATGCTCAAATAAGTACCAACAGTGTCCTCCTCTTTGTCCTCATATTGGTCAGTTATAAAGGAAAGACCGAGTTTTTATGACCAACCATCAAAGTCAGTCAATACTCATGGCCCTCTGACTAAAATTTCGACTTCATTTCCAACTCGGTAGATTATTTACTTTTTCGGTAAAATTCATTATTTATATTTGCGAAGTGGCTGAACTTTCGATACATTCCACATTCGACTGCCTAAAGGGGTTTTTTTCGAAGTTTATTTCCCTCGTGATGTTTATTTAATATCGGGAAAATTTGTGGGACCAAAATATAAAAGAAATGACAATCAACGGACCCAACGGACTTTAACTTCGAGAAACTTGTAAATATTATCCGCAAAAAGTCAAACATTTCTAATTTTACCATCAAAAACTAACTTGATTAATGAAAGGACGGATTTTTTTCTATGACTATTAATGCTATATGCACACGCGGTGTCATTCCGATATCTAAAATAAATAAAAGAAGCAACTACGCTAGGATTAAAGATTTGTTTAGGAAATAGTCTAAATGAGGGAGTGTTTAAGTAAATAATTCAAGCGATACTTGTAGGACCCAATTCATATTTTATATCCAACGAAAGTAAACGCTGGCTAAGAAGAGTTAAGTCAGAGGAGATTTAAACGCTTAGGTTAGGTTTAGTAAGAGGTTTAGACCAAAGGTTTCGTTCCCAAATATAGTTAGATGATAGTAAGTAACGAGATAAATAAAGAATTAATTGCGATAACAGTAATGAAACGTTTTATTGAATTATCTTTTAAATTCTAATATCACTGACTAAGGAAATGTGACAATAACGTTGCCAAAATATACGTATGATTCTAAACCCTATCTTTTTAATACCGATTGCCTCTATCTTTTTCTCCAAAAGCATTTATACAAGTTCTCTCTGATTATGCCTCTATCATTTAAGGTTTTATTTTGCGATCTATTTAGGCTTTGCACCTATATTTATTCATTAAATTTCATGTTCCTTCCTTACGTTTTCTCTTTCTTATTTTGTTTTGTTATTCCCTTCCTGTACACACTAATATATTTTTTAAATTTTAATGTTCAAACAAAATGACGACCTTCACTGTAATCTTCCAAATTTTCGTCGTAAAACGAATTCACTTTGACAGAAACACTGACTAATCACGTGACTTTTTGGGAATCGAATTTATAATAGCATTCAACAAACTACATTAATTGCTAAAGACTCACAGATTATATCATAACGACATTATAGCAAGCATAGTCTTTAATTTCAGCAATTAGTTCATGTATTTTGAATTAAATTAGGTATTCTTAGGAATAGGAAAGGTCTATCCTACATGGGTTTGGCCGTAAAGAGTGGATGGACGAAGGCAATGTTTTAAATAGTGAATAAAACAATATGTCAATGTTCATAAATGGAGAGAATGGCCAGGAAAATGTTGGTAGAAATTAGTGAATGAGATTCTGAACGTAGCAGACGTACGTTTATTTGCAGATGACTGCGTAATATACAGAGTTATAAAAGGTAACTGCGACTGTATAGATATTGATATGAGAAATAGATATTGATATGAGAAATAGAAATTATATTAGTGATGATGGTGAATTGGGAGGGGATCTAAGGCTTTTGCAGGTTAACTGTCGTAGCATTTACCATAAGATTCCTGAATTTAATACCTTGGTAGATTCGTGTAATGCGGATATAGTGATAGGAACTGAGTCGTGGTTAAAAGATGAAATTGCATCGGCAGAAAAGTTCGAGGTATATAGGAAAGATAGAGAGGGAAAAGGAGGAGGTCTGTTTATTTGCGTGTCCAAACGCTTTAGAAGACATGGTGAGCAAGAAAAAGATTCAGGTAGTGGGAGCATACAGGCCCCCTGGGGAGGACCTCGCTATGGTCGAGGTAATAAAATTATTGAACATCAGATAAAAAGAGGCAGAGAATAAATTTCTAGATAATTTGATTGCGAATAATGGTAGCAACAGTTTTTATAGGTATGTTAAACGCCGAAGGAGGGGAGAATGTGAAATAGAAACGATAGAGGGAGCACAGGGTAATATTATAACAGATAGGTCCGAGATGGTAGACGAATTCAGAAAGTATTTTGCAAGCACTTACAAAGCTCCAAAACTATCAAGCGACATCAACTCATTGGAAAGCAAAGGTAATTCGTATCTTCCTTTTAATATATGTTCGAAGGATTTATTTAAAAGAGTAAATTAGTTAAAAAACAACAAATCACATGGCCCAGATGGAATAAGAAATGAAAGTTTAAAGTTAGGGAGCAGGGAAATAGTGCCTTATTTAAAAAGAATTTTCAATATAGTCATTAATAACGGTCAGGTACCAAAGGATTGGAAAACGGCTATAGTAGTTCCTATTCACAAAGGGGGAAGCAAAAAGTCCTTAATGAATTATAGACCAATCAGCCTTACAAGTGTAATTTGCAAATTATTCGAAAAGATGAGCGCAGACTATTTTAAACAATTTTGGGAAGCTGAGGGGTGGCTAAACGGCAATCAGCATTGGTTTAGAAAAGGTTCCTCTTGCGAATCCCAAATGTTAGGACCATATCAGGATTTAATAGAAGCGCAGGACAGAAGAAATCAGGTAGACGCCGTAGTAGTGGATTTAGCAAAGGCCTTCGATGTGGTGGATCACAGTTTGCTGATACAAAAAATGAGCAAGATGGCGGTAGATCCAAGGATAGTTACATGGGTAAAGTCCTTTATTCTAGAAAGAACGCAGACGGTGAAAATAGGGAAAGAGCTGTCAGATCCTATTAAAGTAACTTCGGGTGTAGCTCAGGGTAGTGTACTCGGGCCGCTATTCTTTTTAATGTTTATAAATGACATGCCGAATGTATTAAAATCTCGCGTACGTTTATTTGCAGATGACTGCGTAATATACAGAGTTATAAAAGGTAACTGCGACTGTATAGAATTGCAAAGCGACATTGATAGCTTAAATAATTGGGTCTCCTCGAACAATCTAGATATAAACAAAGAGAAATGTAAAATCATAAGCTTTAACAGAAGCAAATACCCGTTCTCCTATAACATTGGCGGTAATACTATAGAGAAGGTTAGCAAAGTGAAATATTTAGGGGTTACTTTCAGCAACGACTTAAAATGGAATGCGCACATTGAGAACTTAATAGGAAAAGCAAATAAAACATTAAATTTTGTAATACGTTCTCTTAAACGGGCAAATAGGAAGGTAAAAGAAACCGCATATACATCGTTGGTTAGGCCTATATTAGAATACGGTGAATGTTTATGGGACCCTCATCAATTAGGAGTTAAAAGGGATCTAGAGAAAGTGCAAAGAAGGGCGGCTAGGTTTGTGTTAAGTAGATATGACAAATGTAGCAGTGTGACCCAAATGCAGAAAGAATTAGGCTGGGATAGTCTAGAAGCCAGAAGAAGGAAAAAGAGACTGTCGATGTTTTATAAGGCATATGTTGGGAAGCCCGCGTTTAAAGAAATTCGTGATAGAATGAATGAGGCAGATTACATAGGTTGGAACGATCACACATTTAAGGTTAGGTGTATTAAACAAAAGACTGACCAACGTAAATATTCTTTCCTAAATAGAATAACAGAGGAATGGAACGGTCTACCTGCAGAAGTCTTCGAACCTTTCCCAAGGAATGTAAAGCTTTTCTCAAGAAAGTGGGGGAATTAAACAAATAAGACGAGTGAACCTGCCGTAAACGAAATGTGAGTCGAGTAGGGGATCGCCTGGTAGGCTGATGTACGGTGGGGACTTCGTGGGCCCCGTGGCCGCTACGGTAGCCGTGAACCGCCTATCAGGAACCCTGGAAAGTCTTGCATGACAAATAATTCTGTACATAAAATTAATGCAGTTGATGTTAGTTAGCGTAGTACTTTACTGGATACATTGTAAATATAAAAATATATTTAATTATAGTAGTTGATGTAATGTGTTGATATTGTACATGGATGGTAATTCATTTATGTTTTTATTCATTGACACTGTATTAGATATGAATTTATTTTTTTATTGCATTCATAGTATATAGGGGGCTTATATTGTGAAGCAGTCGTAATTTATAAAGTTGTACTTCATGAACGTCGCCACCAGACACAAGTCTATCTGCGACGGCTTTGTATATAATAATAATAATAAATTATTGGCGCAGACACGGGACAGTTTTGAAGGGAGATGCCGAAGCAGACCTATAGAATAATGGAAAGCAGAGCTGCAACATCCGACACGGAAGTAAACTCACCCTGACGACTGACTACGACGCACTGAAAGATAAGATAACCATCAAGTAACACATAGCTGTGATACCATCAGCTATTGTGATGTTTGATATACATGATGAGGATAAAATTCGAAACCCTGCAATTTAAGTCCTTACTTTGTGAATCACGTAAAGTATTGTAAACACTATGATTTTCATGTAAATCATATGTGTCTCATTTGTTCCTATTGCAGGATTTCCAATTACAAGCTTACTCGTTGATTTATAGGTTGTGTTTAGAACCGATACAGAGAGCACTCAAACGTTTGACATGGAACAATAACAGTTGTAACGATTAATGGAGGTATTCTAAGTAGGAATCGAATCGCTCAATAACCTTATAGGTTATCTTCGTTGTCTATACAAGGAATGATTCTACAGGATCAGTGCTTCTCAAGAAGAAAAGGATACTATCAACTTTATGTGTAACATGAGTAGAGTGTAGAAATAGTCCACTGTCAATTGCCCATCAGAAGCATAATATTTTATAATAAAGGAGGTCGAAATGAGACAAAATAATTTCAGCTAAGGACAGGCACTGGAAGTGCGAGATTTTGTATGTAATTACAACAATTTTTGCTATAAAACACAAATTCGCGGCAGGAAATACGGTATGATTAGTTCAAATTTAGTATTTTTTCAATGGACGGTACGGTTCCTGTGGTGCAGTGGTAGCGTATCAGATTTCAAACTTGAAGGTCTAGGTTTCTAATCCGAATATCTCCAAATTTATCCAAATATCTACAAGTTAATCCAACTATACGAATACAAAATTTTTTTTCTCTTCTGCCCTTAGATAGCATTTGTCATTGTTTTTGGGCAATCCTGTCTTTTTTTTCAACGTAAGCAGACCTCGCTACTTTGTAATACCTTCACCTACGACCTGTTACCATCGTCAGTCATTTCCGCTGCGTAGAGTTTATAATACATTCTAAATAGAAGGGAAAACTAAATACCTACATATAAGAATACTTGATACAATCTGCAAAACAAAGCCTCTAAAGGTCTTTCCTCAAATTGACCGCGAATGGTGATTCGCTTTATCTACTATTAATAACCTTTTGTTAAGAAGCTCGATAGGAGCGAAATTATAAAGGGACCACATGCTTACAAATAACAGAGTAGAAATAAGAAAATCCTTTATGACACAAGATTCAATCCTCGTTTAGGAAGTAACCATATTTAATACAAGAATCAAAACCAACAAAATTTACTACTCCTTTTAGATTTACAAGACATTTTGTAAAATTCTACCGTCAGGAAAAATAATATTATTTAACCTCCGCTTAACACTAGTACACCAGAACGGAGGAAGTTTATATTTCTCCAGTTTGGGAAATCTGATGAAGCAATAAATTATTGACGCAGACACGGGACAGTTTTGAAGGGAGATGCCGAAGCAGACCTATAGAATAATGAAAAGCAGAGCTGCAACATCCGACACGGAAGTAAACTCACCCTGACGACTGACTACGACGCACTGAAATATAAGATAACCATCAAGTAACAGATAGCTGTGATACCATCAGCTATTGTGATGTTTGATATACATGATGAGGATAAAATTCGAAACCCTGCAATTTAAGTCCTTACTTTGTGAATCACGTAACGTATTGTAAGCACTATGATTTTCATGTAAATCATATGAGTCTCATTTGTTCCTATTGCAAGATTTCCATTAACAAGCTTACTGGTTGAATGTATAGCTTGAGTTTAGAACCGATTCAGAGAGCACTCAAACGTTTGACATGGAACAATGACATTTGTAACGATTAATGCAGGGATTGTAAGTAAGAATCAAATCGCTCAATAACCTTATAGGTTATCTTCGTTGTCTATACAAGGAATGATTCTACAGGATCAGTGCTACCCAAAAAGAAAAGGATACTATCAACTGTTTGTGTATCATGAGTAGAGTGTGGCAATAGTCCACTGTCAATTGACCATCAGAAGCATAATATTTTATAATAACAGAGGTCGAAATGAGACAAAATGATTTCAGCTAAAGAAAAGCACTGGAAGTGCGAGGTTTGGTATGTAATTACAACAATTTTTGCTATAAAACACAAATTCTAAGCAGGAAATACGGNAGGATCAGTGCTACCCAAAAAGAAAAGGATACTATCAACTGTTTGTGTATCATGAGTAGAGTGTGGCAATAGTCCACTGTCAATTGACCATCAGAAGCATAATATTTTATAATAACAGAGGTCGAAATGAGACAAAATGATTTCAGCTAAAGAAAAGCACTGGAAGTGCGAGGTTTGGTATGTAATTACAACAATTTTTGCTATAAAACACAAATTCTAAGCAGGAAATACGGTATGACTAGTTCAAATTTAGTATTTTTTCTATGGACGGTACGGTTCCTGTGTTGCAGTGGTAGCGTATCCGATTTTAAAGTTGAAGGTCCAGGGTTCTAATCCGAATATCTCCAAATTTATCCAAATATCTCCAAGTTAATCCAACTTTCCGAATACAAAATTTTTTTTCTCTTCTGCTCTTAGAGTGCATTGGTCATCGTTTTTGGGCTATCCTGTCTTTTTTTTCAAAGTAAGCAGACGACGCTACTTTGTAAGACCTCCACCTACGACCTGTAACCATCGTCAGTCATTTCCGCTGCGTAGAGTTTATAATACATTCTAAATAGAAGGGAAAACTAAATACCTACACATAAGAATCCTTGATACAATCTGCAAAACAAAGCCTCGAAAGGTCCTTTCCTCAAATTGACCGCGAATGGTGGTACACTTTATCCACTATTAATAACCATTGGTTAAGAAACACGATAGGGGCGAAATTATAAATGGACCACCTGCTTAACAATAACAGAGTAGAAATAAGAAAATCCTTTATGACACAAGATGCAATCCTCGTTTAGGAAGTAACCATATTTAATAAAAGAAACAATACCAGTAAATTTACTACTCCTTTTAGATTTACAAGACATATGGTGAAGTCTTCGATGTGGTGGATCACTGTTTGCTGATACAATAAATGAGCAAGATGGCGGTAGATCCAAGGATAGTTACATGGGTAAAGTCCTTTATTCTTGAAAGAACGCAGATGGTGAAAATAGGGAAAGAGCTGTCAGATCCTATTAAAGTAATTTCGGGTGTAGCTGAGGGTAGTGTACTCGGGCCGCTATTCTTTTTAATGTTTATAAATGACATGCCGAATGTATTAAAATCTCGTGTACTACACACGAATAATGAATAACATAATACGAAGTACAGCGGAAACAAACTGAACTTACGCTCCCAGTTAATACCCAAATATTATATATAAGAGAAAAAGAGATCGAGGACCCGTTAAGTGTTTTTATTTCCACCTTTTTTCATTTTAAAATAACATAAATAAATGAATCTGTATGATGTAATTATGATAAGAATGTACGGATGAATCCTGTGAATATGGGAGACCATCAGAACGATCACTCTGGAAGGAAACGAAATGTAGAAAGAATTGGATGGTAGTAGGTACGTACAGAGCTTTCAGTTCCTGTATATATGTGCAGGAAGTTATTAGGGAGTTAAATCAATCTCTCACTCATTCGTGTTATTAGATTACGCGTGAGATAAAGAGAGGATGGTGGCTTCCTTCATTAGAGAACGTTCCCTCGAGATTCGGAAGAATAAATGATGCGGAAGTTGGAATATAAATTACTACTAGTACATTAGGCGAAATAGCTTAATGCTATCCGATAGCGGTACGTTAGAGTCGCCATCAGAGCCTGAAATGGGATGGAATTCGAAGGTATGCAGATGTAGCAAAAAAGAGAATGATCGGTCACCAATACATGCGAAAGAGAAAGGGAAATTTCTCGGAATTCTGCCAAAATTGATAGTATATTTTAGGATTACAAAATAATATCTCATGGTATCGGTTTTCATATTGAAACTTAGAGGAAATCATAACAGATGAACATCAGAAACCGTAATAATCTAAGGAGAATTTCCATCTAAAATTTCAACATTACGAAGAATTGATTTCCTATAAATAGTTTATTTCTCAGAAAAGCGGCGGAATATCTTCAACGGCATATCCTACAATAAGATGACAATTATTCGACAAAACCTTTTACTTTTACTTCCACTCCTCCTTACCCTCCCCTCGTCCTATCCGTTAAATGCTGTGTGCCCCCTATTTCCTGTGCCTGGTGATGCCAAAACCTTTAGAGAAACCCGTCGCCAAATAAAAAACGTGAGGAAATTATTAGGAAGTTTTCTTTCTCTTCTGTGATCCAGAAATAATGCGTAAGGATACTGATTTTACTTTTATTTTTCTTTAGATAACCATTCATCACGTTTCTTGTTCCTCGTTGTATTTTGTATTTGTCATTTGCTGCAGGATAAGGAAAGCTGTATCTTCCACTTCACTTTCCTTGTTCGTGGTTGCGATAAAAAAGATACTGAGCTATAAATGACGCTGAAGAATGGAATTCAATCTGTTCATTTATAATTGACTAGCTTGAAAATGTTTACCCTTAGGATCAATTTCCATCAATTGCGTGGACTTTTTCCAGTACTGCATTTTGCCTTAGTGAGGGAAGGAGCAAACTACCTCACTCCGTTTTACCAAATGAGCCTCATTCCCTCACCAAATAATTCGATAGTTGACGGTGGAGAGTTCGTGAATTCAACCAACCTTCGGGCTGATGGCCTTCCATAAGACAACCAACAGAAATCGCGGTGAATACCTAATTGTATCTCCCTCCCCAATGCCAGTTGAAATTATAGAAATTGATTTCGAAAGGACGGAAATGTCTTTGAATCAATATAAAATAGAACCAGAAATGAACGCAAAACCTATACAGAACAAAAACCATATTTTTGCCGGAATGAAAACTGAACCAAAACAGAAAAATGTTATGTAATGCTGAGTGTTATGATGTCTAATAGAAACACGCACATGTCAACTCTATAAGAGTATCCGCGTTGGGAATGTCTCTTGAGGGAATTTAATTGATTTGCAAAGATATCTTTGCAAATAGGGAATGAAACTTGTTAGGAGTTAAAGTTGACGAGGAAAACTCTCGCTATCGATTCAAAATATTTGAACGAAAGCGTCTAATTCAATATTGCCGTTTCCTAAATATTGATTATAAAGGATTAAAGGAAAGGAAGGTGTCTTAGTAGATTAAAAACCTACGGAAAATGTTATTCCATTGATTATAAATTTTATTGTACCTCATAAAGCTAACACAGCCGATAAAACATTTCCACTACAACGAGAATTAATCTGCAATTTTTAAGTTTGTTAGCATCTCAAATTAATTAGCTTTTCTGATATAATTAATAATGAAATAATAATAATTAACTAATGAAACAGTGAATATTCTTACCGTGCAATTTTCGATATTTTTTCTGCGCCGCATAGTAGTAGTCTTTCTAAAGAAATAAATAAATATCATTTAAACTACAATATAAATAGTTAAATAATTTCAAATACTGGTATACAATAAGATTGACATTTCTCGTGCAGACTTATGAAATATGTTTTTAAAATATCAAAAGATATCTTGCTTATTTTTAAGTTGGTGTAGAGCTAACTCGAACTAGTTTGGTAATTTGAGTTTCAGCACGGACAATCTATAAGTAGGACTTAAAAAATGTTCATAATGAAAAAAAAGAACATAGGAGCACGAATAACGAATTAGAGATTAACTGTTAACGAATTAGAGATTTAAAAACACCCCGTAGGCTATATTTCGACTGTGTCTTTGTTTCACTTTCAAGGAAAATTATCGCAAGGCTCCAGATAGCTATGTAGGTAACGCGTTCGACTTTGGTGAAAGCTGTTCCGAGTTTTTCTATATTTTCAATTTCAAAACCTCGTAGGCGCACCATGTACGCTTTTCCGCGCAGTGAATAAAGCTACACTTATATTGGGTACGGGTTCCAAACCGACCAGACTGATTCCAACAACTGAGAAGGGCCGGCCAGATAAAGCGGGACGAGGAAGTAGTCGCGGATTTTCTGCGCTCGACTCAATCAATCCTTTCTCCTCTACGCGGAGAAATGGTGAGCCTCACCATTTTCAAACGAAAGATTTGGAAGGCGAATTGACGGATTAATTAATGCGTGAAGCAGTCATCTCTGGCTTTGTCGAGGAAGCAGCGAGTTTGGATGCCTCAATGATGTGAAGATCATAACAATTAATAATATATGAAAACGTGCTTGCAATTGCGATCCTATATAATAAAATGTCAGGAATAATAACGGGTGAAAACTGATGAGTTTAACTATAATTTAAAAACATAAATAAATATCTATACTAAACAATAATTTCAAATAATGACTATATTACTTGGTTCTCCGCAATTGGCTTTCGTACCGATTCGAATTTTGCGGCTCACTTAGCAACAGGTTCGTCGATTTCATCCCAAATTTTCAAATTAAAAAATAAGAAAACAAAAATTTGAAAAAAATATTTTAGTGTTTTCATTAAGAACTCCAGTTTAACGACAAAATATCTAGCAATATAAAGCGAATTTATAAATCAGTATTGGAAGGTATCTTATAGTCTATTGCCCTAGGACAGGAGTTGCGAACCTACGGCGCTTCTCCCGCGTACCCAAAGTGGCACGCTTAATTAACACGGCACAATACTTTTATATATTCCTCACTTAGAATGAAGCCCAGAGTAAAAATAAATATAAATTCTGCTCATTATTAATTATATTTAACGGTAATTTAGTCAATCACAAGATTTTAACACCATAATTGACATAATAAAATAAATTATATTAGCACCTCAGTCGATGGTTTGTCACCAAATTGGTACGAAATTCCTTTACATTTATTTAATACGGCACTTGATCCGCAAAAGGCTCCCTTCCTTGCTCTAGTATATTACGCAGCTCATCCAAATACTCAAACAAAGACAAAACTTCTCGATAACATTTCTTAATTGTATGTATCTCTTGCATGTATATTAGATTGTATCTTTTGTATTACATATTGTACTGTATAATATTTTGAGCCAGTTTAGTACTGTTTATGTTGTAAGTACTAACGTATATACAACTATTGTAGTAAGTTATATATAATGCATAGTGTCGTTTATACTGTCCAATGTAGTGTTTCTAATGTAAGTAGGTTGTTAAATTAATATCTAATTATATGTTTGTATAATTCTTTGCATCTAACTCATTGTATTTTACTTTGTAAAGTGTATTTTTCCTCTTGTACTAACTCTTAACCGAATACACATGATTTTTGTATGGGGTACACTTGTACAACCTTTTGTATTGAAATTTAATTTTCTATATGTTACTAACTCAGGAACCACCTGATGAGCCAACTCCTGGCTCAGGTGGACCTTATTGTTTATACTTTCTTTTTCCTCCCCCTAAATATACTTCTTAATATGTGACAAATGTAATGAAAACCTTCTGTGCAATTATTGTAATTCCACTGTCTTTGTTATTAATGTAAGTGTAATGGAGATAAAGGAAATAAATTCATAGTTATTATTATAACATTAATTTCTCAGTGCAGTGTGCTGAAGAGTAGACCGAGACCTCAAAAATAATGTAAAATCCAAACAAAACTCGGTAACTGAGCACCAACATGACTCACTAAACCGCAAGAGACATACAATTAACGAAAATAGTTTCGTAGAACAGTGCCGTAGTAAATATTACATTATCAGGTGAATGAGACCTGATGATGTAGCTGATGATCGTTCTTCTCCTGAAGCTATTTAGTGTTAGTTATTAACACGAAGAGAAACTTGAGTCTGTGTTGAAAATTCAGTAACATATTTGCAAGAGCCATGATAACTAACGAGAAGAAAATATGGAGAAATGAAAATGTAGACAAAAGTAAAATGCGAGTACAATAGAGAGAGCGTTAGAAGAGCGATGGAATGTTCCACCTGGATAAACATAATCAGAAATGAACATGTAGTGGACGAATATAAAACTGCAGCCTGAATAACTGCATCAAAGAATTGAAAAGTTAATAGAAGGAATACTCTGAAGGAATTGGTGGACTTTCAAGAGTTGTGAATTCTTCATAAAAAGCAAAATAAACATCAGATGTTCATGGGAAAGATCAACACCGTAATCTATCTAACACTAAAAAGATGAGGAAGAAACTGGATCATATATCCTATATATTTTTACGGGTACGAATGAGCGAACGAGCTACTTTGCTCACCATTGAAGTGGTTCTTCGTAACAGGGCTAAGGAATTTCACATGCATCGGCAGGTAGGTCCACGCCCTCACAGGACACCGGCAGCTTCACACTCAGATCTTCGATTTGTCTCAGGTATTCCTCCACGATATAATGGGACTGACTGCTTCTACGGGGCCCCGCGACCTCGAAATAAAAGTTAAGGACTGAACGCGGACGTTGACAGGCCGCAAGATCGAACCTTCCATGTGGCTGATTGTGTACCTCGTCAACAACACTGCTCTGAGGAGTACTTCATGCTGACACCCTCCCTACTCCTCCTTACTCGAACCACGTGAGCCCCTATCCGCCAGCTGCTTTCCCCTTTTCAAGGACAAGTCTCACCTCAGGGACGAACCGAGGGTTTTACGTTCCAAGAAGGCTCATCCGCAATGTCCTCCGATACCATCGGTTCACTACTGCGCGCTCACCGCCCTTGACATTCTGCGTTGGTGGCAGCTTCAACTCGGGCTCTGCATCGACGGTCGCAACCTCGGACGGGCGCATCATCTAATTAAATCAGCGCCACTCAGTCTTTAGTCCGCTATAGACTCAAGCACTGACCCAAGATTCTCGAAAGTCTGACATATTTATCGATTTTCAATGTAATGTACATTTTAATTCACAGTTTTAATGAAAATGTAAAGAGGAGAAGATATTTACAGTATAATGAATGCCTACGATGATATTGCCATGAAATAAAAAAGTAAGAGCAAAACAAATAAAATGAAAATCGAGTCCCACTATTCAATCTCGTAAATCCCGGTTGGGGAACAGTGATGTTGAGGAAACGAATCCGTTTTGAATGAAGTAGAGGTAGCCATTCTGATAACTTTGACATAAATCCACCGGATTAATTATACAAATACAATATTCTTGTATTTAACATACCACAGATATAACAATTACATACGGAACCACTCCTTGCGTTCTGAAAATTATGACGAATTTTCATAAATATATATCATTTACCTTGTTTTCTCTTTCTATATTTTCAGCTTACTATCACTAACAAGATTTGAATATGAACTGAGGGGTAAATGTAAATGATAAATGTTCATAGATATTTAAGAATCTGGTGCTAACAAGGTTCTCTATGCAGTACGATGGGAATCATTCTAAGAAAGGACATCCTAGCTGAAATTTTCCAAATCATTTCAGAGATAATTCAGTCTCAGAAGAGGTTGAGGATGTAACATATCTGTTAGATTACGTACCTGCATACACTACACTAGCACTGATCGTTCAGATACGGCGAGAAAATCAATGAAATAAATGTTGCTCATGATTATTCGCTTCTATACTTAACTATTTCCGTAATAATAGGTGACCAGGAGACAGAGTTTACCGTGCACGCACCCCTTACCAGAAACGATAGGCTTACAGGGTAAATATGCTTACTTTAATTAAGTTCACTGCTCCCGGAGGCGGATTCCCCATTCCCCTGGTACTGGCCCTTGCGATGTATTGTCAGCAGTAAGTAACTGTCTTTCGACCGTGGCATCCGAAAGCTACAGTTTAATGTTCAACATCGAATTCCTAACGGAAGGCGAAGAGAGGATAACAGGATAAGAAAGGAGGGGAAACCATTTTCCATCGGATTTGCGTATCCACTCGCTCACGAGAGGGATATTCTCCGCTTCATGCGTGACTCGGCACAAGGGTAAATATTTCCATCCAATGGAGATGCGCGTCAGATATCGACGAGCAAACACTTGGATTAAGCTGGCAGCGAGATTTCCGCAAACTTCTTACGCATGGTCCTCCACAACCGAAGTTAATAAATTTGCGAGCATACGTAGCTTGAACACAGTTTCCTGTCTCCCTGTGAGTAAGCACCATCATGGGCGCTATGGTAACACGACTCCGCTATGCTTCCCTCCAACTTCATACTTATCCATACATCTTTTTACTTATTCCCTCGTCGCAAGTCCCACTTATTAAGTATTTCATTCTCTACGGCGAGGTACCCAACCTTTTTGGTCCCCCATTGCTCTAAGCACCTGTACACATATTACATAATAAAGGAATTCTGAAGTTTACTATGCATATCCACAGAAAAGTAGGGATGTTAGACGATTAAGTGGACATTACTATTAGAGCAGAGCGTTTTCACCTGGTTAGAAGATCAAGTGTCCGCATATAATATAAATAAATAAGTGCGCCTGACATATATGTATATCAGGGTTAGTACTCATTGCCACTTTGGGCACGCGTGCCTTAGGTTCGCCACCCTTGGGATATATCACCATGGAACAATCTGGAAATGCTGCTATGGCAACACATTTTGGAATACTTCATAAGCATAACATACTTATTTACCTATTATTCACCCCCAGAGCGATCTAGGCAGAGATATAGAACAGGAGAGCTCCAGGTGATTGCTGTTATCCATCCTTACCAAAGTAAAAACAAACCACATCGGTCACGAAGACCTTTCTCCCTTCGCACTTCATCCTCCAATTGACAGAGGGCAAAGTAGATCGCCCCTCGTAGATAACTTTATAGTTTACCTAGAATGTGACGAGGTACTTGAATTAAAATATGCCAGTGTACTTATTTTCTTCGATAATGACAAATCTACTTATTTATCATGAAAAAAATGTCATTTTTAGTCGACTGGAGATCAGCTCTTCAGGAAATTGTCTTAAACCACTCCCACCTTAGGCAGTTTTCTAGACCCGCCACTGCATGCACTAACGATTGTGCCCTCATGATTATTTCACACATTATCCCCGCGTATTATAATCCAACAGTCAATTTAACAAAATTAGAAGCAGGAGAAAAATGTGTGCAAAAGCATTCGAATTCGAATAGAAGTGTAACATAGGTTTAGTTTGGCAACTATTGACGGAAGAACATCTAAGAAGATTCGCGTAACAGTGGAGTTGCTTAAAATTTTACAGCCTCCAGCAATGCGCCAAAACGTTTTTGTTGGATTATATACTTTGATACGTGTAAAAAATGCGACCTGACGAGAGTCAAATTTCAATAAGACTTCCAATAAATAAATCGAAAAATATTTTTCTTAAAATCCGTATAGAAATTTGAAAAGTACTGACATTTTTCGTATTCAAGTTTCCTGGCTAATAAAGAATACTAACAGAGGAGCAGAATAAATATTCTCCGATCCTTGAAACGATATCTTAATTGGAAATGTAAGGAAAAGAGAATTCACATTCAATGAGATAATGAAAGACAGATGCATGTACTGTAAATTATTAAGATATATGTAGTCAAACGATTTAAATTGGAGGCTTTGTCTTTCTCTCAAGATAAGCGCATAAATGATTAATTCCAATTTTCAATTCCAATCAGTTTCTATCTATGGCAAAAGCATAATTCTTTAAAATTTCTAATAAACTAGACATTCATTTTTCACCACAGGTTTTCTTTCATTCTCACCCTTTTGGCACAAAGGGTAAATTGTTACAACCGGCTGTTGCATTGGTCGTAACTCAGTAGCACGTACTTTTCTGAAACATTTATGTTTTACGTAGACCATATCGCTGCAAAGAAGAGTATGCATTCGTAAAAGGGCCAGTCTTGAGTTATCGTAGAACACCGGTTGTAAAACAAACATCTCGCCAACAAGGGGTTTCTTTAAAGGTTGATGAAAACCGTTAACATTTTTATTTCCTCAAAAAAAAAATATACGACGCGACGCGTAATTTCCTTATTTCTCCCCTCTTCTAATCTGAACGACCAGAAAATGTATAAAATGCAAAATAACGGGTAGAATGTGAGACGTATGCATGATGAGAACATTTGGAGCTTGCTTAATTCTAAGTGGCGTGGAAATGCGAGCAGATTGCTGAGCGTGGTAGTTCGGAACTAAAGAAGAAAACATCTGATTAACAATTTTAGGATACAGTTGTTGCGATAAAAGTCTGTAAAGAACGTTTTATTGTATTCTTAAAAAGCGTGGGCTTACAAAACGAGCGGTTATTTGTAGGCCAAAAAGAAAATGAACCAATGATGTACTAAGATGGAGCAGCACCCAAATGTAAAAAAATTGACGGAAACAAAGTGATTCCTCGGCCAACTGAGATAATTTGTTCCAGAATCAAAATCGTTAGCAGAAATGTGATGCTATCAGGCGTCTCACTTCTCCTGTCATGAACACAACCCATTTGGGTTAGTGGGTGTTCCATATGTGATGTGGTCAGTTCATTTCTTTGAAACTCAAATAGACGGAAAAGATTCGATTATGTAATCCAATGTTTGCCGCTTTATGTTAACGCGCGCATCCACTAAACATTCGTTAGTCGAAACCATATTCGTTAGCCGAGTCTGAAAAACAACGGAAAAAAACATAGGCATAGAGATAATAGAGGCAAGAAAAGTACTTACGTGTACTCAGAAAGGGTTATTAATGTGCATTTATATGTAAGATTTGTTGAAAATTTACAAATCTGTTTACTGAGCAAAATTTTGACTTATATGGAAGACACATTTTGGCGTCGAGCGAGATTTTTCTTTCAAAATTTGTTTTATTTTTCCTCAGGGTCACGCGGGGTATTTCAGCTAGTTACACTCTAAAATTAATTGAGTTACTTGACACTTATACACTCGGAACACAGAAGGCACGTTGAAATACATAACTTGGTAAGAATATGTGCTTCTTTGCTCAAATCTATTCAGACTCCGAGTTGGTGACTTCAGAGCACAAAAAGATACTCGGTAGAGGTTAAAAAGTTTCGTTTCAAGATTTGAACTTGAAAGGTGCTTCAATAAAAAAACTCCTAAAGGAAAACTTAGTAAGATATTAACTTAAATAAGCATGTTTTGAGAGAGAAAATTGAGGTCATAGGAAGTAAATATTTTCTAACTAATATAAAACATGAATATAATGGAATGAACTAGAGTGGGGGCCTACTTCCATAGAACAGATTTAAGAACCCGGACCACATAAAGATCAGGAATATAACATATAATAATAATCAATAATATTTAATTAGTAGCATATAATAAGATAATATCAGCATATCACGGTATGGTTTAGCTCCGCATTGGCATGTAAATCCTTTAATCTTATCAAATTTGATTGATAAATGGTTTGCCATATCTGCAATAAAGTAAAGCAGGACCGGTATCTTACATCTTTAGGTAGAGAGGGATACGGGTTTAAAAAGCGAGAGAGAATAGGGAGAAAGAGTGATAAACTTTTGTTTGTGAAAAGGGAAGATGATGTGTGATATTGTTTGGATGGAGAGGTGATAAGAGAGTGATATTAGGCGATAGAGTAGAACAGAGGAACCCTAGATGATGAATACTGAGCTGCTATTCATCCTCACCGAACCAAAGGAAAAACAAAGAAATGCATATCAGTAACGATGACTTTCTTTCGAATTTACCTTATTGACATGCCAAGAGGGGATGAAGGGGCTATCCCCCATGATGACTTTGTAGTCCTAGTAATTTACCCAGGGTGTGACGAGGAACTTAAATTAAAATCTGAATATGAATTTTTTCTACGATTACTATATGTATACTGAATTTAATATATCCAAATTGCATTTTAAAGTTAATTGGAGATAAGTTCATAAAATTGCCTTAAACCGTACCCTCCCTTGGTAAGCTCGCCCTCCTATCAAGTTCGGCTCCTGCAATTATTGCGGCTTAAGTTGCATTAGCTGATAAAATCGACTCCTAGCTCCGTTGTCTACTATTGTTATTACAGAGTCAATAATCAAGGTAGCTATTCCGCAGAAAACAGTATTTTTTACAATGATTGCCGTTAAATTTATTTACATGTAAGCCATAAGAGAACAAGGCAGCAATTAAGAGACTCGCTGTTTGGCCTCTACGAGCCCACGCTTTCCAAAACCATTCTGGTGCGAAGGTATTCATCTCTAACTTTTCTGCTTGAATTTTCTCTCTTATTTTTCTTTCCAAAGTCCCTTCCTGTATCCAAGCTTCCTTCGCTTTCCTCCTTTCCCCAAACATCCACAGTTTCCTACAAACATTCGACTCGGCTCTCGGCCTTTCCTCTCCCATGAGGTTACTTATCTTTTTATTGATGCAGTTAATTTCCTCCTCCATGTAACTACCTTACGATAATTTACCTTCGGTACTTCCTTCTAACTTTATTACTACCTTCTCCATGTTTTTCTAGTTGTTTCATATATACATATAGCACCGTATGAATTGGCCAAGCAAATGAGAATTTTAAAACTTCTACACTTCCTTATTAGGAAAACTCAATAAAATTTCTTACTTTTGTCAGTATATCCTTCCGAAACAACCTCTTTAATATTCACCTTCGCACTTACATGTTCGAGGGCGTTAATTTGACGCTTTAAAAGCAATGGAAATTACTTAATATTTACGATGTTGCTAACCAATTTTCCAGCTTTCATCTTTTCCCGATTTAATCCTCTTTGAAGTCTACCGTTCAAATTTTGACGTCCCTTTCGAATCCTCCTCCTACGCACTACTGCACTGTCTGTAAATTCATCAGCTAGACGGCTGGTTGGATTTTCATCCGCCTTAAGTACCGAAAGCTTTAGAGGGGGAATGAGGCACTCTATGCGAGAAGATGAATGAGAAAAAGTGACCACATTGTTTGCTATCATTAAAAATGATTGACATGTAAGTCGTGTTTCAATGTACTCAGCCATGAGCAAGACTCAGACAAAATAAATTGAATGATACATTTCCTCTCTTCAGTACTAAAAGACGATTTACTATACTAGTATTTTAACCGAATTCATTCATTCGTTAATTCAAAGACATCCAAAAACGGCATAGGGCACAAAGGATACAATAACAGATAAACTAGTAAAATATCAACAAGAACGATTAACACAATTCGTAATCAGGAAGAAAAAAGAGAAAGAGAAGTTACAGAAACGGATCAGCTGATGACTACGGATAAATTATCGTTATACATTCGGGTAAGGCGATACATGAATGAACGGTTTTTAATAACGAGGATTGTGAAATAAGGTTTTTAATCTCACTGAGCAAACGACAGGAAAAAAATTAAATGTTATTGTTGTATTGAGAATACTGAGGAGAACTTTGAAATCATTGTTGGTTAAACGGTCGGAAAGGGAAGAAATTCTTCGGGAAGTGCTGAGTAGAATCAAGTTTTATGTTCAAATAAAGAAACTAATTTCATCACTCGATGCTTCTTGTTTCCACTCCTCATCCCCATTTTTCAAACATGTGTGAGTGTGATGTGTTGTTTGTGAAGCATTTCCTTCTATCTTGATTGCGTGTGTTGATACTACGAAAGTATTTTCTCTACGAATTCAACAGAATGACGCCCGATTACTGTGAGATTTCCACAAGTAATATTCGACGAAAAAACTTCAGATACTAGTGATGATTGATTTCTTTTACGTGAAAATTGTCGCGGATCCTCTGCTCAGTCCCTGACATCAACTCTAATCGTCTAATCCCACTCCACAGGTTCTTCAATCTGCCCAATCGGATTTCCGTTAATCCAAACCAGGAAAGAGGACCAGCAGGTAGCCATGGTTTAATAATAAACCCGAAAATCTTATAGAAACTTCTTTCTCCTAAGTGCCCATTAAAAATGTAGCCATATTGATCGAATGCTTGATCGGATTGGTGAGGCGAAGGTTAGAATGGCCACCCTTTTTGCCAAATCCACTGCGTCACACGATATAGTACATCGCATAAAAGATTTTATTTCTTAAAATCTGCAAGTTAGAAATTTCGATTATTTGATTTATCCACCATTAAATAAAACACACCCGTGCATTCGTATAAACCTCATTATCTGCGTTATCATGGGTTTGTTAATAATTAATCCAATTATGCAATGGGAAGCAGATAATTTAAAACAAGAAATTATAACAAAGAATGATGTCTTGATAATCCCATTCATTCACTCTTTAAAAGATTCTTCGATATAAACTAACAGATTCCAATCACCAATATGTACATACTTAAAAAAATTTAAATGGCTTTTCTTCAGGGTTTTCGGGTTAAAAAGAAGTTTATTTTCGTAGGTACCCTTAAACTGCTTCAAAATATGCGGAATTGCTAAGATGAACAATTTCATAAATTTTTGGAATTTCCAGTAAATAAACGATTGAATAAACGAAGCTCTTAGATAGGAAGATTAAAATATAATTAGCGATCAATTAAATTATTATTAAAAATATTGGATTCAATCGATAAAAGTGCATTGCACCAACCTCATACAATAATTTCACGTATAGAGTTGATCTAATAATTAGTTACTGAGGAATTATTAATTACTGTTAAACAGTTAAATAATTAATTACTGACGATAGCTATCAGCGGAGAAATTAGTAATGGTCAGCTAATAATCCGCAATTGTAGTGTTTAAACTTTTTCGTAAAATTATTTTTTTTCTTAAGAAATTTCAATTTCTTACACAACTGATTGGCTCATGTTTTAGTGTACGACCAAGTTTCAAAGTATATGAGCGATTTTACTTTGCGTTAGTTATGTCTGATCCTAAGTATGCATGTAGTGTATGGGCTGACAAGTGTTTCATTCGGAAATTAGTAAAGGTACAGAGAAAGGTGATAAAGTCGAAAAAATTGTTACGACAAATCAGTGAGTGTTACTCGGAGGCTTCAGGATGGGAATTCTTCCTTCAGGCAGGATGAGAATCTCTAGAGGATAAAAGATTTAAACAATGCTTAATTTACTTAATAAGTTCAGAGAAGGTACTTTCGTAGAAGATGTAGCCGATATTATGTGTCCTCCCTGTTACATAGGCCGATGTAAAATGACGAGAGAAATCAGAATAGATGTTAGAACAAGTCGCTTCAAAAGTCCGATTGTTTCGTGGGCGATATGCGAAGGTAATCGATTAGGGGAGAAGACTCATGGAACGCGTGCATCCCCTGCCACTCGCCGAAAGGCTGCTTGCAGGATACATATAAAGATGATGTAGAGGAAACCGCTCCACCTCGAGATTTTCAAGGCACTTTATAGTTGGAAGGAAAAAGATCAGAAGCTACGTTTCGCTCAATAAATTCAAAAAGGACGTTTAATAAAGACAAGGGCGTTGTAAGACCATATTATTTAGGCTGATCCGACAATGACGGTTAATTAAGCTTAACCAATAAAAATTACATTAAATATTTCTGAATTGGTGCACATTCACCACACTATGTATGTTATTTTCCAATCCTAACGAAATCATAGCACTAGTGTCGTTAAAAGTGCTCGACAGCTGAGGTCATTTTGCGCATAAGATCCCCAACCAGAAAATCGTATCCGAGACAGATTTCATCAAAAATGAACGCGTTATCCACTTGGCTATCCAGGATCCAGCCGAATCAAATCATAAATGAGATCTATACATTATTATCCAGAGAGTGATGTCTTTTGGAAAGTTATACTTCATCTGTCGGTCACAACCGAGTTTATTCATTTGTTTGAAAGATCCAATCGATCGTGTCGTCCGCCTCTTCAGTTTCAACTCTCTTTATCATGCGATAGCTTCTCCACCACTCATATGTTTCACTTTCATCTCATTTAATTCCATTTTCTCTTGCACGAATAACCTGCCGATCACCTTTGCGGTTCCTTCCCTTAATTAATCCTCTTCCAATTATCTTTAAAAATATGAGGTTTTGCGGACCCTCGGAAATATTCCTGCTGAGAGGTAAAATCAAGGCGAGGAGAGCCTAAGCCTAATATTTGCTCTTTTTCAAAGCAGCGATACAGTGAAGATCAATGTGAAAATAAGAGAGCGAAGGCAATTATTTGTATTCAGTCCCAATCCAACGTATGTATTAGGAATTTACCCGAAATTTTTATTCTGTAAATAACTCTCCCTTTCTGGCAAAGATCATCCTTACGATTACAGCATCTTCCTAAATAACGAGATGTAAATTTACGCAGATTTATGAAGCCTTTTCTTACAATATATGTACTTCAGCTCGCTTACGTACGGAATTCACTAAGTATTTTAAGTAAATTTCTTTAATAGTTTACATAACACCAAATTAATTCCATATTACATATTCCATACATTTATACAAATTATTCCTCCATATTTTCCCATCCTTCGTATCAAACACATTTTTGCATCTTTAAAGATACTCCCTTTTATCCTGATGCGTTCCCTTCCGTACATCTTCTCATTTCAGCAGATCATTTACCACCTTCTATCACTTACTTCTCGGTCTTCCTCTCTCTTTCGCGCCATTATCCCTTTCCTCGTTCATCATTTAGTTATTTTGTTTCCAACGATCATTTAGATAAGTCCAAACAAAATCGTTAAATTTACTTTAGATTATTCCAAAATATGAATAATCCATGTTTTATGTAAATATCAAACAGAAGAATAATGTAACTATCCTGTTTTGAGATGCTGAAACACCCCACCGCAATATTGGTCTTATTACTACCGCTTTGGCTAACACAGAGGGTACAACTGATTAGAATTCCAAAGGAAAAACGAGCATGGAAGAAGTCCGTCAGGATCAGGACTCGAACCAGGATCTAGTCAGGGGGTTGCTCTAGCCATTAATCTATATAGCCGGAATATTTAAACATCCCATTCTATACACTATGGTATGATATCTTAACTAGGGATGTTATGGAGATGATTTTATCGGAGGCGGAGTTGGATTCGGAGGTTTCATTCCGACCTACGTCGTAGTCGGAGGTATATCGGAATCGGAGTTGGAGGTGACAGAATTACATTAGCAAACTATAAAATTTGCTTGAAACAACCTTCATTTGTAAAATGAGCAAAATAAAATTTTGAATTGTTACAAAAGTTAATGAAACTGAAAAAAAAGCGAATGCTTGTATCTGTAGGACAAATTTACAAACTAATAGTCAAAATTTATCGTTGATAAATTATATTTTATAAACAGTTATTCGGACGCTTTTTCGGCATCCAGTCTATTTCTTAAATGGTTGTAAATCAAACAAGCTCCACTGAACAGCTGTTCGCTAGGAACGATCCCTGATGGAGCTGATAAAAACTGACGCACGATTTGCTTGAATACCTTAAACTTATTATTTTCTTTCCACCACATCAATGGATCTTCTCTCCATTTGAGATGTTTCTCTTTATTGTAATAATTTAAGAGCGCTCTCCAAATTTTAAATTTGCCACCTAAAGCGGACTCAGTTCCATGAATGTCCTCCTCTTCATCACTGTCCAGTAGAACATTGGCCAGATGAGATTGGACGCTGACCGACCTATTTTGATGGTTCCGAGGCTGAGAACTGGTGGTTGGCTCATTTTCGTTTGTATCTGATTCAATTTTAAATCTTTTATTTAATGGAGAATCGCAATCATCAAGTTCAGTTGATTCAAACTTATCTAGCCAATTCATCAACTGAGATTCCACCTTCTCCTTCACAGCTTCGTTGAAAAACTTCAGTTTATAACGCAGGTCTAAGTATGTTGCAAGAGCAAATAAATTGTTTGTGTGTAGCTCACCAAATCTTGAATTTAGGTCTTCAATTAAATTTGAAATCATCTTTTTCATATAACCAGTAACATTCGGTTCAGTATTTTCGATTTGAATTTGGAGGTTCTGTTTGAGCACGTGAATCAATGGAATTACAGAGGAAATACTGGCTTTGCTGCCACTCATACTCCTAGTGACTTCTTCAAATGGTCGCAACACTGCCACCAATTGATCGAGGTGTAACCATTCTTCTGGCGAAAGTTGAGGAATACTATGCTTGCTAGCACATGGATTATATGACCATAATCAGACGTTATATCCTGTAAAACGTGCTGTTCCATCTAAAAATATATAAAACAGAAGGTTAGGAGAGAGAGCTAATAATTTAGTAATATAAAAAGCGAAAAACATCACGATAATTTTTAGTGGAAAATAGGATACCTTGTGCTGCAATCCTGTACCATGCCTAGAGGATGCTGGTTAAGTTGGTCTTCTTGAATTTTTTGCAAAGCAGACTTTGCAATGAGAGAGCGGCTAAAATGTGTTGCTATCAAAAGTCTAAGCACACATCGCAGCACCGACACTGAGAAGTGAGTCAGCCGATTGTCGGGCGTCAAACGTTAAACGAGTGAATCTATTTCTTACCATTCCGCACAGACACCTCCGCACTGAGGACGGAAATTGCGCGATTAATTTAACTTATTTCGGAATTTAACTCCGTTAAAACTCCGGTTTCATAGTATCGGAACCCGAGACGGATCAGGAGGTGAATTTGAACAGGAGTTTCCGACCTTTCGGATTAGGAGTCGAAGCTCCGTTACGTCCCTAATTTTAACGGCTAGAGCAACTGCCTGACAAGCGGGAGATCCTTGTTCGAATTTTGGTCCTGTCTGACTTTCTCATGTCCATTTCTCCTTGAGAATATTCTTAAGTTCACGCCTTTACGAGTAAAGTCATCTAATACCTTTTTACTTAATGAAATTTCATTGAATAAGTACCATGAGAATACACGGGAATACCATGGAACCCACAATCTAAATACAGCTGTTACTGTCCTCTTGAACCAAGTTCCTCATAATAAACATGAAAACCAAGGTAAGCTAAAAAAGAGTCAAAAATGAAAAGATGACTACCACCTGGCCTGGAGCCTATTTGTAGTCCAATGGTGCAAAAAAAAATACGTCCTTGTGTATGTGTAAAACAAGAAGAGACAGGAAACGCAACACATGGGTTAGAATGATGACAGGAGTGACAGACATCTTAGATAAGGTAAGATCACTGAAATGGATGTGGGCAAGCCATGTTGCAAGAAGAAACGACAACCGATGGACATCAGCAGTTCTCAACTGGACACCAAGAAATGTGAAGAGACCAAGAAGACCAAAGGACCAATGGAACAGAAACATCATCAAGTACATAGGGGTAACATGGCAACAAGAAGCTCAGAATTGAAAGAATTGGATAGCGCTTAGGGAGGCCTGTTGTTGTTGGATCGAAATGGCTGATGACGAAGACAATGATATGCGTGTATGTAAGTCGCATAGAAAAGTTAAGTTTCCGATGTACGAAATGTGCAGTAATAGTTGATGCAATGGTTTATTAAAATCGATGGTATAACTAAATAATAATGTTTAATTAGATATTAATGATATTTGTTGAAAGGAATGCCTTTTATAGCAAAATCAAGCAAATCCTGATGAGCCCTTACGGCTTAACAGGAACTTGTTGACAACTTTATTAAAATATGTTTTCTATTACTGCACGTAATAAATATCGATGAATTTTTATTAACTGTTGAGCAAGTATTTCTAATTTTGAATTTACATTAGAGAATATTACGTAGAAAGTTTTACGGGTTTTTATGATTTTTACTTCTGCCTGGCTAACGCAGCGTTCTTCCGACTTTCCATGGAATCTTGACGTTAATAATGAATGGATGCCAGCGGATCGGGAAAGGGCGCGTCCAAACTTCATTAAGGATTACTAAGCCGAGAATTCGTTTGTATCTCCAACTAATCCCATCTCCTGCCACTATATTCATTCCCTTTAACTCCTGACTTAAATAATACCATTTCCATCCCTCGTAATTAAATCTGGGCTTTAAATATCTACGATCCAGCCATAAGGAGACAATCCTTAATTTCGCTTTTCTTTACATCGGTGACAATAGTCTCTAGGAAATAAAAGGCGATTAAAGCGTAAATTCATTTGGAATCGAGAGATGGCAGCAAATGTCGTTTTCTTGTTCCGAATTCTCACTTTTCATTTTCATCGAGGAATATTCTAATGCCGTGACGTCACTTCCGAGGGTCACTCTGACATTTCCCGCTGCCCCACGAGGGGAGCGCCATTACCCTTTGCTCCAATTCGCACGCATTTTCCGGAAAATTCTCAAGAGCAAAACTCCCCAATTAACTCCTCCGGCTAGCCTTTCCACCCACGCCACTCCTCCCATCCACACACAAATACTAGCGCGAGCGGCTTCTTTCTTAACAAAATCGATGGTCATTTAATCGCCTCTTCATAGAGGAGAGTAAAAGGAGGTGTTTCCGCGTCGGAGATACTGCGAACAATTATTGGCACTCCGCACTTCCCTCCGTTGTGTTCTTACGGCGAGGTCGGAGAGTTTGCGTTGCTCATGTCAACGTAATGCCCTTCCGTAGCAACCGATTGTTGGTCAAACGAGTCGGATGAATACGAATGTTTATTCTAAAGGATTTCCCGGCTCTTTTCCGCTTGAATCTGGAGAAAAGAATTTTAAATGGTATTAAATTTAACTATCCGAAAACGAACTTTAATTTGCGATGAAACTCCCATTGAAACAGATTGGAACTGAAAATTGTTGGACGAATACCCAATATGAAAACTTGAACACAATTTGTTGTAAATAAATGACACACGTAATGAAAGCTATTTACAGCCAAGACGCAAGTACATAATATAGATTTATAAAACACTGAAACGAATATGACTACTAAGACTCAACATTTATAACGGCAGAGAGAGATGGAAGGATATTTGTCTCAAAATAGCAAGGATTAGAATAATCTCTAGAGATCTAACAACTACTGCAGAGGATATAAGAGCAATTACGAAAAGAAAATTCTTCAAGATGAGCTTCAAATGAGTGTAAAAGTATTTTCTTTGTACATATTACATGCACATAATTACCTTGAGTAGAAAGCCTCAATTTGTATGGCTTATCAAAGTAATCTCTCTCCAAATCACTTTTATGTAAATATTATCATCGTGCAATCAATAATGGCCATCAGTGTGAATGATCATGTTCCTGCCAACAGTAAGGTAACTCGAGATGGAATATTTAGTTATATAGGAGCTGCGAGGCTGAGAAAACTTAACAATCAATTTCAAGTTCAAACGAAGTATTTAGAAGAAAAAAGAAGTTAAACCATAGTGAATTTGCACGCATATGGACATAAATAATGTCGGAATATTATTTAAAAGCATATCCACTTAATCTCTTACGGTATTTCACAATAAACTTTCAAGAGTATCTCTTTGTATAATATAGTTTTAAGCCTTTTACTTGTGATGCTGGAGGCTCTTTTAGAAACTGCTATTTCATGGAAATTTCTCAAGCTTTAGTTTAAACAATTTTTTTTTCGTTTTTATCAAAAACTTTTCTGGTGTTATATAAATCACCCTCTCTATTGCTAGTGATACATTATAATTTGTATTTAAATTTACCTCTTTAAAGAAATTATGAAAAGGAAAAAAATCATTAAATATTTATACCAAAAACGATTTCCGTTGTGAAGCGAAGCTATGGAAAAAAATGATTTCCCACAGCACAGGTGCAATGAAATAGAAAATTCGAATGAGTGATAAAATAGAGCACGAAGAGGAACAACAAAGTAAAGTGAAGAGAAGAAAACTTGAGGGAAAGCGTTGGAAATACGAGAAAGAGGAAGGCAGTTTGGAAGGAGAAAGACTGTTTGAATGAATGTTGTCCTTTGGCTGTTTGTTTCAAAAAGGGTTTGAATTTGTAGAAAAAGTTTGACTCTGCGTTTGCACGAACAGGTGTAGAGGAGCAAAAGGCAACAGGGGCCCACGTTGCCGAGATGTCGGGGGAGCATTACGCTCTTGGAAGATATGCTGATGCGGAGAAATGACGGCAAGGAACGATAGAGGATTTGATTTGCTGCCTTAACCCTTCCCATAGCTTCCATTCACTGCACAACAACTGCAGATGCGTCGGCATGTGAAGCAGCTGTCCCTTTTAGATTGCGTTTGCATTTATTCCTAATTATAAGAATAACCTTCATATTTCATAGCCCAAGAAATCCTCAGTATACTTGAAAAGTTACGTAATCGACATAAATATCTGCATTCATGTGATGCATTAGTCCATAGCAATAGATCAAAGGCAGGGGATCGAACTGCAGTCGAACCGAAATCTGAAATAATAATTGTTTTAGCCGAATGAAAACCTGACCCGAACCGAAAAATTAAAATTAAAAATCTAAAACCGAAACCGGAAACCTTTATTTCTCAGTTTCTATCTCCGGTAAGCAATCTCGTCGAGTGTAATGTATTTAATAAACATGCATAGCGATGAATTAAAACTTACTCACTAACAATTAAATGTGAATAACTGAACTAAGTGTTTGATTATTTTTACGAATATTTCAATTTAGATTTCAAATTTAAAAAGTCTACGTAACGCAAACATTGCACATGGATCATTTCATAGGAGAAAAAAACTGGTTCGAACCGGTTATTCTGTTTCTGGCGGAACAAAACCGGAAGCGAACCGAAACTTGAAAAATCAAAACGAGATCTTAGGTTAGATTCACTGCTTAGAATACAAGAGAAATTTAGGTAATAAATAAACGTACAAAAACTTCTCTACTCCCATAACACGATGGACATGTCGCGCACAGACCTTTGAAACCCCTAACTACAAAACATACGTAATTCATCCTCCTTTCAGTAGAATACGGATTTACCATATCTAACGCTTTTCCTTCGTTTCTTGGTAACTTACCCCACTCTCTATTTCATCCTAAATCTTTTCCCTTGTCCTTCTTTTCTGTTCTTTCCTTTGCATTCTACCATCAATTAAATTCTTCATCAATCCCTCTCCTCTCAATATTTCACTCACCCATTTCCTCTGTCGACGATTAATTACTTCAATTAAGACCTTCTTCTCCTGACCATTTCCATTCCCACTGTGTTTGTTTTCTATCCAACCAGCCCACCCTAGGAATTGCAGTCCCGGTATCCCAGAATCCCGGGATCCCGTCCAAAGTGGTAGTCCCAAAATCCCGGGATCAAGTAGATACAAATTCTGGGATTTTGGGATTGATATTTTAGCCTTACGCTAACAGATAACGTTAATGATTAAGTTGTATTGCGGGTGACAAAAATATAGAATCAGTCTGAATTCATTGAGTAATGCATTTCATCTGATAGTATAATACGTCATCAATTAAAAGAAATAACAACAATGGTTAACTGAGTAATGTCATTTAATAACTCGACATAATGCAGTTTTGTTAAATAATTAATACCAATTCACAAATATAGTTTTTTAAACTTAAGGTTTGATAGTTTTTCGAACTTTCTGTGACAATGCAAAACTGCAAATTTGTATGTGGTGTTCCTTTCTCTGGTGATCGATATCAGAATTCTGTGATAGTGAAATATGAGGTACTATCTTTCGTACTTGCAGCATTTGAAATTTAAGAAAATATTCTTTAACTTTTGACGATTGGACATCGTTACGCAACAGGAGATATATTGATATTAATATTCAATCTTCCGAGAAAGACAATAACTTCTGAAACTTGGGACTTATTAGATTAAATTGGAAAAATCATGCATAAATGTACATTGATCTATTGAAAAAGAAATTGCAAGCATAGGAAATTTCTTTAGAGAAAGATATTTTCGCAATTACCACCGATGTTGCAAGTGTAATGGTAAAAGTTGGTAGGTTCACGGAATGTATTTTCTGTTCCAACGGCAGAAAGAATAACAATTCTAGCTAAAACAATTTTGGTTACATTTAATTCTAACACCAGTAAAATATTTGAAGCAGTGGACATAGAAGGAGAGCAAGTTTCTCAGCATCAACAAGCCGATCTATTGATTATGATTTTCAAACTGAGATAACGGCAGCATCTGAATGTTCTGAGATTGGTTTACTATATTCAGATAGGTTAAAAAATTAACTCGATTCAGTGATTACACAATACTTAGTTCGTCCAAAGACATGTTCTTCCTCCTGTAATTCAAATGATCTAGAATTATCAACAGAACGCGAGCTGAAGGATTTCCAGTGCACAGAGAGGAGGGAATCTGCAGTTTCGTTACGAGCAGTTGCTAACTATTCCTCCCACTAGTGTAGAATCAGGAAGGCTTTTTCATCAGCAGGGATTGTGTATAATATATACGCAACAAGAAGAGCAAGAAAATTTTGTCCAGTTTAAGATGCTACAAATACTGTTATTAAAATTTCTTTGAGTTTTTTCAAATGTGATGTTTTATTATTAAGTACTGTTATCAGGGTGGCAAAATACGTCGACTTCAAATGATTTCGAACACCGTTTTTATAAACTTATACTGAATTAATCGATTTTATGGAGATTCCTGAAGGAATTTTATGGTAAATAAACTTTACATTCTCGCTCAGCTATCTCTACCTTATTTCCTTTTCTCACGCGCATTCATTTTTTAGAATTTGGTCTACGAGGGTTGGTCAGAAAGTAACTACCCACATTTTTTCCAGCCAAAACCGATGCTTAAATAAGTAGTAATATAAGTACTCGTAATTCTTAAGTATAAGTAAGTAAAAATAAGAGTAATTCTAAATTGTAGATTCGATTTTTTTGACGTTTCCCGCATGTATGTGCATAGTTTCAGTTTTCTCCTACAGATAACATAGCTGTAGGAAGCTTTCAAAGTGGAGGCTGACCGTGATACACATTACAGATAGAGTGCTTTGGTTGAATTTCTGTTCCTGGAGAGAGGAACGGTAGGGAATATTCATAAACGTTTGGGTAAAGTCTATGGAACATTTTCAGTCGATAGGAGTACAGTTGGTTGCTGAGTATGGATGGCTAGTGAATCAGAAGGCGGTTGAAAGTGAAAACCTGGCTCCATTACTAGAACCAGGACAGGTACCAACATGTCATACATGCCCTAGTTAATCGCTGGAGGAAGGAAATAGAGCTTGAAGGAGATTTTTTAGGAAAATAGACTGAGTAGATACAAAATCATTCTTTCATGTGTGTACATTTCATTTTTGTAAAATAAAGAGTTTCTGAGACAAAAGAATGTGGGGAATTTCTTTTTAGCCAACCCTCGTATGCTTGTCGTTAACACAGGATTTTTTTTGCATATTTTAGAATTATAGATCACGTTAGCACTTCCTTCATATAAGTTAGCGTCATAAAATTATCATATTAAATTTCCAGTTTCAAGTTCATTAAACATGAAGCCGGAAGAAAGTTTTCTTAAAAATAATTCATAAGTGCAATGTAAGGAGAAGACCGAGATGTTGTACAAGTTCATTGTAAATTAGAAAAAGCTGGTGAAGTATTTACTTCTAATTTCCACATTATTCGGGCTGCGGAGGTGTTTTAGAAAATAATCTTTAAAAATAAATCTATCGCCATTTTAGTTTACCGCACGTGATAGACATTTTGATCTTCTGACAGCATTTCACTTCCATTTCCCGATCGTTATCTGTTCGGATAAAGTAGCAGGAAGAGCGTATTACAACTTCCGAGAAAACCCACTTCCTAGACTTTCTAAGGAACTTAAATCTTGCTTTTATCTCCCGTTCTTATGAGATTTCCCGGTAACTCTATTGTCAGATCTATAACGCTAAATGCGACACCGTAGCTCTCTTCCGCCAAAAGCACTGCCTTACAAATGCCAAAAAAGGACTAAATACCTTACTCACTTAAAATACTCAATGTTAGACGAAAATTATGCTAAGTACATACTGCATCCACATGTCAGTTCTAAATAGAGAAAGTTAAGAGTAGGAGGGATGTTCAAAAATCTGATATAATGAGTTTCCCGAAGATAGCTGTAAACGAGCTTCCTAGAGTTCTCCAGCCGATGGTCCATTGTTATTTTTTTGTTCGGTCTGATTATTGGGATAGTTTGGCAAACAGCATAGGCTACGTTTGTAAGAGTGGTTTTAACTCCTGGAAGGTCACCCCAAGCATAACAAAAGCACTCCAGGATTACAAGTATGGCTCATTTATAATTACAATTTGTATTGTATGTACAGTAACTTTCAAAAAAATCGAACGGTTTTGCTCCTATATATTTCCGCCCCATGATCTTATAGAGCCGTTGGTACAGAGAGTTCACAATCTGGCAATGCCGCAGGCCCACTCGCCTGCAATGAATGGTCGTTCGCTTTCTTTCTCTCGTTTAGATATTTCTGAGCGAAGACCATCCGTGCTTGTTTATGTGCATCGGTTATTATCTCCTTCACAACCGCGTAGTCCCCATCGTACTGTTTTGGGACTTATCGAAAGCCCAACCGCGCACCTTGCCTCATCAGTAGTTGAAAAAGAATTCTGTCGAACATCATCAGCAGCACGACTATCCTCTACCTCAGTCGTCATCTTAGGCCTTCCACCTTCCGATTGATGCATTCCTAACAGTTCTGTTTAAAATTCGATATTGCAGACTGGGAGATATCAAATAACCGTGCAATTTCGCAAACTCCCGTATTTTCCGCAAGCATTCCTGCCACTTGGTTATGACACCTAGCAGTCGGTTAAGGCATTGCAAAGATACGTGAACAATCAGTGATACCTCAGCAAAGTTAAACTGACATTATGCATTGTCTTTTAGGTACGGAAGATGTTAGAGCTCCATTCCTATTCCTCCAATGGAAATCACGGAAGAGTGCCGCTATACTCGTAAAATGTATGCGTGTTGTCATTTGTTATCGGACTTCTCAGGGGATTCTAGACATTCTGCTATTTAAAGTAAATAAAACCCGCACTCCGCCTTTAAATAAAACCCGCACCCATTCCTTTGGGAATTCGAAACGGCGTTTCTTCGGTTTCTCATGAATTCCTTTGAGATCAAAATCTCTCTATCGGCTGCTGTTCAGGAGATGCAGGTTAAAGGACGAAGTGGATGGAGGAAATGCATAGCGGAATAGCTAGTGCTGTTTTGCCATTCATTCCTTTATCTAATGTATTTGCAGTCGCTGCAGTAGACAAGGGGAGGACCAGAAGACAATGGGACGAAGTTCGAACGAATTATAGCGGAGGCCAAGGAAGGTGCAATTAAGAAAAGGATGCTGCACACCTGGGTTTTCTAAAGCTGGCGAGGAGGAAAATAGGGAATTCCATATGAATTTTCTGTTTCTCGGATTTCTAGGTTATGAATATGCATGAAACAATACCATTTTAATTTGAAATGTGGTGACGTTCCGACACATGATCGTAGAAATAAAATGCTTCATAGCAAACTTCCACGTTTCATGACATTTAAAATCGTGTGCTAGGGTCAGCAAAGGCTTCCTAGAAAGCAGCGGTGATCATACATCGACCTTTTTTAACAGCGGCGGATCGCTTAGAATTCTGATTGGGTAGCCAGAATATTGACATTTTCCTCTAAAATCTAAAATAGACATTTTTGATTTGAAATTTATAACTTTTAAATTATCATCGTCCACCTTAAAATCAAATTTATTTTCAAATGTTTGCAAGATTTAAAGACCTACTTAATTGCAACGATCGGCTATATCATACCGATTAACGATCAAAAACTTTCAGCAGAATGTTGTGACGGCGTACGGAAGCGTCAAAGGGTAACGGTGCCTCTGAATTACGGGGCATGGGACCACTGCGTGTTCTTGGGGCAGAGTAACCCCGAGGCTGGAGTTTTCCTCTTGGCTCCGCTAATGACGGAACGAGAGGCAAGGGCCGAGGAGCGGCGTCCCACAGGTGAGGATTAATAGGGCGACGGATAGAGAGATGGAGACAGTGGTGCAATTATTGAGTGTATGTAAATGCGATACTTGAGTTACTCGGCTCTTGTGATTCAGCCCCCAGGACATGAACCCTTTCCCGCGAGGTCCGGAATCCTCGATGTCAAATAGCTCTCTATGATCTATGACATATGAACTGAGAAAAGTTAAATGTCTTCGGCCGAAACTAGGTGCAAATTTCAAACCCTCAGTCTTGTACATGAAACTCTGAATCATTGTTGCCCGGACTATCTCATCTCTTGCTTCCAATTTTTAAACCAAGCTCATACACTAGGAACTCGACCATCCGGGAAGTTCTTAATTCCCAAACACAGAACTGAAGCATACTTTAAATCTTTCATGGTGCTAGGAGTGAAGTATTGGAATCAACTACCTAATACCAAAATGAATACTTCACCATTTTCTTCCTTCAAAAGCGTTGTAAATGATGTACTCCTTAGCCAACTATTGAATACAAGCTAATTAATACTTGGACATTTATCTATGCATACATTGGTCTCACATCTAAATCATCGTCGAGTCGATTTTGACGTCAAACCAGTTATAAGTCGATCGCTTTTAGTGAATTGGTCACATAATAGTGTTGATTTGGTCGATTCCATTTAATCTTTCTCGCCAGCTTAATTTCTCTGTTCAGCTCAGTATCGACTAATAATAATATCACGTCTTTATTAATGGGCGAGATTGAGACTTATTAGTTTCTTGTTACATCTAACCCATTACAGATGGAATGAAAGAGGTATTGGGAGTTGAACTAAAGAAAATCAATAAAGGAAAAAACTATTATGTGGGTTTATAAGAAACCCACGTCTAAACTAAGGAAAAAATTAAAACCCTGCAGGAAAACGCCCACGTGAAGAAGGGCGTGAAAACCCTGAGAATCCTACTGGTAATAGCAACTAAAATTTAAAAGAAGAATGATAAATAATGACAGCATGACAACTAATGGCAGAAATAGAAAACTAATTACACCGACCATCACCGAAGGAACATATACTTGGCTGATTCTTGGCAAACCCCATCTGATTTTCACTTTCAACTTTTAAATATCTTATAGGTATATATTTACTTTCTATGCATTTTTCGTTTTTTTAATTTTGACTTTTATTTCTCGCTGTGTTTTCGCAGGTTTTTCTCACCCCCATCTTGTGAGGGTCTTTTCTCGCAACGTGGGTTTTTTCTCTTCAGATGTGGAGATTTTTTCCCCACATACAAAATCTTTTTTTTTAATTTTTTTGTCAATTTTAAACTTGTTGTGAACTCTTTTTAGAAATAGTAAACACCAATGTACAATAAGAAACGAGGTTAAGTGGAAGAGAGGCCCACTCGAGCCTAACCTCGCCAGTAAAGGTTCTAATAATAATAATAATAATATAACGCATTAACGAGTACAAGAAACGTAAACTGTTCGTTTCCATAGTAATGAACCAACAATTCAGACAAAGGGTTATTAAGAGAATGTCATTATAAGATAAATATAATTTAAAAGCCTAGAATAAAATTTAAAAGAACCTCCCGTTGATTCACAACGGAATAATAAAAATTTATAAATTTAATCTTAATTACTACTTAATAAACTCCAGCGAAAACATTTGAAAATCGAGCCTATTAAGAAACACTTCTAATTTCTTGTAAATCTGATCTAGCAATTTGCCATCGAGAAAGCAAAAGGTTCAAATGCTTTCCTCTTCATTATTCATTTTAATCATTACTTTTAAATGGGCCCAAATTCCCAGTGTATTCTTATGGGAAAAGGCATGAGTTTGGGTTAATTAATTGGCTTGATCGTCTGGAAGATGGTGGTACAACCTGAAATTTTCACAAAATTTTCGTGAGTTTTATGCAAATTCTCCCAAATTTTGAATCTAAAGCGGTATTCAACGACCAAATAATTTAATTCCCTTTTTTTTGGTGTTTGTCACTATCTCGTAGAACAATTCTTTCTAATTTAATTTTGCATAAGAAGTAAAGCCTGCAAACGATAAAAATAAATTTTACTACTATTTCTCATGGGAAAGCTTTGACATTTCCGAGGTCGAATCGTGTATACGAAAGTAGCCTCTTATCTGGGAAGGGAAGACGTTTAACTACCTTAAATGTTTGATATTTATGCAGCTTGTGGTTCTCTATTTTTAGGCGAACAAACACACACATGTAAATTATCTACATTATCATAAGAAGAATGTGTCAGATAATAAAATACATCACCTAAACTTTAACTGGTCTACTATAATAATCACGGTTGTGTATATACTTATTAATTCGATGTCTGCAACCACCCGTAAGGAATCCATCGTGAAACTAAATCGGAAAATAATATACTACTCTTCCCGTTAACATAGAAGTATGAAATAATAGGATTCATAAGAGTGTCCAATTTACTATTAAAATACGTCGTTACTTTTACAAAAGTATCCTGGGTTCGAATGCAGTCACTGGAAATACTACCATAAGAAACGCACATTAACTTCGTTTCCCCGTCTTAAAGACTCCATTTCTTTTACAAAATTTAATTAGAAACAATATCCCTGCAAAATTATGATAAGTAACAGAAACAGGGAAACTTAATTTTTTTATTAGACCGTTGAATACTGTTTACGTTAGAAAATTGCGAGGAGTATAGTAGAATAGACGAAAATTTTCGATAACTTTACGGTTATAAACCGCTCATCCCCGTGTCGAGCTGATAAGCAGAGCATATAAACTGGTATTATTATCAGCTTTCTTTGAAAATGTTTTCCTCTCCTCAAAAAAAAAAACAATTCAATCAAGATTGACTTTCCCCTGTTCCACGCAAACACACGTCGAATCTTGTATAATATAAAAACTTTCCGATAAGAAAAGGCTTCAAAGAACGAGATTCCGGATTAGGAATCTCAAAGCAAAAGAGAGAACAATGAATGAAGAACGAAAGTGACAAGGAATCGAAATGAAGGAGCGATTCCCTGAAATTCCTGGAGTTTCCGATAAAAGTTGTTCCATCATCCCTGCAAAAAATACACGCCCTACTCACATCAAAGTAGTCCCTTTCTCTCTCTCTCTCTCTATTCCCAGAGGAATTGTGAAGACATTTCTAGGACGCTTTGTGAAGTATAGCGCGTGCCAGAAAATTGTTTTGATGGTCTTGAGCGGAAACGCAAAAGGCCGCGGAATCGTGCCTCTAAATATATAGATGACTTTGAAGTTATTGTTTGCGACGTTTGCACGAGGAAACCGGGCCTTGAGGGGAAACAACCAATCAACGGCGCCGTTACCTCGGTTGATCCGAACTTCTTTATCCCGAGCTGTGGTTTTCCCCGAATTTTCACGACGGGCGAAAACTTATCATTACAGTGTTATGCCCCGTAACCATTGGCAGATCCATTGGCAGATCCATTGGCATAAAGGATGGGGCATCGACAACCCCTCGCAATCCAATTTGAAAATTATAATTAATCAACAGTATAGAATAATTCAGTATACAATAATACAGTATAGTAATTATTACTTAGACTAGAACAGGCAGTTCAGATCGCACAGCTTTCATTCATTTTTGTAAAATAAAGAGTTTCTGAGACAAAAGAATGTGGGGAATTTCTTTTTAGCCAACCCTCGTATGCTTGTCGTTAACACACAGGATTTTTTTTTGCATATTTTAGAATTATAGATCACGTTAGCACTTCCTTCATATAAGTTAGCGTCATAAAATTATCATATTAAATTTCCAGTTTCAAGTTCATTAAACATGAAGCCGGAAGAAAGTTTTCTTAAAAATAATTCATAAGTGCAATGTAAGGAGAAGACCGAGATGTTGTACAAGTTCATTGTAAATTAGAAAAAGCTGGTGAAGTATTTACTTCTAATTTCCACATTATTCGGGCTGCGGAGGTGTTTTAGAAAATAATCTTTAAAAATAAATCTATCGCCATTTTAGTTTACCGCACGTGATAGACATTTTGATCTTCTGACAGCATTTCACTTCCATTTCCCGATCGTTATCTGTTCGGATAAAGTAGCAGGAAGAGCGTATTACAACTTCCGAGAAAACCCACTTCCTAGACTTTCTAAGGAACTTAAATCTTGCTTTTATCTCCCGTTCTTATGAGATTTCCCGGTAACTCTATTGTCAGATCTATAACGCTAAATGCGACACCGTAGCTCTCTTCCGCCAAAAGCACTGCCTTACAAATGCCAAAAAAGGACTAAATACCTTACTCACTTAAAATACTCAATGTTAGACGAAAATTATGCTAAGTACATACTGCATCCACATGTCAGTTCTAAATAGAGAAAGTTAAGAGTAGGAGGGATGTTCAAAAATCTGATATAATGAGTTTCCCGAAGATAGCTGTAAACGAGCTTCCTAGAGTTCTCCAGCCGATGGTCCATTGTTATTTTTTTGTTCGGTCTGATTATTGGGATAGTTTGGCAAACAGCATAGGCTACGTTTGTAAGAGTGGTTTTAACTCCTGGAAGGTCACCCCAAGCATAACAAAAGCACTCCAGGATTACAAGTATGGCTCATTTATAATTACAATTTGTATTGTATGTACAGTAACTTTCAAAAAAATCGAACGGTTTTGCTCCTATATATTTCCGCCCCATGATCTTATAGAGCCGTTGGTACAGAGAGTTCACAATCTGGCAATGCCGCAGGCCCACTCGCCTGCAATGAATGGTCGTTCGCTTTCTTTCTCTCGTTTAGATATTTCTGAGCGAAGACCATCCGTGCTTGTTTATGTGCATCGGTTATTATCTCCTTCACAACCGCGTAGTCCCCATCGTACTGTTTTGGGACTTATCGAAAGCCCAACCGCGCACCTTGCCTCATCAGTAGTTGAAAAAGAATTCTGTCGAACATCATCAGCAGCACGACTATCCTCTACCTCAGTCGTCATCTTAGGCCTTCCACCTTCCGATTGATGCATTCCTAACAGTTCTGTTTAAAATTCGATATTGCAGACTGGGAGATATCAAATAACCGTGCAATTTCGCAAACTCCCGTATTTTCCGCAAGCATTCCTGCCACTTGGTTATGACACCTAGCAGTCGGTTAAGGCATTGCAAAGATACGTGAACAATCAGTGATACCTCAGCAAAGTTAAACTGACATTATGCATTGTCTTTTAGGTACGGAAGATGTTAGAGCTCCATTCCTATTCCTCCAATGGAAATCACGGAAGAGTGCCGCTATACTCGTAAAATGTATGCGTGTTGTCATTTGTTATCGGACTTCTCAGGGGATTCTAGACATTCTGCTATTTAAAGTAAATAAAACCCGCACTCCGCCTTTAAATAAAACCCGCACCCATTCCTTTGGGAATTCGAAACGGCGTTTCTTCGGTTTCTCATGAATTCCTTTGAGATCAAAATCTCTCTATCGGCTGCTGTTCAGGAGATGCAGGTTAAAGGACGAAGTGGATGGAGGAAATGCATAGCGGAATAGCTAGTGCTGTTTTGCCATTCATTCCAGTATCTANCCGAGATATTTTACCGAGTCCACTACTTTAATTACTGTTCCGCTAATACTGTACGATGTATTATGCCGCAACTATTTTCTTTCGAAAAAAATTACTACAGAGCATTTGCTTGTGTTTAGGTCGAGTTGCCATTTTTCGCACCACCGTTGAGTACGAACTAAGTCGTTTGCTAGGGATTCCCGGTCTTCCTCGCTTCCTATTTTTCTAGTCATAGCTGTCATAGCTTGGATCCCAGAAGGCCCAGGATAATCAATTTTTTCCTTAAAGAATGTATTGTGCGAATTATAGGAAAATTATTTTGAGCACTTCCGGGAACGATAGATAATTGATAATCGAGATTTTGTTATTAGACATGTTTTTGTAACGCAAACGGCAAAGATTTTTTAAATATGGTCTTGGATTCTTTTCTAGACCAATACTAAATTCTCTTATAAAAATCGACTGCTTATAAATTTTAACACTGCTGCTTGAAACCCTTCCTTATCATTTTCCTCCATTCTTATCATAATATTTTAAGGATTTTATGTTTCACGAAATTTTCGGAAGAGAAATGGCTCGTTTCACTGCGATACTGTAAGTACAGTTTCTTTATTTTAAATTACAGATAATATTCTTCCCATATACTTGCGGCTTTGTGCGTACGTGGTTTTTCCCTTCGGCGGACGAGAAGGAAACCCCAAAGACTCCCTTAACCGAGAAAATTTGTATTGCACTAGCCCTCTTTACTATCTACTCTGATAACTGTAAATCGCTGTTATCCCAGAATCCTGGCTTTGTAATTTGAAAAACACCTTCAGATTTACAGGGGTATTTGTTTTGCAGAGAGTTTTTAGGCAACATACTTCATTTACATTTAGAAATTTCGATCTATCCAGTGACAACTTGCACGAATACCACGCGGAACATAACAATATCTCATTTAATATTAATTTCCTCGAGTATTGGAGCTGACAGTTGGTGATGAATCAATGCATGAATGCGAATAACATTTTCACGTTAATGAATAGTCTATTTGATAGCATCAGCACAGGGAATCATTTTTATAAAATTCTTCACTTGGCGGAAGAAGTACACAACATACGGTATGCACAATTGTGTAAATTTTGAGGGAATAACTTTTAATGAACAAGTCGGTAAACCTGAATCGTTTACAAAAATTTCATCATATCGCCATGTTTGTTTGGTCCTTCTAGGAATTGACAATCAATAGAAACTTAATTTCCTTAACATATTTTCTCATTACGTTACGTAAGTAACCTTTATAAATTTATGTGGTAAATCTTCCTGATTTAGAGGATCTAACAAATACATTTTAAAATTCTTCCTTGAGTTTCTTTGCCTCCTTTTATACTCGAAGACCGGAGGTGCCACAGAGATCTTGTAAACAAAGGATAACTTTCGGAAGTAGTTTTCTGGACAAACTTAACGAATACTGCGCCGTGTATACATGGTTAATTATTTTTAAGCTGCCTAAAAACACCTCGGCTCTTTTTCTCCCCGTATACTTAATGTACGCTGTACTTTCGCCCAGCCTGGTCAGCATTAATCACGTAATCTAAGTGAAGTTCAGGAATTAAAGCAATATTTTGTCGTTGAGACATTTCTGCTACGGAGAAGATGTCATCCATTGTGGAAATATCACTACTGGCTACATAATTAGTAATCTTACGTTGCTTCATACAATGTATTCTTCTTAATCTATCGGCTCAAGATTGCGAAGCGCTGAATTTTAATTCTTTTGATAAGAATAAAAGAGCCAAGTGAAAGATACTTGTAGTTAATACTGACAAGAAGACGACAGAATGTCGGAAGCGATTTGGACGATAAAACCTGGTAGTTTTGATAGATTTCGAGTCAAGCCCCCAACTTGGATTTCACGGGCTATAGTTTTCACGGAAAATAAACTTAAAGTTTCAGCCCAATTTACGCTACGGTTATAATGCTAACTATTATGTATGTACATTCTCAGTTGTTGGAGAACTGGTAAGGAGTCTGCCTCCGAAGACTTTGCCCGGGTTCCTTCCCAACAAGAGTTAATTTTTTCCTCGTTTTTTCTCATATTTTGGTCTTTAGAATTATCACCCATCTCTACTTACTTCTTTTTGTGACTTGTGAGTGTGTTTTTCTAAAGTTCGAGAATTTTCTACACTCTGACTCTCCCATTTCGTGGGTTATGGAAGCCATTTCACCCATTATGGGTTAATTGGAAGAGGAGACTTTAAAGTCTCAATTTCGCCCAAAATAAAGACGTTATTTATTTCGTCTAACTGAATGAAAATATCCGTGGCCGCAAATGCTAGTAAGCATTGCATTCCTAGATATTAAATGAAAAATCTTTGTAGTTTCCACACGGGTTTTACTTTCTACCGATTTCGACTACGTAAAGTTCGAGTGGAAACTACAATGTTTTTCATTTCATTTCTATGGCGTTTCACCAAGTAAAGCTAAATCATGTTGATCACATTAAAGTCCTAATTTTTGAAATATGAAAACTGCTCTCTTGCTGGCCTTGCAAATTTGGCTGAAACTTTAAGTTTATTTTCCGTGAAAACTATCGCCCGTAAAACCCAAGTTAATCATTCTTGACTCGAAATCTATCAAAATTACCAAGTTTTATCGCTTTCGACATTGTACCATCTCCAAATGAGACATCATAACCTACATGTGGTAATACAATAGATATTGGAGTACCTACGTAACGTATGTTTCAATAAATGTTGACGAGGAAGTTAAAGAATGTCTGGAAGGTAAAGAATGTCTGGAAGGTAAGAAGATGAAATTTAATAGAGGAAAAATAAGTTGTTTGTGAAAAAACGGGATAAATATTTTTCTAGATGGAAAATTTCGCTATAAGTACGGCAATGCACGTGCGTTGCGTGGTTGCCTTACTTCGATTTTCAGTTGCAAATATTGTATAAACAACGGCGCATTGAGTTGAACGGCCAAACACGTGTCTGTTTTTTTGTGCAAGGAACGTGTCCTCAAAGTCTCGTGTAAATCCATGAGGCACAAACCTGACGTGTTCCTCGTTACATTAAAAACTATTTCTAAAATATCTAAATTAACGCACTGACGCATATATCAGAACATTTACAGAACTGAACGCCAAGCGAGGTATAATGGTAAGGAGCCCGAAGTGACTCGTAAACAGACTTACGCGCGTTTCCGGTTTATACGAAGCTTTTACAGATTTATATCGCAGTTTCTGCAGAGGCCGTACGACTCCATTGGGGCTTCCAAAGTTTCTTTCCACTCTGGCGCGGTCATGGCGTTCTTTTCTGGCACAATTCTGTTTTCTCGTCTGTCAGCGTAAGAAGCATAAATTCGGCCGAAGTTTTGGTCGAAATCAGGCGACACGAAGATTCAAGATTTCCGAATCCATCGCCGCCCAACCCATCTCAAGCTATTGATTAAGTGCCGATTTTAACGAGCGATTTCACGGAACTTTTCGGAACTCTTTTGTCTTGGAAAGTTGTCCCAAATGTGTATTATTTTTACCTAATTGTTGACTGTCTTAAGACTGTTTCCGTTGCGATTGAGAGATCGTAAGGTAATGGCTCAGATCAGCAGATGGAACTTGCCTTAAGAGACAAACGGGAGGCTCCGGATTACAGATCTCTGGGAAAATCCCCATGCGCATTTCGGAAACAATGTCTCCAATATCAAGGGCTCCACAATTGGAGATGAATAGAACATTGTTTCTAAAATGCGCATTAGGATTTTCCTAGAAATCGGTAATCTGGGGATTCTCGTTTGCCTCTAAACGCAATTTACGCCCGCCGACACAAAATACAAATATTGGATTAATTTTGAGTAATTAAAAATTATGTTCATCAAACCACATTTCCTGATTTAACGACAGGGTTAAAAATTAACTATCAATTATCAAAAATAAAGAATCCACCATGAAAATTGGTTTCAATAAGCCACAATTAGCGGTAGTAATAAAAAGTTCGGACGGTTTAATATAATGAAGTTTTGCCACGATTACTAAGATAAATTATTTCAATTAATCGTAATTTACAAATGTAAAACGTGAAATACCCAACGTTGACCCATTGTAAAATAAAATCTTTTCCATATATGAAAACAAAATTCTAGGGAATAATATTCTCTGTTCAACACAACATATACTCAGAATTTAAAATATTTCACAAAACACTAGGTTGTATCTGTTTTAGTAAAACATTCCATATCGAAAGAGAAATCAAAATTAAATGATGGAATTTTACAGACGCTGTTCCAACACATTGGCCATCAAGTCAACAAAGCCATTTAACATGTTCACTGCGGAATTCCAATACATTTATCACGGTGGAACGGTGGAATGATAAATGGTATTTCTATAATTTAAATGACTGATTTTTCCAAAAGAACTATTCTCTGCAGAGTATAAAAACGTGTATTTCGCATGGAGGATATTTTGATTGCTCAGGCGTCGAACCTGGGACAATATGGAGGATGAAAAGTAACTAATCGCATTAGGTCTACATTCAATATTACCCAAAGGTCCTAAGCTGTGCAACCCCCAGTACTCAAGTTGAAGACATACGCATTTCCCTAAGAATAGAAAGCACTTTGTTTCGAAAAATTGGGGGTCTAAAATAAGGGTGCGTCTTATAAAGTGGAAGTAGATCTTAAGAAACAGATACTTCAACAGATGTGCATACCTATGGAGACCACCACGCTGAAGAGGTCGTTCTTATAGAAGAATAAGTTCTTCTTATAAGAAGATGTTTATATAAGTTTATAACGTTTTTTGTTTTCGCGCTCTCATGATTTCGCAATTATTACGTCATTTTTACATAGTTATTTATTTTAGGTACTATTCCAAAATTTGGGATCCTGAAATGCGTTTTATCGAAGGGAGCGTCTCAAAGATAGGGAAGCATGATCAATAGAAAAGGCCCAGTTTTTAAGCCTCTGATCCATTTATTGTGTTTCTCTGATTATTATTATTGTTTTGGATTGTTTTGGATTATTGGGAGCCTGGGCAGTTGTTATGAATAATATTCAGATTGTATCTCACAGAAAAATAATTAACAATAAACGGCGTAATGATATTTCGTACTACTACAATAATTTAGAAAAATATTCTAAACCTAAGCATGATAACCAGTAAGCATTTTGCTTAGCAAATTCTTTCGAATATTAAGTAAGTCTAACAAATTCTTTAAAATATTCCTAGGGAGAAACGGACGTGAAAAACGTCTGACGGGACAACATATATGCCTTCTCTTCTTTTCGTGTCATTTATTCAATTTACGCAAATTATTTCATTTCAAAAAGTTTCAAACTGTAACTTTATCATCCTCAAATTGAGGCTTTAAGTCTGTTAGAGTAAATTAAAATTATGAGGAGTTTTTCGAAGAAATTCTTATTTCCCCTCTATTTATTTTGAGCAGATCCAAATTGAAATGGATGAGAAAAATGATTCGACGCAAAATTAAATTAATTATCTCGAATAATAGCGGTGCTTTGCTGTTTACTACATAATCATCCTCACTCTATGAACGCATTTCCTTCGCGATACATTTAGGCAAAAGATTTTAATTTCAACACTACGTTCCACCCATTGCATGCCTCTCGTGTTTTTACCCCGACAAAGAGACAAATGTCTCTTTCGAAGTGTTTTCTGTTAGACGGCAAGGTACAGAATATTTGTTTTTCAGAGAAGAAAAAGAAGAGAAGAAGGGAATGTGAGTGAATGCCTCTGTCGCACTTCACAGGCAAATTCATGGGATGTGATCTCTTTAAGTTCTTTTTATTCTAGGTGAAATTTAAAGTGAATGATATATTTTTTTATAAAACCTCGCTGAACTTTCATGGTTGGAACACTTTCCCACGCAACAAATTCTGCTCCCTCCATGTGCCTCCATGCTATCCTAATCCAGCTTTGATGAGAAAAGGCGTCCCCGTAAAAAGATGGCAAATTCTTTCCTTATTGTTTGCAGGAATTGTTTATTTGGTAACATTAAAAAAGTAAGGAGTAAGGATCGCACAAAGTCAAGGTTACCTCACTTTAGGAGAGAAAATTTAATGAAAATTTTACTCCTGATGTCTCTAAGATTTCGGATCATAATAAACCAAAACTTGATGAAATATATCGAAGTTTTGTGGAAGTTTGTCACTTTCAAACGCCCTCCGTCGCCTTGACGACTAATGCCACTCTCTAAGTCGAATATATGCTTCGTTTCTCGCCTTTCTCATAAGAATGGAAGCACTGAGCGAAGTAATCATACTTTAATAATACCCGCTATGTGAGAAGTATGAATCGATATTTACCTTTCATTCAGACGATTTTACAGTCAAATTTCCCCAATTGAAAATTACTTTCAAATTACGCATATTACTGTATTAAAATGCAGAGACGATAAGCATAATTAATTGATTAACTATGCTTATCATCTCATGATTTATTCGACCAACGGTTACAAATACGACAGATGTGAAATGAGTTTTACTTGTTTCGAAGCGTATGGAAGATATCGATGAAAAGCTTTTTTTAATGAGGTAATTGAACGAATAGTTTCCACACATTGTGCTCAAAAAATAAACAAAAGATAAACTTAAATATACTCATCTTCGCTAAGTGGAAAAAAAGAGTATTGAAAAGAAAAGTTATAAAAGTTTACGTGAAAATTTAAGAACGCTCATTAATTAATTGACTGCATACATTCCATTTCCAATGATATTCACCAAAGTCAACTCTTATTGATATGTTACTGATATTTTTGCATTCTGTGATATTTTTATTGCAAATTCATATGCTATAATATAAAACTCTATTATAGCAATTTGTACAGTTTTTATTAAAATCTATAAAAATGGAAATGGAATGGAATTTCTCCCTAAGTTTTATTTTCATTGCGAAAGCCTTCCACGAGCTAACGCCTTCGCATCTTGAGTTTATGAAATCCATTTCTATACATATGAGATATCTTAGCTTAGCATAAAACGATAATGTCCGCTCGATAATCTTTTGAGTTCCTTTGACGATGAACGGCTAATTTCTCAATTTAATAATAATAAATTCATGGGAAACCATCGCGTAGCCATTCAATTCAACACAATGGAACTATTATATCTACCACTTTGCTTTAACGCCATATCCATTCCATCTCTCCTCAACTAGAATTTCCATGCATAAGAACTGCCATTTTATTTCTCGTACGGAATGATTTGTTACGCGAGATGAATACTCTTGCAGCCGAGCCTTCTTCAATTGAGTTTATTACCTTATTTTATCAGCAAAAGGAGAAAATTGACTTCTAAAATCCTTTCAAAGTTATGTATCACAAGCATTTCCCGGAAATATATACTAACGATTTTTAAGTAAAATGTAGCTCTGGCACTAGAATAAATATCCAAGAGGACAAATTTTCTGCAAAATCTCTTATCACNAAGTGTAATTGGAGGAAGATTTTCTAAGCATTTAGAACTACGATTTGCAACGAACATTTAAGTTTTATGCCGAAATTTTGTGAAATGTTAATGAAAGCCGCTATAAATAACCGAACAAACTCTTAGAAGGATATAGTTATATAATAGTCAGAATGACAAACTGTTCGAACCGGTTTTGACATAGACAGGAGAGAAACCGAAAATGAACTGAAATTTTCTTTAAACCTGACCAAAAAACGGAACTAAAAACATAAAGGTTACAAATATATAAGGTTGCATTACTGGAGATTTATGTATTGTAAAGATGTGGTGTTTGAAACTGTCATGCGATGTTTTAGTACATATCGAATTGCATACGTATGGTGTTTTAATGTGTGCATACTACATTTGAGTCTAGAAGCAGAGAAAGAGCCAAAATAAGTGAGATACTAGCAAAATGTTTAATTCTTTGATTGTAAGGGAATATAAGTACTCCCTTATTTAATTTTATAAATTTAGATACGATGTAAACATCTGTTATCTACACTCCCTCCGTTTTACAGTGCACTTCCCATGGGATTCGTTCCATATCTTGAAGAATATAACGCTTTTCACGGATCTTTTGGTTAAATTAAAATCTGTGGCGATATTTAATGAAATTATAGTTTTTCACTTTAAGAAAAATGAGAAGATACTACGAAACCATCTTTAAATATCAGACCACTAAAATCCTCGAGAAGAAGACAAAAACCCCACTGTGCGTGAGAATACTCACGAATAAGGGGATGAAAAACCACTGCGAAAACGCAGACTACATACTATAAAGAAGGAAAAAAATTAATACAAATAAAATCAATACAATGAAGAAGATACCTAATGCAAGACAAGAAAGTGCATTTAAATTAAAAATCTGAATGAGACTACGGATCGTAATCTGGCTTTTTGTGGGGTGATTAGATATTCATGGAAGCGCCAAATTAACTTTGTTCCGTTCTTTTGGCTGGATAGAATAGGTCGCTTCGCGCCAGAGCGACGCTCTCCATTTAGAGCGGCAATCTAATTCTTCTGCAGAGTATCACCACGCGAGAAGATGAAAGAAGCTTCAATCGCCGATACATCTCTCGACTCAGCCATTCCGCTCAGAGTGCAGCTTCAAACGCCCGAAATATTATAGCTCCGGGTCAAGCAATAACAGACGAAATAACGCGAGAAATAGTGAAATTTTTGAGATAGCTGGGAGTGGATGAAGGTTGGAACTGGAATATCACGTGGCGAATTGCAGAGAGCGAATTAATAAACGCGAGATGAAGGTAAGTGAGCGGATCTCTCAGAAGCGCCTAAAAATGTCATAAATATAAACGTCATTCCCTCTCGTGACCTTCATGGAGGATAGCATGGACGCATTTTTGGAATTCATCACACAACAGGGTCCCAGGTGCTATGGTGATGAAATATGCGATCATTTAAATCGGGGGCGGCCAACTGAAGGTTCACGGGCCCCCTTTACAAGAGGCCGATCGGATAATTCAAGGTTTCATTCAATACTCTACACAAAAGCTTGATAATAAAAGTCGAAATTACTTGGTAATCACGGTTTAAAATGGATGCATACAGCTTTTAAGCGGCGCTTTTCAACTTGTAATATTGTTGTTGGTAGGAAACGTTTTTAATTGCAGTATTTTGTGCATATGTAAACATTCTGAGGAAAAAATTAGAGTTCATTTTCAAGTGAACATACTTGTTATATCGCACGTAGTTTAATTTGTATGTTTCTTAGCTGTATAAATTGTAAAATATGTGTTTGTAAGCCAATATCTGTTACTAATAAAGTTGGAAAAGTGACGTTTGTAAACTATTGTTGCTAGATTGCTTATGAAAAATGTTCGGTATTATAGTCGTAGTACTTTTTAATATCGTATGAGACGTTAAATGTTGTATAGTTTAACGTCGCCGTCCGATCTAGCGTCTATTTGCGACGAAATTTTATAATAAATAAACTAATACTGGATGGAACCTACCCCAAAATGTGAAAGTCTAAATTTCTCTAATTTATCATCGAAGGGTTATATTTTATAAATTAATAATATAATATATAAAAGTAGAGAGAAATCATTCATAGTTGTTAATGCTGCCGGCGAATTATTCATAGTCGATTATGCGGTCCACTGAGGTTTAAGCAAGGACGTCCATGTTCTTAATGTCATGCAAACCAAGTTATTAAATTGCAAGGGCAGGTTAAGAGGTTAGCGTTAGCATATTATTCACCTTGCTTTTGGCATACAGAAGGCTAACTTGAATCAATTTCTCAAATAAGTTAACTTCTTCAATAGACATTCTAAACTCGAGTATCCAAAAAAAATTCCGAAAGTAGAATAGATTTACAAATAAATCAAAACAATAAATATTGCTTTCCCCCAAAAGTTAGCAAATGAAGCAAAAGAAGTCGCAAAGTTGCCAAGAGAAAAATTCTAGTTGAATGTTTGTGAAGCAGAGCTTCATTTCAGTTATCCAAAAAACCACTCAAACAAATCAATCACGGAACAAACAAAATGTCAAAACTTTTACTAGCCGCAGTGGAGACTCTTCATGGAGACATCATAAGGTAAAAGGAGAAAATATATAAGCGTAATAATAATCCCTTTGCCTGTTAATGTCTCCATGAGTCGAAACCATGGTCGTTTCTAATAAATATTGTGGTTAGTGAACGCTTTGACTATTCCTTGTTCCTTCACGGAGTCTGATAACGAAGACACGGCCCAAGCACTCGATTTTTAAAACGATCATGTTAACAAAGGAAAATGCTATTCGATGGAACTAGTGACATCCAATAAGCCGAATATACGGTGGACGAATATTTTCAATACATCTCAGAGGACAGTAGCAACTCAAGCTGAAAAATCATTTATAATAAAAACAACTTTCAAAGCAGCTTACAATATTCACAGCCATCAGAAAAAAACACCACCAGAAACCTAATTTTAGTCTAAAAGAGACATTGATATGTCTGAAGTTTGGCATATTTTACTGTAATCTTCGTAAGCCTAAACCGAAAGTAATGGTCGGCGAGACGAATAAGAATCTTAACTAATCAACTACGTAGCGATACTAATGTCAGGAAATGGAACCGGGCACGAACCGTAAACCGAGAAAACCGTCACTTTGGCCAGAGTGAAAACCGAAACATACCAGAAAAATTTTCGAAATTCGAAATTCCTGAACCAAAAGCAAAAACCGTTATTTATTTTTCTGAATATTGGTCCCACACAATGTACATTTTAGTTAAGTGTAATTGGAGGAAGATTTTCTAAGCATTTAGAACTACGATTTGCAACGAACATTTAAGTTTTATTCCGAAATTTTGTGAAATGTTAATGAAAGCCGCTATAAATAACCGAACAAACTCTTAGAAGGATATAGTTATATAATAGTCAGAATGACAAACTGTTCGAACCGGTTTTGACATAGACAGGAGAGAAACCGAAAATGAACTGAAATTTTCTTTAAACCTGACCAAAAAACGGAACTAAAAACATAAAGGTTACAAATATATAAGGTTGCATTACTGGAGATTTATGTATTGTAAAGATGTGGTGTTTGAAACTGTCATGCGATGTTTTAGTACATATCGAATTGCATACGTATGGTGTTTTAATGTGTGCATACTACATTTGAGTCTAGAAGCAGAGAAAGAGCCAAAATAAGTGAGATACTAGCAAAATGTTTAATTCTTTGATTGTAAGGGAATATAAGTACTCCCTTATTTAATTTTATAAATTTAGATACGATGTAAACATCTGTTATCTACACTCCCTCCGTTTTACAGTGCACTTCCCATGGGATTCGTTCCATATCTTGAAGAATATAACGCTTTTCACGGATCTTTTGGTACAAAAAAAAACGAAAATAAATCTTATTTTCACTTTTATCTCTTTCTTGCTATTGAAGCTACTGAGGTATGAGTAACGTTGAATGACGGAATTGATTTTGGTCTCTCTTATCGAGTGCTATGAAAATGGTGTTGGTATCTGATGGTGAAGGGAAATAGGGTCCAACCAATCTCGGCAATGATGAAGTGGCCAACAGATAATAACTACATAAAAATATTGTTGCAAAAAATAACAACGATATTTCTTTATTATGAGGAACGTCCGCGGTCGATTTCTTGCATGCAATCTATTATTTGTGAAAATGAAAATTGCAAGATGAAAACCTGCCGCACCATCCTTGAAGGAAGACACTTTATAAATAAGCGATGGTTCAAGAGGACTCCCTTTTACTCAATTTATGTGGAAAGGAAAACAGCTTCGAAATGGAGGCTCCTTTCTCCGGCCGGAAGACTTTTTAAAGGGAAGATCCGTTGGACCTGCAAACGCCGCGAGGCACTCACGAACCTCTCAGTGACCTCACGATGGACTCGCATTTATATCCTTAAAGGCAGCGGGTGAGACACTCTCACTCGGGAATCCATCAAAGGATAAATGCCATTCGTAAGTGACAGTACCTCCGCACTGAATTTCACGCGGAATCACAGTCACGTATTTTAAGAAACCTCGGTCTATACGAGATATATACGTGTGAATACGGTCACTCGGAGATTAAAATAAAATAAAGGTGAGACTGCGGTGAATACCAATTGAGTGAGTAATCAGTTACCCCCTAACCGTGTGAAGAGCTCAGGTTAAGTGTTGGATTGCCCATATGTCTACGAAATGAAAACAACAGTGAGTAGTCCTAGGGAAAAAGAAGAACAAGAAGCCAAAAATTGAGAGAACCAAAAAGATCGATGGTCGCACAGAGAAGATGAAGCTTATTATATAAAACAACTGATGCAAATGGAGACTAAAAAGTGACTAAAAGCGAAGCCAAAAAAAAGTGAAGAAGACGAATGGACCAAAGACGACGCAGCGGCAGAACGGAATGCTTTGTGCGCATTTCAGAAGTCATGCTTCTGTCTTCAGTAGCTGAAGTATTCTGAACAACACAATGCAGCTAATAAAGTGGTGTTTCTCAGCGTCGTCCTTGATCCACTCGCCTTTTTTGTTGTTGTCTTCTACACTTCCTTTATGGATTCGGTTTATAGTGCTTTTAGTATCCACAGGCACTAGTTGGGCAGCGAACTGATATATTTTCAGTAGCGGTTATCGCTTCGATTCAACAAAAAGCCTAAATTTCGGTTCTGTTCCGCTCCTTCCCCCAATATCGAACCGGTTCAAAGCGTAATTTTTTCTTACTGATCAATGTTATTTTATATTCTACTGAAATACTGTTTTTTATGTCTAGCTTTTTTAATATAAACTCTAAGTTTTAGACAAAAATTTATTATTAGTAAGTTTCAAGTCATAACTACACGTTTAGTATACCTTACTCTAACTACACTTAAGCAAAATGTGCATTATTGAAAACCAAAATCAGAACGAATTGAATAACGTTTTTCGGTTTCGGGTTCAAGAATTTAATTAATTTCGTATCGAGTTCGGTTTTCCCTCCGGAAAATATAACGTTCTTTTGTTTCAGCTTTCGGTTGGGTTCCGGTTTGAATCCCTGGTTGACTTTCTCCTGCAGTCGTCACACTGTTTGGTAGTTTCACTGTTTTATTCTCTACGTTATTCACATTTTTATTCCATAACTAATCACTCTAACATTGACACATGAGCCAATCGACAACTCAACACTTCACTCAGTTGAGGAGTTAATGAACACTCACTTCGGTCATGTTAGATTATATTTATATATTATATCACAGATATGTGACGTATTCGTGATTGCGTGAATTCCGTTGACAATCATATATCAATTTAGGAAATCTTATCTGTGATTCAATCACTAAAAAAAAATAGTAGGGTTAGGTTTTTCGCTGAAAACTGACATAGCCAACAGTTATGTCTTTGGTAGAGCAGAATGTTATGCGTTGTAAAACGCATTGCAAATTTCGCCTCAAAATTTACTCCCCCACGAACATAGGCGCCCTGGGCGACAGTCGGGACCGCCCGCGTCTCGGGTCGGCTCTAGTGCACACATCACGCTGTTCTGTTTTGGGGTGAGCACGTTATCTCGCACTATATTATATAGAACTGCGATTAGTTGCGATGAAATTAAACTTCGCTTTAACATTGACAGGTTTTATACAACCCAGGAATTTTTCCCCAAGTGCTAACGCGAGTAAAGGACGGAACTAGATATTTCATGATTATCATGTAAGATGTCTGAATGAAACAGGCCGAGGAAAATCTTGTCGATTGTGTTTGATTATATCCTCTCGAGAAGGACAGTGATTTGTTTCGGAATGAATGGTTATCCATGAAAGGAGTGTAATATTTTGCGAAGGGAATAATCTAAGCACGGATAGAAAGATATGGAAGAATATTGTGAATAGAGGAGACAGAAAACTTGCTCAACTCGATATGAATCAGCGTGAGTGACAGGAATGCAACTTTAGGCAAAAATATAGTCACTTAATCATTAAGTCTTCCATGAAGCGTTTTAATGATCTGAATGGGACATCTAATCGGAATTACTACAATTGAGAGGAACTGATTGGTGAGCTTTATTCGATTGTTGCGAAATATGTTGCTCTGTGCAACAATTACAACGCGTGATTATCGGACGACACAATGTAAGTTAATCCTAGGCATCTGCCTCTCTATCGCTCTCCTAGACCATGATAATGTTTACAAGAGGATAGAGGTGAGAAATGAAGACAACCAAGTAAAAAAACACGCAAGTAAAAGAAAGTTAGAATAATACGGAAAATGAAGAAAGATTCATCATTTACAAAAAGTTAATTTCTAAATGACTAGCGTTGAAGGGGAAGAAACTTTTCGACTTCGCAGTTATTCATTTCGCCTCTTTTTTCACAATCGCTGTTTTGATTCGTCATGACCAAAATCACTTTTAAAAATTACGTCCACACTGTCCTTAAGAGTCGAAAAAAGTTCAAAAACTCGCGGGAGAGAGAGAATTCCACTCAAACTGGAGTGAAAACGTTTGTAACTGCACACCTCTGTTGTTTCTAAGACATCGAGAAATTGAAATTCAATCCATCAAATTTCTCCAAATAATTAAACATCACACTGCCGTACAAGAGGAAATATAAGGTCGAATTCACCAATAGTTTTTCAAAGGTGCCATCAGTACGTGTGCAAATTTGATTAAAAACCAAATGAGAAGATGCAAATAGAGTTTTATTACAAACATCTACCACCATTAACACAGCATGCATAGAATCCTTCGTAACATCTCCAAGTAACTTTTCGTGAATTCCACTACATTTAACATTCGTGATATATGATAATCGAGGGCATAGGTTAACAAGAAAGTCAATACCAAAGTTCCATTCATAGAATTTTCCTAGCCAAAACAAAGCTGTCAGGTGAATCTTAAGAAAGTTTAAATAATAAATTCGCCTCAGTTCGCTCACAATTAAATAAACCTTATTAGCTGGATGTACTCCGTGTTGCTTTAGAATTCCGCTGATAAAATCCAGAACTCATCGAGTTTAATCACTATAATTTGATATTTGGCCATTCACCGGTAATATCAGGGTGTGCGAGAGATAAATTTACTGAAAAATGACTTTCCACGCGACGACAGTCTTTCCCCTTCTGAAATTCACAGGGCGATCCTTTCTGAGGACGTCGGCGATTTCCCTTAATGCCTTTCGAATATCTCGGTTGACAAATCGCGACGGCACTTTTTTACCTGATAGGCATGGCGACCACGTCCTCAGCGGCAGGAGAGAAAGGAGCCCTGAGTGACAGTCCCTTCCAAAAGGGAGAGCGATATCCTCGACTGCGGCGGATGGCTGCGGCGCGGAGAAGCGTTGGTTCGGACGCCACGGAGGAAGTGGCGCGAATGATCGGAGGGAGCAGCGGGGTGCGGAGGGGCGAAGGATGCGGGAGTGTGCGCGGAGATGCGCTATGATTCCTCACGTCGATTCGCTATAACAAGAGTGACCCAAAGACTTTCGGTGCCTCTTCTCAGAGCGCGCGAGAAATGCCAAGGGTTATGCGGTAAATGCCACATTTCGAGACTGCGCTTTTAGCCGCCGAACAGAAAAACTACCGAGGATTCGCTTGAAATCGACGGAGACCAAATCTTTGGGGATCGATTGCGATAACAATTGTGGGACTTCAATCCTAATTGTTGAATAAAATCAAGTTTGATGCGAATTATTGAACCTTCATCGGCTTCGAATTCGATAGTCGAGTTGAAATCAAGTTCATTTTCCACTATCGAATATGTTCAGTTTAGATTACTACTTTCCTTTTTTCTTAGTTTTGCAAATTCCTGCATTAACAGTATGTCGAAGTATACTGCTATTGTTAACAATCGTAATGTATATATGACCTAAATCCCCATACGACAGTAAAATTGTGTATAATGTCATGATAATAATAATATTGATACGAATCATTACGCTTTTGAATTGAAATTTTAGTTATACTTTTAGATTCTATTGAACATTTATGTATGCATATTTAAACAGTTCTGATATTTTTATTGAATTATATGAGATCTCGATCGACCAATGTGCCAAGGCTGCTATCGATATAATAACGATAATGCCATAACTCAATCTTCCGTCATCATTACAAATAATTATGATAATACATAATTGCAATGATGAATATTAATAATGAAATAGAATAATAATAGCAAATTGGTTTTATTATTGTGAGATCAACAGTCACCTTCTTTCGATTGCTCCATAACGATAATGTAATTGATATAATAACTGATTATCATAAATTTTGAGAAAAATAGTGGAGTTTGCGGATGTAAAAAATGAAGGAAAACGCCTACTAAAAAGGGGGCAAGGCTAAAAATTCTAACATAGAGAAAGAGCAGAACAAAACTACGGAAATATATATCACCGCAAGGCGAAAAGTTTAAGAAGGTTCATATAAGATATCGAGGGAATAGAACCAGATGAAAAATGACTCACAGTTAAAAGTGCATACATAATCAGTTATGAAGGTATTAGTAAGTACGGGGCACGTTTTATTTTATAAAACCAGCAACAAGTAACAGAACCAGAGACAAGCTTTTATTTTAAGAGGCATAAATGAATAAACTTCCCATTCTAATAAGACATGCATACAGTAAAGCATATTATCTTTAATGAATTAATTCTGAAATCCACGGAGGTGCCCGGGATATTGTAGAAATCAACCTTAATACTGAATGAAGAAAGACAATAATACATTTTCCAGAGTAGTTTATTCGTAGACTACCGGTTTTAGCACGTCATCATATCTCACACAATATATTCAAGGAGTATGTGGTAAGGGGAGGGGTGGTGGGGGTTATTGTAGGTATAGAGAGTCGATGGAGTGTGAGGTGAGGGCAGCGTGTAGGATGCGGAGGAAGAAGGAAACGGGCGATTATTCGTTAAGAGGAAGTTCGGGAATTTTCCGCAATAACGATAATTTGGATAAATATTTTTGCAACCAAAAAGATAATTTAGACACTATGAACAAGTCAGGTGTGTAACGATTGGCATGCCATCTACTTTTGGTAGGCCTCAAGAAACTATTACGTCCACTCTAAAGAACAATTTAAAGCCTCTTGTGAGAAACGTACTCATCTTCACATTTTCCAACAGTCTGTTATAAAAACAACAATCTATCAGTTTATGAAGTTTTCACTGGTTGTCCCCCAGGTCAAATAGATTAATCTAATAACAACCCGTGAAAACTTCATACACATCATAAGCCAGGAAAGCACTAGATCTTTCATTCTATCAGCTTTTCTCCGGAGGTCTTTCAAAGTAAAGGAACCCTTCTGAATGCCTTAGAATAGCTGGAGATTATTCGCCATTATAGTTCCCCGAATTTCCTCTTATCGAATAACCACCTTCTTCCTCCCACGTAACAATTCTATTAATTCTTGGTGATAACTGATGGAACTTATTAGTATTCATTTGCACGGAAATATATTATTGTCAGAAAAACAGGAGTCTCAAAGTATACGTTCCAAAAGTTTTTAGCAAGCAAAAATTAGGAAAATTAAAGGAGGAAATTCTAACTTCTGGGTTTGCACAACGTGTATCACATAATTATGCTACCGCCATGAGTATTGCACTGACGATCTTACTGTTAACCATAATATTCCGTAGTCTTATGATAACAATTGC
>KZ308801.1:515852-531450 GCA_000376725.2 Ladona fulva
TCTTCTTACATCTAACCCTTAGTCATTGTACATAGAAAGAAAGAGGTATTGGGAGTTAAACTAAAAAGAAGGCAATAAAAGAAGGAACTACTATATGGGTTTCTTAAAAAAACCTAAGTCTGCACTTAGAAAAAAAAATAAAATAAAACCCTGCAGGAAAACACCCACGTGAAGAATAGCCCTCTCAGAGATTTAAATGTTTACACGCACTGTTTACCAACAAAGTCATTAGTCCGAAAGCTGGCTGGATCCTCATTCCCTCCACCATTACATAGGAAAAGCTTCGGAGATGGGAAAAACTTAATTGGCAATATGAGGAGTGAGGCAATTCTCTCTTGATTTACCCACTGAGCCATAATTCTATCAGTAAAATAATCCACAAAATTTCAGCACAAATTCCTTACGAATCACAATTTGCATAACATTCGATTAAGGGATGACAAAAATGAATGCCTTTTTCAATATCACACATACCTCAATGGGTTATCATACTGCAACAGCTATAGACAAGACTGAGAGGAAATGAATATACATTTTTTCTATGTACTGAATCAAAAGACAAAGGAAGAATGATGTATTCAGAGCCGCGCCCAGCCTATCTGCTGCCCGGGTGCAAGCATAATTGGCCACCAATTAAATTACATTTCCTAATTTGCAGGTAAAAATTATTTTATAAGATAGAAACAGTGTTCTGAGACTTCGTTTCCCAGCTTACATTGGTCACAAAACATCAGTAACAATTACTCATGCATATTCCGTATGTTTACATAGTAAATTGGCGTTATGAGTTCATAGTTCACATTATTTTCGACAGTCATTATCTTCTCAATACGCATAACTTAAAATTATATGTATGAAATATATTTTTCGCAACTAAATATGAACGTTCCTAATAAAATTCGTATTGCAACATAAAGAATTACATATTAAAGAGAATGGAGGAAAATAAAATATACAGAAATACATTTAACTCAAAAATTTACATTACGAGCTTTCATATAGGCAAATTCTAGTACAATATCGTCAAAAACAGGTCCGTCACAACAGTTATCCATAATATCCATATTCCTTCCTCTAAATTTTTGCAAACCCTTAAATTTAAATCTTACCTAGATAAGTCGTGTGAATAAAAAAACGAAAATAGCGTGGTTATCATAATAATAATAATACTGGTTGGCTACGCTTCTGTTGTCGCCGTCCGAGTGCGATGCACCCCTTGCACCCATAGAAAGGCGCGGCTCTCGTTGTATTTATCAATATATGATAGCGACAAGTATAGAATCACACTGATTTAATTGATATTGCTTCAATATCTCACGATTACATGAGCGAGACTGAAAATTTTCATTTCTAAACAACAAAATTAGCTTAAAATGCCATGCTATTCGTTATAGAGGAGCTTCAACGCAACAAGCATAAAAGTTGCTCTTAATAGTTCCATTCAGAGGGAATTGGCAGGTGGCAGTTACATAAAAGTTCTGATCAGCTATTTTTCAGTAGAAATTTATGTATCATACCATTAGAACCATTGCTTAACAAAGGTCCTTTTCATCGGTATACAATAACGTAAATGTTACGTTATTTTTTACGGAGAAAACTAATGAAGGACGTGATTGGTAAGAGCGATAGGAAGCAGAATGTTTAAAAAAAGAGGAATAGCACATGCTAGAAGAGATTTATAACGCACGTGCAGATAAGAGAGGCTGGAAAGTTGTTTGTGTCACACTAGAGAAGCTTAATTACCTCGCGAGGTAGGACTAGAATCACGAAACAGAGTTCGTGGGAGAAGATAGGTGCGAGGGAGAAGTTTCGTCTTCAGAGAGCGCTGTAAATAGATTCCTGAAAACTAGTCTCCGCACGCTTCTTGGAAAACTTTAAAGTCACTCCAATCTACTAAACGTAAATTATTCCAGTAGTGTGAAATTTTATTTTGCTACACGAAGAAATTACTGTTATTGAGGCCAAAAACAACATTTTTCCCGTTAATTTCACGTTAGGTAAAAATACAAAAATGCAACACTACATTAATACGAGCATCATAAAAAATTATATTGAATAAATGATGGAGAAGAGAAAAAGGGAGAGAAAGAAAGTAACTGAAGGTAGGATGCAAGGGAAAGAGAGAGAGAAGGAAAATATGTTGGATGGTATAATGAGCGGGAACAGAGTTCAAGAAACGAAAGAAAGAGGATTGGAAAAGGAATACCGTGAAGTCCCACTAATCCGAACACCGATAATCCGAAGGTTTATCCGAACACTTTTTCGGAAAGTTTTAAATACAGATTTTGGCTAAATGTTTGTCTTAAACGGAGCACAATGAAAGTACAGGCATAGAAAAACCACTCTACACACTAAAAAGTACAGAAATGTATATAATATGGTATCAGTACATGAAATATAGAGATTTGAATGAATTTTTACTCTAGTAATGCAATTTTTAGAATAATCTAAAAATTTCGCAATCCTAACAGAATACGGTCCCAATTATTTGGGATCAGCGGGACTCGAGTGTATTAGGGCAAATGAACCTTCCGAAAGGTATGTACACTGATGATGGATGTTATCTTGGGTTCGAAGATACTATTAAATTACACGCGAAGATTGCCCTTTTGATGCTTTGCAACAGGAAATGTAATCACAAAATTGTACGAAAAATCAATTAAACTACCAAAAGTCCCATCGGTCGTGAAGGCTTCGGCGTTATAAAGGGATAAACTCCGGCATTAGTGATGGGATTTTTCGCGAATTCAAGTTATCAGCTATATCTGACGGTAACAACAAAAATTTTCAATTGGCTTTCAGATGATACTCTCCTCAAACACTCACGGTCATCAATTGTAACTATTAGCGAAAGCACTTAGAGGAGTGGAAAAGGACAGAATTGTCGCGTACATGTAAGACCTAAACGACATGTTTTCGAACATCGGACGATTTGGGCTGTAAAAATTAGTCTATTTCTAAAGAATAAGATAGATTGTTTGAAGAAAGTTAATGGAGTGATGATGTGATGCCACCAAATTTCCACGATGAAAGATGGCTGATAATGACAAGCAGCGGAAGGATATCGACAAATAATATCGCGGAAGCTTTTACTACAATCCGACCTCCAGTTCTCGAGTTTTGGTCTAACACTGTAACTCATAGCAATGTGCTAGATTATGTTGAGATCAGTGCCGTTTATATCTTCTTATTTGCCTTTGATATAATTGATTTCCGTTGCCACCAATATTTCCTACTTTTTACAAATATCAACTGTTAAAATAATAAATAGGTTCTGCTAGCACGGACTACGGTAGTCGAGTACCGAGGGTTACGCGTTGTGCTGTGAAGGCGTTTAGTCAAGGTAGGTTTACTAGCCACTGGTTTCATTTCATATTGTTATTCAAAGTACCCCGGAGATTAAAATTTGAAACAAAGGTTAAAACAAGAAAACATTATGGTTGTATTTTTCTATGGGGTATAACCATAACGCTGTAAATACAGTAAAACCTCGTTAACACGTACTCGCTTAACACGAATCTCGCCGTAACACGAACCCAAATTGCGGTCCCGGCACGGATACATTGCGTCTTATGGAGTTTTATTCGTTTAACCCGAAAATCGGTTAGTACCGTAGCGAACACTCCATTTCCNTTCCTCGTAAGCCGCGCACACGGTTGTCATTAGTCCAGTATTCTATATTGTGCAAAGCGATTCCATCGAAACTCAATGAATTAGAGCTATTTTATAAGAAAATAACTGGACCGCAATGCTGGGAGTTATTAAAGAAATGGTCTTCCGGATATCTTAGGGCGTCCAATGTTCGTCCTTGGTGAAAGCATAAAAAAATAATACTATCAGTATATGAAATGAAATAGCGACAGCAAATAAAGCACCAGTATAAGATGTCTGTAAAATTAATATGTCACCTTTACAGTCACCACGTTTCTCGGAAATAAGGAATGCTCTTCAATAATCTTAATAACGTCTTTGAAAGACGTCAATGGTTTTTATCTATCAAAGTAAAACATCAGGCTCAGTCATCAAAGAAACGTTAATTGTTGAAACATGCTCTGAAGAACGTTTCGTTTTCGAAGATTTTGTATTCTCCGTATCCTCTTGGCAGTAGATAAAATAATGGATAAAGCCTACGAAATTATCAAATGAACGCGTTGCATATTTGAAGCGAAAGGAGGATGAATCTTTTATACCTTCATTAAATTTGATTAGGCATAGTTTTTCGCCAAAATCTCGTCAGACTGTTCGTCCTGAGAATCCCGTATACGTATGCAGCCCCTATTTTTATCCGTTCTCGTGAACGCTTCGACTGTAGAGTTACGCAGGAATACAGATTTTCGAATTTCCCGACATTGAGCACATCTAGGCCTCGCCCTCACCCATCCCTAAGGGGCTGTACCACCCCTCTGACACTGTTGTCAGAGTGCACTGTAAAGTCCTCAGCACAGTTAGTTCCTAAATCTCCCGCTCCGGTACGTCGCGAGGTGTTGCGTTAATTTTGGCCAGCACTGTACCAAATAAACTCAAGCAATAATTTTTTATAAGTTGAAAACCAAAGCCGTAATGGACCATAGGAAAAGTTTTTAAGATAAACGGTTCAGTAAAATATGCGTATACGCACATTGGTAAATATCATACTTGATCAATGATAACCAAATTCCATTAAAACTAAAATTCCCAACGTGTACAACCTTTCTCAACCGTACTTAGAAAGGTTTTCCATAAAATGGAGCAATTTGACCACTATGTTTCGCTGAACATGGTTGCTAGGGATTTGGTGCCATTCTCGCGCCTCTTACGAGAGAGTTGAAAAGCTGCAATTACAAATAACGTGTATCCCTCGACCCAAGAATTAATCTACCTTATCGCCAGTAATTTTATTAGCTAGGCCATGATTGGAAATTAACGTGATATGGATGGCGAATAAAACCCTAAGTTTTAATTTATCTGTAATGTATATTCCCAGAAAGCGCCGTGTGACCGGACGGACTGCAGTATTCCCGTACCTCATCATTGCTTGTAAATTTTAATCCCGTCTTAAGCCCACCAAAAAAAGTTTTCCCATCGTTTTATCTTCTATTCGGTAGAGTTGCCATTGATTGTATCTCCGTCAATCAACTTCTTACGGCGCTGAAGGAAAATGCAAAGGAAGAGATGAGTTGATAGATCACGTATTCCTTAAACTAAGGTTTATCCCCTTCATTACAGCTTATACTAGCTACATCGACACTTCCCGATTCACACCTTAAAAAAAAAACAAACACCTCCATCAAATTCGACTTAAGATGCTTTTTTATCTTAGAATGTCTCGGTAGTCACTTAAATATGGAAGTCATCATCGTTTTAACGATGGTTATTCGATCGCTCGGGAAGCACCTGTATAAAATACGAGGTTACCCTTCTTAAATTCAGTCTTCCCTTCTATCAATAACTCCATCGCTCAATCCCCGCTCCCTCTCCTTTCCTGAAAGACGAGCCGTTCTTTCTCAACAGGCCCTTACCTTCCGTTAAACACCCTTAAACTAACTTTACCTACCAACGATATTCAGCAGATACTTATAAAATTAAGTGACACCGTTTCATTTTTACGTTGATAGAGCAAAAATTTATATTATTAAAATCTCTTTCCACCTTTTTCTACATTCTCTTTTCTCCAAACCTTATAACAGCATTCCATATCTTTATTTTTGAAGATAACAATAAGTAAAAATTTCGACTTAATATCTTGACTAAGATGTATTACTTCATATCCTTAACTTTTATTCAGTCACGCAACTTTCTATATCCCTCACCATTTCACTACGTTTCCTCTGCAACGCCGTCTCAAGTCGGGAGTCGAGAGAATTATATACGTAAATATTTAGCTGAAGAGAGTTAGTATTAGAGATATTTATTATTATTTGACATTTTGTAAGAGTGATGTAAGGCAAAGAAACTTGTCTTCCTCCTACCTGAGTCAGTTTTCAATTTAAATAAAAAAATGAATGGTTTTCGTAGAAAAACTTGTACTACTGAAATTTAACAGAGGAAAGAACACGTTGCGAGAAAACATAAAAAAACCAACATAGGAAACACGTTCGAAGACTAAATAAAGCCCATCTAAATAATACGTTGTTGTGGAAATGATGGTTCAAGTAAAATTATAAGTGTGATATTTATAGGACCTACTTTTCTCTATGAGACTGGCTCCTACTTAAATATAAAGAAAATCTTTGCAGAAATACTGTTCGAAAGTGCTCTTCTGGTTTCTGTGTGTGGCAATTTAACAAAGCTTTTCTTTGTACTAAAATAGAATTTAGTTTCCTAGAANCATTCAATACAGAAAATAATTCAAACAATTTGACTTACTTTACATTTTTACGCAAATGTCACAACAGCGCCCGAACATCTCCCGTTTAAAATACATGGGCCAATGCATTTTAAATGGTGTCTTCATGATGGTGAATCAAGTATATATGATATAGCATTCCTATTTTTATCAGTCGTATTTCGCTTACTGTTTTTGAAAGGGCTCAAGACTATCTCACGCCAGCTTAAGAGGTACTGCAATCTTAAGAGAACATGATCCTACCAAACTACGATAACTAACTCTAAAACATCCTCGAAGTGTTCTCAAAACACTGCGGAAGATCGTCTTAATTTAAGTTTGTTGACAAATTTTATCGCTGCCGTTTACGATACGAATGCCTTGACTCTTCTCACAATCAGACCCTCCTCAAAATAAATACGAGAAGATTTTAGCATAAGGCATCAGATATCCTGCTGCGCTTCAGATAAAAGCAATGGATGGGAAAATATTTACTTGGGAACTATCATCGTTTCACTTGGGAAAATTTTGGGAACGATGATACGATAAGCAAAATTTAAGTTATCGAGTCTGAGGGGATATTCTATAACTCCATACCGAAACGAAAGTCGGCCATTCCTCGGTAACTTCTCGGTGTGACGTCAAAAATGAGCGGAGAAGATCTCGGTGAGATTCTGTACTCTTCGATTCGGTGTGACGGCCATTTTAATTCGGACACTTCTACCGAGACCAAAAAGCTCTAGATATCCCTGTGATTTCTTCGTTTAGCCCTCTTAACACCGCAGCAATTGAATACTTATTTCCATTTACGTCGGAAATATATCAATTTAATGTTCATAATTAGTAAATAACTTTTCTGCAAGTAGGTGTGGATCATATACTGCCTGTACTTCTAATTATTACCTTTATAAAAGTATAAAAGTCCTACGAAGTCTTAATTTTGCTGCAGAAAGTAAGAAACTATTGAATTGTATTTTGTTTCACTATTTAGTCACTAGTAGTCTCTTTGTATTTACTAAATGATTAGATTAAACTAAAGTGATTCTTTTATAAAAAATCAATGTTGGTGTTTTCTCGCTTTGGTAGCGCATTGTTTGACATGATTTGTCTCCATTCATGAGTTGACCAGTAAATTATTACAATAACTTAAGGTACGCAGGGTGTAACAAATGTGGCAAAAAGAAAACTGTTGTGCTTTTAGACAGAAAAACATCTCACCAATTCTTTTCCAATTATACTTTATCACACGTTTATTATTTAAATGACATACTTCTTTGTCATAATAATTGTGCATAAATATTCTCAAAATAACTTCTGTGGCATGATAAACTTCTTATAAAGGTGGTACCGTTCGTGTTTTTCGCAATATTGAAATAGTGCACTTTTGCCATCAAATATATAAGAGCATACACGCTGACAAATGCAATTGCATTCATTTTCCAATAATACCTACTTTACCACTATTCCCAATAGGCAGCAATAAATATGCCGCTAACCTAAGATACCACTATAGCAAACTCAATGTTTTCTGCTGGTGGTGAAAGGCGAGTTCCAATCCTCACATGTTTCTTCGCTCACTGTTGGTAGGATGAAGCACGTGACCTCTAACTTCGGATTTCTTTGGAAATTTTCTCCTTCCACCAGCTGGGCAGCGCTCCTACCGAAATCGCTACCGAGAAGCGCACTGAATACCGTGATAAGTCTTTTTCGGTAAATTCCCTCGGTACGCCCTCGTTTCGGTAAGGAAAATGTCATCAATTTCGGGTCGATATCGAAAAGTTTCAGAATACCCCCGTTAGAGGACTTTCAGTGAGTTCACGACTATTATTCAGGTCGGAGGTCTTCCTCTAGTGACAAAGGAGAGGACGTGTTCATCAGTAGTCTTACATAATTTGGAGTGCTTTTACACAAAATGAGCAAACGTGTGNACTGAATACCGTGATAAGTCTTTTTCGGTAAATTCCCTCGGTACGCCCTCGTTTCGGTAAGGAAAATGTCATCAATTTCGGGTCGATATCGAAAAGTTTCAGAATACCCCCGTTAGAGGACTTTCAGTGAGTTCACGACTATTATTCAGGTCGGAGGTCTTCCTCTAGTGACAAAGGAGAGGACGTGTTCATCAGTAGTCTTACATAATTTGGAGTGCTTTTACACAAAATGAGCAAACGTGTGTAAAATAGTATTAATCTCCAAACAAAGCTCCGGATTTTGGATGAAGTGGAACGCGGAGCTTGTAGTAAAACTCAGATTGCTCATTCGTTCGATATTCTGAAATCAATACTCTCTACAATAATAAAGAATTGAGAAAAATTACAAGAAGCCGCTTTGTCGGGAAGCAAAGGACACAAAGCTAAGCGATTACGCCTAGCTCGTAATCGAGATGTCGAGGGAGAATTGTGGAGTGGTTTAGACATATGCGGTCAGTGGATATACCATTGAGTGGACCCATTCTGCAGGAAAAGACAAATTCAATTGCTTCAAACCTTGGGATTAATGACTTAAACTGCTCTACTGGTTGGTTTTGGCGTTTCCAGAAATGTTTCAGCCCCTAGATCAGGGTATTATTGCCCTCATGAAAAAAGAATACCGCATCCGCCTTGTGCGAGCTGTAATCTGCGATGTGGAAAGTGAAAATACTACGAAATGGACGATCTTAGATGCGGTCAGAGCGATCACAGCGGCTTGGGAATCTGTTCCTGGGGAGTATAGTAAAAGTTGCTTCGACAGAGCATGGACCCGCTCAGAGGTGGATCCAGACGACGAAGGAGCCGGCGCAAATGACACGCCCGAGGAGTGGGAGTTGTTGGAGACAATTTTGCCGATTGAAGTTATCCATGATATGGAAAGCGAATTAGTTTTCTTAGTATTTTATTCTTAATTTTTTTTTAATTTTCCAGAANTTTTGATGGAATGGGTGCCTTTGGTTCTCTGATTTAAGAAACAAAGAATATAGACAATTTAGAATTTTAGCAAGGATCTCTCAAAACCAAGATCATCAAGGAAAATGGTGCTCCTAGGCATGGATTTGGCTGTTGCAGCATTGTCAGAAAGTTATTTTTGCTCATCCCAAATTGTAGGAATATTTTATTTAGACTTTTACGAATTCTAAAAGATGTCATGAGTTAATGTAAGTCGATGTCAATTTTAACTTTCAATGAAAATTATAGACCTACATTTTTCATAAAATTTGATCAACTTTACCTACAAATAAAATCAACCACCTGGCTCAGAATTTGATTTTAATAGAGAATATTTAAATTGGACTGAGATAGGGATAACTAGTAGTAGTAGTAGTATTGTTAAAAGTGCTTCGACAGCTAAGGTCATTTCGCATGTGAGCCCCCACCGGGAATAGGGATAACTCCTCTTATGTGAAGTCAGGGTGAGGGTTGTTTACATAACATAATGAATATCATAAATCACTATTTTGGCTTGAAACCCTCTTTTCGTTTTTTTTGAGAAGAATATTAAGAAACTTTGCAGCACAATTCATACACCACTTAGGTAGATGCCCATGCAAACTATTATTTTCATGCATGAAACAGCTCACAAAGCAATGAAAATATTTCTGTCATAAAGAATGTGTACATACATATTACCTCTAGATCTTTAAGAGCTGGTTGGAGGCAAATAATAAGGTGACCAATCGTCCTCCTTTAGGGAGGACAGTCCTTTTGTAGGTTCTGTCTTTCCTCGAAAAGCCTCCTCCTTTTCGATATTTTAAAACTAATCTGTTAATCTCTGTATTCAGTATGCCCCTAAAATTATTGCCCCTATATTATATCTTATTGCAACTTTAAAAACATAGATCTGAATAGATTGCTTATAACCACTTCTAATCTACCTTTTGAGGATATATTAAACACGGAAGATATTGAAGGTAAAGTGGAACAGCTTAATGAACTGCTTACTCATTTAATGGATGAACACGCGCCAATCCTAACCAGATGCATGACATGCATGCACATGAGGTCAATTGCTGTTCTGCTGCTTCCTGACAGAAAAGAGGGATGGAAACAAATGGAGTATCAGGTTCTCAGAAAAAAACTATCGCACTAAAAAATGAAAATTTTTATAGCACTTAATCTATATTTCTGGTCTAAATTTGGCACTTAAGAAACGCATAAAGACATCGGTAATCGTCTCGCATAAGCATGCATAGTCTCCGGTGAATTACTGTGAAAATATTCGAATCCTGGGATCGCTCAAAGAGACATAAATTGGTCTCTTGGCCAGGTACATACATCAGATTCTAGCCCACTTGCGAAGTTTCCATTATGAAATTTTCATCACTTGTGTTATTCATCCCCAATTGTCAATGTAGTAAAAGAATAGTTTCTTCATAGATTGAAATATGACCAGATGAAGAAATTAAGAAAGGCTCTCCCTTCGTCTGAAATGCTGACAAAAATACGACGAGAAGGCACCCAATCGTAGGAAGCATCCCATCCCGAGGCAAACAATCACGGGCCTCGCCGTGCTCTGTGTAACCCCCGAATTAAAATTGTTTTTCTTACGTTATTTATAAACTTAGAGGTTTGTATTTTCNTAGCGTTTGTTTGTAAAATATAGATGTGAGATTACTCTCGACACTCTTGAATCGTCCTATACTTTTTCGAAGCCATAAGCTTTTGTTATGTTATGTTATGAAGAGTGAGACAAGGGCTCGAAAAAAATACGAAATGAGAAGGATTTTATGGAATTTACTGAAATTATACCTTTATGAGAAAAATTATCGTAAAAAGTTTCTTTTTAATACCAAAATTATTATACAAATGTTATCGAAAGGTAGCCAAAATCGACCTTCAGGTTTTTTGTGAAGAGTAAATGTACGAAATGTTGTGTTGAGGCAAATTAATTTCTAAACCATGGTAGTTAAATTTCAAAATTCTTAGATTCAAGCTCCGAGATCTCAACTTAGTTTGGATAATGTCGTTCAATGTACCATAAAAAGGTGGCAAATCCTCTAAACTCAGAAAGCTTTGGAATGCTCATTTTTTAGAATAATTTCGGGTGACACCGTTTTGAAGACATGGAAATACTATAAATCACGAAAAGCGAATTTTTTGTAGGAATAGTGACATTTCTGTGAAAATAAAGGACTTTGGTGTCAATGCAAAGCAAAAACATAGATGTTTATGTTAATAAGTAAGCGAAGGACCAGACATGCTGTTATTAATGAAGCCAATTATTAATTATTCAAATCCATATATCCTTATTTTAGAGCTAAAAATGTTTACCTGGAAAATGATAAATAAGCATGATAATGTCAGAATTCCGATCGACCATAAAATTCTGCCCACAGTGATACGCGTGCCATAAGCTCACCACCTAGATAGACTATTGGTACTGAGTTGTGCAATCCAATATTTCATACCTGGGGAACATTTATTTATTTTGCAAGCATTGACTCTGTAGTGACACTATCGCCAGAGATGTACGCATTACCCACCGACGACTTTTAACGGTGAGTGACTGAAAGGTAACCTGTTTTATTGTTACTCGATTCCGGGTGTATGGCTGACCCTTTTACTGACGATATACTTACGGTCATTTAATTAATCATTGCAAGAACGTAAAAAATTAGAGGAAAATCCTCTTATTTTTTCAGCCCTGATAGACAATATTAAATGCCACGTGTCGTACTTACTCAATACTCTATATTCAAATAATTTCTATTTTAATAAATAAATTTCGAAGTGAAGTGCACGAATGCGTAACGGTATCAGACGAAAGCTCTAAGTTACCGGAAATGAGCCAGAAAAAAGAATGTTAATTTCGCCAGAGTGAAAAGTGAACCGACAAAATTAATTCTTGAACCCGAACCGAAACCGAAAACTATTATTGAATCCATTCCAATTTTTTGTATCAAATAATGCTCAATTTACTTATGTTTGACTGGATGAAAGTTATTTAATCATGTGTTACAACGATTTGCAAGTAACAGTCACTAATTTTGTTTCTTAAATTAAGCGTAATACAGTTTACAATAAAAAAAACTATAAATAGTAAAATATTTTCAATAAGATAAAATGTCAATAAGTTCGAAGCGAAAAAAGTTATTTGTATCGGCGTTGGCAGAGGAGCGAAATCGGAACTGAACATATACTCAGTTTTTTCTGTCGTACCGAAGGAATACCCGGAACGAAAAATATTACGGTTCGATACTCGGGTTACAACCTGATGGCAAAAATATTCTATTTCTCTTTCTTGTTTCTGTAATAATCTAATTTCTGTAAAATTCTCCTTAATTATCGACTGCTTAGGAAAACTAAGTTCATAAAGAAAAGCAAATAGGCAGAAATGCAACTGGTGTAATTGCGGGTGTTAAAAGTGTAAACGGATCTTTCCCATGGTAACGAACAAACAATTCACACAAAAGAATAGTTTGATATTGCGAGAAAAAATTGCGCTTTAATAAAATAATGATAAGTCTGTAAAACCTTACACATGTAAAATGTTTTTTTTTTATGTGTGAGCTTTATTAGGATTTAAAAATTTTGACATCGNTTATAGCTCATAATTAGATAATAAATTTGATTGAATTTGTATTTGATTTGAGTAATGAATGTATATCTGAAATAGGGTAGACGATTTCGCATAATTTTCGTCGCGTTTTCCCTAGCGCGAATTTTTTTAACACGAACTCTCGATTTTGGGGTCCCTACGAGTTCGTGTAAACGAGGTTTTACTGTATTTCGTTTCTTAAAGGGAAAGATATTTTCGAAAAAACATTTTCAAAATCAGCCCTGAGAAACGATTCTACATATACTTCCCATTTCCTATATTGTAATTTTTGGTATTGATTATGATGGACCTAAGTTTAAAAACGTAGTCTTGTGTGTTTTATAAATCGTTATAATTACTCAGGGTTAACTTATACCTTCCACCTCTTGAAGAATCAACTCTCTATTTTAAAAACGAACGGTGACCCTGTGTTGTGGATTTTAAAGCAAGGACGCTCCATATTAATTCCAAATGCAGAAACCATTGAGTTAATTTTTGCTAACATCATACAAATGAGTAGCGAGCGTAATATATCACCCGCCATTGGAGGAAATTCTAGATACTTTAATTTCACAATATATGCAGGCATCTTCCATGATATTCTTCTCGTTATTAGCTCCGATGGTGCGTCACGTGATGCCTTTACATGATAGAGATCTTGGTCTTTTCAAAAGACAAAATTTTCCTGCACACTGTATACGGCATTGGGTGATCCTTTCAACGACATCTCACCTTCTCCAGTCCTCAACTTCCTCTCCGAGTTTCCAATTTAGCGATTTCGCCTCAGAAAACCTTTTCAAGGCATCGCGTACAGTGTCGCACTTTCATCTGCGTCTTCCTTTCCAACGCTTCCTCATCACAAATACAAAGGCTCTTTTACTTGTTTTCCGCTTCACCCATCGATCGAATTTTCGACGCAGCTATATTAAATCGTTCGGAAAGTCAAAAGGTTTCGCCGTTGGAAATCGAGCTTATTGTCAGAGTCTTTTGCGTAGAAAGGCATTCGCTCTATCACTACCAACTGATGCCCAATGAACCTCGAATCATACAGTGGGCACGTTCCGGAATAATTTCTTATAGTGAGAAAGCAAACGTAATTGAAATGATTAATGAAATAGGATAAGATTCCCTAAATTGAATGCGAGTGGAAGTTAGGTTGCAATCGATAAATAAATTCAAAAAAGTACGTTTAAGGAAAAGGTAAAAAGAATCTGGCGATCTCCATGCTATCGATTCCAGGACGTCTTTGATATTCTTCAACCACGACCATCAGTGTGTAAAAATGTTCTATATGTAGTTGACGGTATTTCAGACTGACGTAATATTGAGAATTTTGAGGGCAGTAATGATAAAATCCGCCCCCGCCCTACCTACACTATCAAACTTAGCCCAGCCCAAAAGAAGAAAAAAGTTTCTTGACTTATAATTTTTATGAAATATAGTTCATTCACTTTTAATTTTTTTACCTTTTATATTATTACTAGCAAACACCCGCGTCAAGCATGACGGAACTTAATTTAGTTTATAAATATATCTATTATCGTATATACCTGGTCCTCCGAAGCCAGAAACAGTACGTCGTCAGATCATAATAACTCAATATATTTCTTACCATCATATAGATATAAAGCAAATGTCTGTCCGCCCCCCTATTTATCTCAGAAACGGCTTGACCTAGAGATCTGAAACAAACGGCATTGTGTTTCTACGATGTTGAAACCCTCAGGAAAACTTTTCCCATCTCTGTAAAGACCCGAGTTCGAACCCAGGAGCACAAAATACGTGTCCATAAGAGATGTAAGTAAAGTAACTTTTCATGATTTGCAGCGAACGTTTCTTTCACAAAATTAAATTTAAAAAAATGGTCCTACAATATTGAAACAAGTGTCACAAGAAAGGAAAATAATCATAAAATCTTATTTTAATCGTGAAACGTTCATATAATATCGAAATTTCGAGAAATTTGCTAAAATACACGGAAAATTCGTAAATTTTTTCGGAAATAAACAACACCTCAACCCTGATTGGCCAAAAATCGACCAATCAGGAGAAAGATGCAGATTTACATACAGGTGTATATACCGGGCCAAATGATTTTTCAATTTTAATTGATTTCATCAGCTATCTAAACCCATCCCTTTGACGACCAAAGCAATTGTTGAACATTGATTTTATGAGTTTTCCCATATTCTTATATATAGCACGGGGATAATCAGTTAGTATAATTTTCCATAAAAAATGTACGTAAAATAGATTTTCGTTACCTGCAGAGGTTGTTTCTTTTACAAAATTAAATTAGAAACAATGGTCCTAAGATATTGAAACAAGTGTCACAAGAAAGGAAAATGACCAAAGATTCTTATTTTTGTCGTGAAACATTGATACAGATCCGAACTTTCGAATATTTTGATAAAACACACCGAAATTTCGTAAAATATTTGGGAAATAAACAACCCATCCATTTGACGACTAAGGCCATTGTTGAATGTTGATTTCATGAATTATCCCATTAAAGTGCACGGGGATAATCAGTTCTTATAATTTTTATAAGAAATTTACGTAAAGTAGGCTTTCGTGACTTGAAAACAGTAGAATAAATATTGGGAAATCCCAACTGACCCAACCCAACCCATCCCTTTGACGACTAAGGCCATTGTTGGATGTTGATTTCATGAATTATCCCATTAAAGTGCACGGGGATAATCAGTTCTTATAATTTTTATAAGAAATTTACGTAAAGTAGGCTTTCATGACTTGAAAACAGTAGAATAAATATTATAAATAATG
>KZ308802.1:0-76316 GCA_000376725.2 Ladona fulva
TCTTTGTTTTTATACTCAACGTTAATCATGTGCGATACTAACGACTCAATCATGACCTAATTTTATATAAATATCACAACATATGAATTTATAGCTTATGACAGATTTCATATATTTTATTGAAGGAGGGTATTTGATCAGGATATAAAGAAATGCACTTAAACGCAATAGTTCTTTTTTGTTTTGTGAAAACAATAAAATATCATAAGTGAAAATACTGCTTAATAATGCCAGTAAAAATTCATGAAACCACGAAGTACTGATTTTCACTTCATTATGCCTATCCACGAAGTACGGCCAGAAATGATCGATTATATTCATAAAACCACCCTCGAAATCCTTCGAGAACCTCTCTTGTATCATCAACACGCTCCACCCCATTCATTCATTCAGATTTGTCAAGGATAAATACACATGTAATTGAAATTACTAATGCCGCTAAAACATTGATTACAATATTATTGAGTCGAATTTTTTGGTCATTTCGCACGTAGGCCCCCACCGGAAATCGAACCCGGGACCGCTTCCACAGAAGTAGAACGCGCTGCCCACTTGGCTATCCGGGAGCCCTACAATCGGCATCTCCTTAAGATAGATATAAGGAAACTTCCTTGCTTATCATCATTAAGACTTCAAATATATAAGCGATATGCTGACAGGCATATGGATATAAGCTGACAGGAAGCTTGCGATACACTTCTTGTTAAGGGTTGTATTTATATGCACTCATTTTTGGCAGGAAGCGGTTACTTCCTACTAATAACTATGCAGCATATATCCAAAGCTTGAGGTTAACTGCAAAAGGTATTGCGATATTTACGAGCACAATAATATAAGTTTAAAAGGGCAGGTTGGAAAAGAATAATTTTTGAGAAATTTGAGCCTCGTATAGGAGGATGCAAACGCCACTTGACACTTGGCATTCTAACTCACTTCGGATAACGAACGTAAGGAATCTATCAGTCTACTACGCGGAACAATAGCTACGCTCGGATACTGTTCTTCTCGCTTTCAATAAATTACGTCCCGCACGCCGTATAAAAGGATAAATAAAACACCTCGGGCCCCCTTCATCACGACGGAGAATTTTCAGCCATTTCTCTCCATACACACGCCCTCGCTCCGAGGTAGACTCGAACCACGCCTGTAAACGTTAAAGGAACTCGGAGCCAAGTGCATTTCTCAATTTTCGCTTTCAGTTGTATGGCGTGAAAAAGACGGAATGTGATAAGTTTTTTCGAGAGAGAGAGATCGATCTCCTGTTTTCTCTTCCTCTGGGTACGTTCGAGCGTTTCCTTTCTCTGGAACCAGAATGCAGTAGTCTCCCGATTATGTGGACTGATTGGCAAATTACTCCCCCGAATAATCGATCTGAGTAATCCTCAAGATGAAAGATTACAAAGAGAATGTATGTACTTATATAATGGTATTTAGTAGTTTACTTTTTTTAGTCGTACATTTATTTCCCTTTTCTCATTTTTTTGAATATTTGAGACATTTATATTTGTATTTGAGTTGTTCTTCCACTTAGTATTTGCTTCGTTAAAATTAGATCGATAGAGTGGATGGTTGGGTTGGGTAGGTAAAGTATTGAGAGGAGAGGGATTGATGAAGAATGTAATTGAGAACAAGGGAAAAGACAGAGGGGAAGATGAAGATGTTAGATGACATAATCGTGAGGTTAGTTACCAATGAACGTAAGAAACGGCACGGAATAGGGAATATTAGGCACATGAACTTACCGAAAAATAGAATAATTCTGCAAGTAAAATTATGTTAGATAATTCAGTTCACTTTGTTTTCGCGGTCTGTACATCCACTTCTCTGAGGAATTTTTCCTACAACGTGATTTTTTCATTTGTCAAAGGTACTTCCTTTAAAAATTTCCTACATTACCTTCTCTTTCCTCCATAAATTTGGAATTTAATTTTGTAAAAGAAAAGAATTGACTCTGAGAAATGAGAATTGAGAAATGCTCATTCAAGCACAGCCTCAAAAATGAAGGGTAAATTCATTAAATATACAATTAAACACGTGAATAATAGTAAACATGCCCGGAGGATTCCGTTTTTGATGTACAGTTGCGGGCAAAAAAGTTTAATCACTGCGGGTAACATACGATTAGGGATACACGAGAAAAGTGTTTTGCAAGACATGTCGGAACGGTGTAAAAACAGTCTTCCACTCCTCGGCCGTAGAAAAGAACCGTAAGCTTATTCTTGGCGGCCGAGGTTTTGCGAGTATTTAATTGAAGGAAATGTACTATTACATAGATATGTAGATTGCGAGTGCTAAACAGATTAAGGAAAGGTAACTACAGGTATCATACGACCTTCCCACTACTTCGACCCTTCCAAGAATGGGCGTAATGTAAGAGTGACACAACTACAAAACATCTTGAAAACTCTTTCTTCATACAAAAGATCTTAGGTAGAAATAAACAAAGAATAGGTTAAGCGCTTGATGCCAACACACCTTAACCAACACCAATGCGCAGCTTGTAAGGTACGGACACAGATGAGGAAATAACTTATGATTGCCAATACTTCATAAATAATGAAATAAACGCGCTGATACAAAGAGAGACTACTTTAACACCAAATTTCCAACTTTCGGATTTCTTCTACAATTACATTTAACTACACACAAGAATGCACTCAGGCTTTCGCGGAACACGGTTAATCCGAATCTCGGATGATCAGTCCTCGGACTATCGGGAGTGTATCGCGAGCGGTGTTTGCGCATGTGAATTCCAGGGGAATTAACATATTAAAGTGCTCGGAGCGAGTTCAGAGGTATTAAACGGCTCTCGGGGACGAGGGAAATTGTGAAATCGCGTCTGCGGCGACGTAAGAAAGTTAAACATGAATCTTTTTTTTTAACCTAATCGATTTATTTCATCTCGAGAGAGAACGATTATCCCCTTCGGGAGCGAGCCGTTCAAGATCTATCGCTTGAAAGTGAGTCGAGAGTTATGAAGTAATTAGATGGATTAATTGCTGTATGCTATTGATTCTGAGTTGCTTAAACTATGTTTACAAACACAACGAGAAAATGAGACGGAGAACAATTTTCCTGGAAATGATTTTATCGTGAAGTTATTATAACGCGGATAATATCTGGATTAGAAAATTCGATACGAAATAGGCTAAAATTACGACAAATTGACGAGAAGATTGCCTTCAAGGAGATTTAGTCGAGAGGAAGTATAGCCGTACAACGTGCACAACACTTGAATTTCAAGTTTTTATGCTATGCATTTCGAAAGATAGGAGTCTACATCTATTTAATCAATTCTAGGTAAGTAGGGAAATAAGATAAACAACATCGATGAAGTAGGTACATATTTTAACTTTATTTTCATAACTTGCTACCTTTTTACTGGGAAAACAGCAGAAATATTTCTCGATATTTCGGTAAAACTTTATAAATAGCGACTAAAATAGCGGTCGTATACCATCCTGCTGGGATTTTATGAGACAAAATCGATATTTTTCTTAATTTTTGGCAAAACCTGTAATAGTGCTACTTTCTAACGTAGAAGAGCACTATTGATACCCTGATTGGTGCTGAACTTAATCAAGTAAAATATTCGAATACATCCTGCCATCATGTAAAAATGTATTGATCGTTATATATATATTCTTCCTTAAAACTACTCTTAATGCTATGTGTTCCTATTAAGCAGTTTACAACATAATACGGAACGCAAGCTGTCTTAGTGCCGCACATCTCTTAATACGCTATCCAATCTAAAAAGAACCAAATGAAATTTCCGGAGGAATGTACAGCCAAGAGAATCGGAAAACGAAGCGATTAAATAAATATACCGAATAATGAGAGTTCTTTTCCGCCTTTATCCAATTCTTATTATTTCGTGATGTCTTTTCTTGAATTCATGCCTTCCTAGATCGATTCTAAGATAAAAATATGCCACGCATCAAAATCATCAAAAGATAAGACTCGGTAATAGTTTCTAGTATTGTTAAAAGTGCTTGGACAGCTGAACTAAATTTTGCACGTAGGACTCCACTGGGAATCGAACCCGAGACCGCTTTCACCTAAGTCGAATGCGCTGCTTACTTGCTATCCGGGCGCCCTTGTGACGCGGATGGATTTGAAATGGTAGAGCAACTATTTCTGAGTTATTATTTACTTTCCTATTTTTAAGTCTTATATTAATCCATCTCAATAACACAGAGTTGATTCATGAAAATAACTCTAGAAAATCAATTATTTTTAAGAAAAATATCTCATGATTTTTCTAGCAGCAAAAAATATCAACAGGAGGAATTCCGTATTCGGCCGACATAAAAAATTTAAAGTGCGTCATGACCTAGATGCTTCAGTGGTTTGCCGCTGGAACGAATCGCTTTACGGATGCATTAAGAATTATGAGTGCGCAAGTAGTTTTATATCGTAAGATCAAGTCTTCGTTGGCATTACCAGAATGGGTCACTCCCTTAGTAGCACACATTTATCATTAAGGATTAAGATCCGATGAAACGATTTTAATCGAGCAAATGCGAAGGGTACGACATCTTCGATTTATGAGTATAATACGACATAAATTGCTCTTGGCAAAAGAAATAAAATATGAAAGTAATTAATTTTCTTTTCTGGTCGATTTAGCTGCATTTGTAGGCATTTCGAACTTTTTCCATTACTCTGGCATTACTTTCTCTCGTCGGAACTGACTTACTACCGTATTCATCCTTTATGTTGGTTCAAAAGGATTTAGACTAACGCTAATGATAAAATTCATAAGGTTTCTTAAATCCATCACGTGTATCACAAAATAGCTAATTAGCTCATGTTCTTAAAGGAAACAGAAATTAATATCAGTAATAAATTGATATGTGGGCTCCCGGATAGCCAAGTGGGCAACGCGTTCAACTTCGGTGAAAGCGGTCCCGGGTTCGATTCTCGGTGGGGGCCTACGTGCGAAATGACCTTAGCCGTCGAAGCACTTTTAACAATATTACTACTACGATAAATTGATAACCTACTGGAAAATATCGGTATTCAATATGAACCGACGGTAGTGGTCAATGGAATTGCAAGGGACGCTTTTTATTTAAGGAAAACTTTGATTAGGCGACAAAGATGCTGAACCATTCAGTGTTGAGTCAAATCCTTCAACAGCCTTTCGGGTAAGTACTCGAGAAATTTTAATCACAGTAAATTCGTCAAGATTCATCTTTTCGGAATTGGATCTTCTTTACCACTGGCCGGGTTCGATTGTCTCTTCTAATTTATTTAGCCTTAACCTACCCTGTAAGCCGCCTTTCGGCGTGTGGCAGCATTACGTTCTTCATTTATCAAATTCCGACAAGTTTAAGTTTGATCTCAACTTAACGACCAAATTTTTGAAAAATGAGAAGAATAGTTTGACCTCAAGGTATGAAAATCGTCTCTTTCTTACTGAACACATTCGATAAGAGGCGTTATATAGTTTTCTATTAGTATCAATGGCAGCTGAGTCGATACATTCAACAATATTTTTGCAGCCTTCATAGCGATAAGTGCTTCATTTCCATAGAAAAATGATAATAATATTTTACCGCGCAGCAATTAGAGAAGTGATGTATTTTCAGCCGAGAGAGTAATTAATTCTCATGGCGGTTTTATACTTTTTCCGCTATCAGAAATGAAAGCTCTTAAGAGCCATTAATTTAACATATGAGTGATAGCGATCAGTTAATCCTCTGAGGAATGCGAATAAAATTGGATTTCAATGAGAAAATCAGGAGCACGTCCCCTCTTCCAGTTAATGGGTGTATACGCTCGGCATCTGATAATGTTCGAACGACTCTTGCAGAAGTAATGTAAAAGCTTGAATACTAATCCATAAAATGAAATATATCCTAGATATAAATATAGAAATCTGTATTTTACTTTGAGACGCATGGAAGTCATTTTAAATCCCACAGTCATATAAAGATATCCGATTTCATTTCAGAAGCCGCACCTGTATTATGAGACATTAAGAAAAATCGCGTTTCGTCTTCTGCGACCGATGCTAGAGGACGCTATGTGAGTATTTCTATAAGCCTTGAATTTAAACTGAGATCGAATCTTAAGAAACTTCGTTCTTGCTTGCTTCCATTAAACTATCAAATGAAATATGTCGAGTCTTTAAAGAGGGAAAATATTGAGGAAGTTTATAGGGAAATAGATAATATGTGGCAAAATGTGATTTTCTGTTGGTGATGCGCTGAAAGGCTGGAGTTTTCTTTACTCAGTGACCTTCCAGGATATTATACAATGAAACAATTTTCGCCAATTTAGGATACCCCGTGGGTAACGCGCTCGACGCGTTACCCAAAGGGCTAACCGGAGGACCGAAACTGAATTTTGAGCATGCAGCATCATTGAAATTCTCAAACGCTGAAACATTTCAGTTTTTTATAGACAGCGTTTAAAGTTGAAAAATTTTCTAACCAGTGGATACTCTCGGGTTGGGGGATATATTTTCTGTTGATAGATGATGTGAATGTTTCCCTTTGAGATGGGATCTTGATGGCAATCTTTAGAAGAAAATTAAAACCTTAATCCGTGTAATTCTTGTAAATCTTGATGAATGCTATTATCGAGTTGATGAATTGCCCTCAACCGCCCCTCGTAATTGGTAATTTCCTTGATCTAGGTCTAGTTTGTATTACACATTATTTGAAAGGGTCCCTTCTTTACTTAAAAAAGGCTGCAGAATTCTTTCAAGACATCAATAGGATGACCCCTTGTTTCAGAAAATAGACTCCTTGTTATCGATAAAGTAGCTCTTCTGCAAAAAGATCACCTGGGACGTAATCCTCAATCATAGAGCGACGCAGACCTAGTACTCTAGGGTCGATGCATGTCCTAAGAGCCAGAAGATAAGCTTTGCCTATAAATTGCTTCATTTCTTCGTTTCAGCTGATTTCCCTCTTCACCGCCTTCTTATAAAACAGAGAGAGGTTGCGACAGATATAGTTTTCGGGCGGTTTCATGTCACCTCTTGAGCCGCAATCCAAAGCATCCCACCGATACGCGAGCTAAGAGCTGCTCGCCACCTCCGCTAAATGTTCCGCGAGCCTTTGACTCCACTTGATTTATCATTGTCACCCGGCAACGCGTCCTTGACCTCCCGCGAAAATCCCTTTTCGCTCCCACTCGAACGACGGCCTTTTATGGCGAAAGATGAATCCGTCTGCGGAGGGGAAAATATGTACTTAAAGTGTGTTGGCAGATTACCTCCCTCTTCTCCCTACTGGAGATGTATGCGAGTGTGGGTAGGGAATACGAGCGTAATTAAGAGCCATGATTTTGTTCTACTTTCCTTGATTAACTGCAACTGCTCCAGCCAAGAGTAAGTGGAAGGTGTGTTAAGTAAATATTATAGCCTGCTCTTATCCGTCCGAGGATAGAGTCTTCTATCTTGAGGAGGCAAAAGTGAAGTTTGATTTAGTCGTTGAAAAGCCTTCCAGTACATTGGCTTTGAGAAATCGTTACTATGTCGATTTGCGGACATAGGTACTAACCAAAGCAGGTATGGTGGAAGAGTCGCTGGAAGAAACGTGTACCTAATGCGTTTAATCTGAATCATTGCAGAAGCTACTTGAAAGACTTGAGAAATTAAACTAATTTATTAATTTTCTTTTAATTTGATTTTTCTTTGAGAAAAATTAGATTAATAGCATTGGATTAGGTAGTTATGTTTAAGTGCCTATTGAAGTAGATTATATGACGAATTGACTTGCGCACCTTCCTATCTGATCTACTAAAATGTACAAGAACATGAATATATGGAGCAGCCACCATTAGTGCGCAATGGAAGGCGTAAGACGAAGAATGTCGCATGCATTATTTTCTGGAAGCTAAGACTTCTCTGTAACTACGTGATGAACTACATCTTGAAAAAATATCAGGTGACTTTACCCAATACCATCGTGCAATTAGTCGCCAGCACTTCCCATATATGTTTACGAGAACTTTTTTTAACAATATAATGGCATATTCACTAATAGAGATATATTTTTTTCTTTCTTTGCTAATACTGACAGCATTTACCTCTTAAAGTGTAATATAAGTGTATGCCAGAAGAGGAAGGAGGAGACAGATACAACGTTAAATGGAAAAGAGAATTTCAAGGATCGAGGTAAAGGTGTTAAACTTTGCATAATGAAGTTGTGCGGCTATATCCCAAGGAATTACAAGTGTGAAAAATAGCGACATGACTGGGACTCGAACCCAGGTCTCCCACTTTCCGGGCAGGTATTCTTACCGGGGAGGTATTCGGAAAGTGGGAGACCTGGGTTCGAGTCCCAGTATTGTCGCTATTTTTCACACTTGTTATTCCTTTAAAGAGAATTTCCCCCAGAATTCGAACTTTGAGTTAATTGTAAGATTAACTCCGATATATTAAAGCTTATAATAGCTCTCCAAAATATGCCATGATCTAAATATTCTAACTTCTTTATGAAGTTACGTATGAAAATTAAAATTTGCAGTCTGAGGACTGCTGGTAGCTCTGTGGGATGCCATACAAGGAGATTTAAGCTTCGCAAATGCCCCCTCAACTTTTGAAAAAATCCCCTTCCAAATAAAAGCAAAAGTAAAAATAAGTTGGAGAAGAATTTGTTTTCGCAAAACTTTACCATTGATTCCTAAACGCGCGGGCAGTAAGGGACGCTAATTGGAGCACTACGAGTGGTCTCCTTATACACCCGAGACCTGATTTCCTAAAAAAGCGGTTAAGAAGAGAAACAAATGACAAAATAAACATGGTGGCGACGAAAGCCTCGTTAACGAGAGGCGTCGAAGAGTAAACGAGATGAGTTTGGCATCGTCTCCTTTTTTCTCCTTCTTCAACACCATTCCTCCTCTTCCAACTTTTACTTTTACACCCTACTTGACTTCCTACTTCTTACCCAGCATTCCTTACCATTTCCGTGTCTTGTTCGAGTTCTTACTTTTCTACAGATTTCCACTTAAACTCCCTGTGTGTTTCCAATTAGAGCTTCTGCTGTTTATGTACCAGTTTTAACTAAAAATTTTGATCAAACTACCACTGGATCTATCACATTTCCATTTTATACAATAAATAAAATCATATCGTAGGCTAAAATAGATTACGTAACTGAAGATCATTTATCCCTGACTTTTTTTATAACCGCTAAGCTGAAATGCAATCATATTCGAGTCCAAGCTATTGCATCACATAGAGACACTTGCCGTCATAAGGCAATACGAGTCCCTAAAAAAGACATTGTGAAAGTAATTCCACTCCAAACAAAACTATTTACTTTCACTCCTAGGGTGTGAATGAAATAGTATTGACTGCTAGCAAAGGATAGCTAACAAATATGCCTCGAACATGAAATACATTTTTCAGAATTGTTGACCTTATTCCCCTTTAAACTTACTCAATATCCTTCCTTGTTAGGTAATTTTGAAATATTCTATTTGAGTAGTACCAGAAGAGCTAAGATCAATCAAGTGAGTTATCATTTCAGTACAATACTTGAGTAGTTTACCTCAGTTATGAATTCGAATTCTGAACTGTCTCTTTGCAGTGGTTTAACTCTTTCTCCGAACCTCCGAAATAATTTAGACCACCTTGGTAATCCACCACCTCTACTTGTATGGTAGAGTTAAAAAATACGTACCTACTCACTTGAGTATTAAGAGACTTCGAATTCGTTGCAACCTAATACGATACTAAGAGATATACAGAGTCATAAGAGAGAGCGGCAACATTCCTATCCCAAACAACATACATAATATTTCACTATTTATTAACCTGACTGCACGTATTTACGTAATGCTTGGATAAAGCAAAGTTTAGGAATCAATTCAGCTACCCTCAAATATCGTTTGGCAAATTCTCCTTCCATTTCCATCTCCACAACCACCAACTCAGTGGAACATCCCACTGGTTGACTAACCACTCTCCTTCTCAACTTCTTCCCATTTTGCCCCGACGATTCGCGATGTTTACTTTTTCTTCCATTCCCTCTTTCAATCTCTCTTGTCCATCCTTCCTAGAGGATGCCGATATCATCGGTTTGCGGTCGTCGGAAAAGCTTGTCCGAGACTGTATTTTCTCGGAATAAACAAGAAAAGTTGTCAGAAAGTAAGGAGGAGATGAGGTAGATAGCGATACATGGGAATTTGAGAGAAAAGAAACGGAGAAGAGCAAGAGGTACGACCATGCGAGAACAAAATGTCAACAAGAAAAAAATTCATAACAGTTTATTTTCGGAGGATTGCTCATTCTACCAGAAAATACAAGTATTTCGTCTTGCTCGCTATTTTTTGCAGTCACTCGATTCGGCTTGCATATCAAGTGCACCAATAACTTTTTTAACGACTCAAATACGTACATGCACTACGAGACAAAACTTGGTGAGAAATGGGCTAGGTAACGCAGTAACATGGGAAAGAGACGGATCTTCGGAGCGCGTTGAAGTCTCCCGAGGCCCGTAATTTCTTATTAAGTTAGAATGTAAAATAATTCATGATAATATTGAAGTAAAGCGCTGCGATATACGCCATTGCTGGAAAAAATTAATAGTAAAAGGGTAGGGTTTAATTAAACATGTGCAAGAGTAGAAAGAAGATAGTATAATATAATTTGTTGCGTGGCTCCTCAGATCATTGAATACGTACTGGTTGGTAATCATTCATACTGCCCTGCTGTCGATATAGAAGGCTGAGGTCGTGTCGCGTACGTAATTTATTTAATATAAAAAGGGGAACTCTTAATGTGTATACGCAGTAAATGAAAAAGAACACTAGTACTGGGTTTATGTATACGCAGTGTTTTTGAGAGCCAAACCAGACTAAGAAATGATGATGGAGCTCGAAATTACGTGGGATAACAAGACGGTACTAAGTTAGAAGAATATTTTTCAATGGTATTGAGATCGCGATACGTTCTGACGTGATCTTTCATGTATGGTAATAAATTCCAATCCAGAAAAGTCGAATGTATCACGGTCATGTATTATATCGAAAGAAATAAGGGCTAGGAAATAATTTACTGCTTGCTAGTTCGCTCGCACGAGGCAGTAAAAATTTCTGAATCACCCATGGATTAAGTTGTAGGCCGCAGCAGACGATAGGTTACAAGAAAGTTAAATAAGATGTTGACAGGAGTATAAGTCTGAGGAAAAATTTTAAAAAGTATAGCTGAAAAAATTCCTTGCACAACCCAACCCAACCGACTCACATCTGCACACATGTTTACGTCAGAAAAGAAAACATTCCTGATGATTTATGTTAACAATATGGTTTTATTCATTTAAAGTGAGTACTTCAAAATGCTTAACATAAATTTCCTTTGATTTTTCTTCATTTCGTTAACGATAATTTTATTTATCGCGGCTGAATATTCACCTACAGACCTTTTAAGTTGGCCTTTGATCTAACATAAAAGAGGTCACGAAAAATATAAAAGGGAACAATACGTATTCACGTCATCACAGACTCTAAATTTTAATCAAAAGTTAAGTTGCGTCGTATCTGTAAGATTTAATTGCAGTTAATGTTAAAAAATTAGTTGAATTTTACTTCTTAATAAATACAAATGAGAAGCCAATTGAAGAAAGAAAAGGATTTTTTCTTGACTAGGACTGAGCAAAGGCCTGATCTCCTTCCGATGTTGTTTAATATCCCTAACTGGCAAGCATATAATATTATGATGATATCTAGTTACCGATAGTATATTATTGACATCCATGAAATAGCAGATTCTCTAAAGCAAGCATCAAATCATATTCAAGCAAGAAATCATTTCAGTCGCATCGAACGGAATTATAGCTGAAAAGACCAAAAAATATATCTACCAACTTGCGAATTGCTCTCTCAAAAGCGGAGAGATAGTCAACCGAAAATCATATCGAAAACACAGCAATAGTAACAGTGGATGCTCCCGAAGTAATCCGGCCATTGAAATATTTCACATTTAACGAACCTATCGAAAGTCTTGGGCGTTTGCCTCACTAAAACTCCCTCCTTCATCACCTTCATAATAAACACGCCTCTTTCTCGTCACTCCGACCAGCGCCATTGTCCAGATCCTTATCTCCTCTAAAATAACTCTCATTTACCACAACTCATCACGTCCCTTAATCCAAATCCGTCCATCAGGGCATTTTCCTCGCGTAACCCAGCGACAAAAACAAACAAAAGGGACGTTTAAAAAGTTTTAATCGAACCACGTGCAATCCTCCCTTCTTTTCTTGAGCGGATACCCCTTTCGCCATACATTGAGTACAAAAAGGCGTTAAAACGATCCACGGCTACACCTTCACGTGGCCACCTCCCTCCCCCTATGGACACGTTTAATCGACACCACATCATTCAGATCCATCAATAGCCGTCAAAACGCTGCGGCGTAGCGAAAATAAATCTGGCTCGAGACCTTGGACAATACCTCCTTGACATTGCTATCCATCCCTCCGGAGCATGTGTTGTCTGCACCCTTTCCCATTCTCTTAACACAACCCACGTCCGCTCTGTCTCATGCCGTGGATCTGCTCCTTTTCATTCCGCCATCACACCTGATTCCCGCTTTTGCATCACCCACGTTGTTATCTCAAGCATCTCGGATCGCCCTCCACCTCCTCTGCTCTCTCCCGTATCCAACGCATGTCTTCGTGTTCTTCCCACTCTCCCACACTAAACTATCCTTTCCTTTCGTACGGCAATTTTTCTCCCATTACCCGCTTCGACGTTCAATAGCACCTCCTCTCGTGAGATTCTTCTAGCTCCTTTCCCTTCGCTTCCAGCATGTTGAATCTGAAGAGGAATAATGTATCCCTCCCCCGCTTTGTTCTTCCTTCCATTTGTTGTATTCATCTATATCTATACATCAAAGAGTTTAATTCGTCACCTCGAGGGAAGGAAATAAGTGACAGTTTCATCAAAGCGAAGAATTAACGGATAATTTAAACAAGACTATTACATGCATACCCGTAACACTAGCTATAAACGAATTAGTAATCTGAAGGACGCAATAGCCCTGATATAATTAAGGTCTATAGAGGTGATTATGTAGTAAAAATGCAAGGGGATCAAACAATAAATAGTTATTGTCGCGCTATTTTGATTAAAAATCTATCCATTCTACCACTGTTTGGATTTAAGATGCTTAAAATGCAGAGTTTCAAATAATCAGATAAAATTCAAGAGACTGGTGGTTTTCTAAACAAAAATCCATGATTCCTACAAATATGGGATAAAAACTAAGGATTCCAACATCAGCGGCACCGAGAATAATCCTGATTAAAATCAATCGGGCTATTCAGATATTTACAAAAAATAAAATTCTGGAAACGAACCAGCAAAAAGATGATCCCATTATTATCTATGAAAAGGAAATTTCTACCGAAGACGGTTCCAAAAGCTGCAGTAATTGACTTTTGTAGTTAGTATACGCAAATAAAAAAATGTTAGCTTGGAAGCGGAAATTTTCCATATTATATTACTGTGATTTAACATTTCCAGCTTCATGAATCATGCTTAGAAAGAAGTTACATGTATAAGTTTAGCAAAGTACGAGCAAAGTCATTCGTGAGTCCATTTATCACTGTGATGCTTCTGATCGCTTGTTAAACGAAGGGAAAGCAGCCGAGCGTTAGGAAAGATTAATTAAACAATCAACCTAAGGCTATCTGACGTCGGTGAAAGAGCTGTTTGACTCTTTTCAATCAACTCATTCGTATAATTTATTGTCTCTTAAAATGCAGGAGCGGCAGATGTACTCAATTTTCTTTGAAGCGACATTTTTCTACCGGAAAACACTGTCATGCATCTCAGTAAAAACCTTACCCTCCGAGGATTACAAGCAATAGCTTCCAGTTCGAAGATCCATTATCAATAATAATCATAAAATACCTGCAGCAGGGCTTACAGAATAAGAGCTGCCTATTATTATTAGCTATAAGAAGCAAAAAACATCAAAGTAAACTAGTAATCAAAATTGTAGCATTCAGACACTAGAGATTCCCTAACATACTGGAAGTCCATTATCTCTAGTGATATCAATGTGGTGTTGATTTACGTAACCAGCATACGTCATGCCTCAAATATAACACAAGGACGTCTGATAAAAAATCCTCCTATGTTTCCATATACCCTTGTGATGACTTACAATCAGTACCAGCAAGTAGGAATACAAATCAACAAACAACAAATCTAGCACTGATTATACAATACCAGCAACTCTCAGGCGTGAGAACTTTGCACATCGACCCAACATGGTTTGTTTCGAAAAGTAATGTCGCAATCGTTAGAATACGATACTTCATGAGAGTAATCCGTCATCTTGTCAACAGGCGCGCCGGCTTCCTCACTTTGCTTCTCTTCATCCTCCAATATCTTTCTCTAAGTCATCCCTTCCGTGCCGTCCTACTAACTTTCCTTATCTTTCCTTTATCCCAATCTTTAACGAACGAGTATTTTTCCAGATTCCACTAAACGTCTAATTACTTCCGCACTTTCCCTCGCAGGCTATTTCATCCCCATCCCCTGCTTTCCTTATCACCGCATCTCACTGCACTTTTTAGCTCTCCCACTTTCCTTTTCTAAGCTTTCCCACCATTTCCTCCCTCACTTTGCCGCTTCAGCCTTCCTATATCCCAATAATACCTCACTTTTAATTACTCTAGCGTCAAACACACCATGTTTTTCACTCCTATTACTGCTTGCTCAGAGAATTAAGCTTTCTCTTTGATATTTTTAGATTTTAAGGGTTTTTATGTTGGGAGAATTAAGTATCATAGTGCGTATACACAAAAAAACTATATCAGCATTATCTGGATGTTTTCAATGCGCTTACCCCGTACACCAGCAGAGTAAGATATAATTAGAATTCCGGCAACAGATTTCCATTTAAGTAAATAAACTGCATGCATATTTTTGGAGATGATTTTAAAAATGCACAAGATTAAAAACTGTTTTAAAATACGGCAAAAAATACAGCATATAGGGAGATACATGCATACAGAAAATTGTTAAAAAGTAAATTATTATTAATAACGAAAGGTAATGGTTTTTGGCGTTATTTGGTGGAAATTCTTCATTGTATCAAAGAAATAAAACCTCACTTTGTAAATTCTTTGGTAAGAAAACACCTGATGATGTTGCACCACAACGAAACCTAGGCCGTCAATGAATCCTGTGTATGTAATTTACAAAGTGAGGTTTTATTTTTTTTGATTAAGAACGAAGTTGAGAAATCCATCAACAGAAAAACTATGAATCTGAAATAAGGAAAGTAAAAATCAGTTTCCCGTTTCGTTGCTGGGCAACACAAAAAACGTGCAAGTAAAAGAAAATGCTACAGATGAAAAATGCTTAAAGCGGGATTACTCGTTTAAGAAGCGGAAATTATTGTCATCTTCGACACATGAAGAGCAAATAGGAGAAGTTGGAGCATTGCTCAATATTAAATTCGGTGGTCAGCTACGGTAGAAAAATATTAAACTAGTATAATACTTACACAGCTCAGTTTACAAGGTTACTCGTGGAATGAGCTGAGGTTGGGAGACAGACTCACCTGAAAAGAAAAAGAACAAATAATTATTATTGATTTTACTGGTTATCAGAGAGCACATTTTTCATAACCAATTTCCATGTAACACAAGACAGTTTAAAAGGTTTAGTATTTGCAAGCGACATTATGCGACCCCGCCCTCTACTTCAGCCGATTCGACAATGAGCATAAAATAATTAATAATAAAACTACTTTATTATGGCGTATACAATAGGACAAGTCACTTTAAAGACTCATTATCTCCGCGAATGATAAGAGAAAATGATAAGCTAAAGAAGTCGAGTGCTCGGTGTTTACACCCCATGCCACACTCCGAAAGACCCTATTAATTTAGATATGTATTTGGTACTCCAAAATTGACTTATTTTTCTACAAAATGTGTATACAGCTTTACATGTGCATCCAGTTCTATCTACGACCAGAATATATTTACAACTCCCATCTCCATCGAGATAAAGACCTACGCGAATCATCAATAGACACCTTCGTTATGAATCCCCTGTAAAGATCTACTGTTAAATTGACCGATCTCACAACTTTGGGAAACGCTTACTAAGGAGAGATGGGCCTCATTCCCAAAGTCTCTCAAGAGCAAAGCTTAAAGGGACGAAAAATCTTTTTATGCCGAATTCCGTTGACGAGAAACGTTAGCCCATCAGCGCTACATTATTAATTATATTTTACCTTCGACATCATCAGGAAGCGAGATAAAACTCATAAAAAATTAGTAGCTCCAAAAAATAGTTTCGCTGCGATGCGATTCCGCTGAAAAAAATTCGGAGCATTCAAAAATTTCAAACGGGTTTCGCAACTTCGGATTCGTGGGTTAGCGCGGGGGGGAAAACAGATAAGTTCGGAGGGCAGGTGTTCGCGCATAAGTTCGATTTCCAGAGAAATTATGTGGCATTATTTTTCCCTTCGCATAGGAAGGGGAGGAAAAGTATTCGATACGTATAAAAAAGAATCAGGACTTTCTTCATCATGACAACATTATCTCGATTGTGAAATCTAATGAATCAGTAGAATTCCATCGAAGGGCTGAATCAGAAAAATCCAATCAAACCTTTAGGGTTTGGGATGAGGAAGCCAAAGTTGAAAAGGTCGATTGAAGTTTTTAAGGTTAAACTTTGTATATAAAGAGGGAAAAGATAAACTTGAACTAGCAATATTTCAAGAACACGTATTTAGTAACATTTTGTAGATAAGGATCAAAATAATTGTCAATTATCTTTTGCACTATCAACAAGCGAACTAACGTTTATCGTACCCCCATAACTATTAATGTATCTATCAGAAATCAATTGTTCGTCAGCTAATCTAAAGTTTTGAATGAAACGCTCATAGAAATGCATTCTACTCTTTCTATACGATGCAGGTAAGATTCTACCTCTACGTCCCACATTAATACCCTGGTAGCCGCATTTAGGCGTGTAGCAACGGGTATAAGCACCGATACATTTACGATATATTTTAAAGAAGAGAGCTTCAAGATGAACTTATTTGTTAGAAAACGTAACTCTCTATCTATCATAAAAATCTAACAAATGTATGTAACTTTCTAACTTAAAACATAGGGTGTTAGAGAATACACATAACTGTCATCAGAAATAAGTCTAAGATATATCCAATAACTTCTTGAAAAGTTTCTTTCGCATACGAATTTTTATGCTTTGGTAGTTATTAACCATGGTCTCTTATCAAGCAACAAAGTTATATCCATATCATTTAATAGCTTTATCTTTCTTCACAATTCTCGTCAGGGCTACAAATAATGCCCAAATGAGCTGTTATAAAAATAATATTGTTGTGTCATGGAATGTCTGACAAAACTGTTTGATATTTGAACGTGCGTCCTTTTGATTTTACGTACCAAAACTTCCTCTCTCTTAAGCTGTTATTTTGATAACTGAATTCGTTTACAGTGATCATCTCATGACTTGTTATTTTAATATTTCCGTTGGATTTTAAAAGTATTTAGCTCCAAAAAGACGGATACATATTTTTGGAAAAATATGAAACAAAGTACGCTGAATTAGAAAAAAAAATTCTCTAAGAATAATGAACAACTTCATACGAAAAATAGATATTAGACTGGGATGAAACGTTCGGGACGCGAATGTTCTGAAAAACACAGAGCATAAACTCTCATTGTTACCTTCCTTTGAGAAAAAAATAGGTAGAATAGGAAAAAGGCTTGAAAAAACAAGTCCTGGTGTAACAGCGGTGGAAATAAAATTAAACTGGACGTTGCAAAAAGCAAAGGGAACTTTTTCTCCGAGAGTGGGATTCCCTGTAAAAAACGGTAGGTGTAAACACATTAGCTTCCTCGCCCGTAGACCACGGGGCCTAAAACATGCTCACGCACAGGGCACAGAACAGGTTGGATCGAGCAGGTGAAGGGAGAGAGCGGCGGAGGAAAAATATATTAATACGCCCGGTTCGAGTGAAGGAAGAGTTTCCGGATTTTTCGAAACGTTTACGTGCGGAGTCCATTACATGAAAAGACTTCTCACCGACGACAGACCATCTCTTTCTTCCCAAAAATTCTTCTGTCTCTATAATCCCCGCGCTACGTTGTCCCGTGCCATATTTATTGGGTGGAAGAAAAGAGAAGAGAGAGAGAAAGGTACTGGAGCGGGTCTCGAAAAATATTGGAATCGATGGGACTTTTCGATTTTCGAAACTGTCGTGAGGGTATTTTCGGTGCCAAGGTTCCGCGTGGTATTCTAATTATTTTCGGAAGACGCTGGAATGCAGAGGTATCCGTCGATTTGGAAGCGGATGCGGTGAAATGTATTTGGGAGATGGTTTTGAAATGAGCGTGACGATTTACTCCGGTTAGACTAAACGTGTGGTTGGCTGCATAACTTCCAGGATAGAAGACGCGATTTAAATTTTGATGACCTTAGAGAGAACCGTTGACTTTGGAGGAGGATTTCCATTCTGACAGAATTCGTTTTCTTCCTAAACTGATCGCGAGATAAGTTAGACAACACTAGTGGCTCCTAAAGAGCGAAGAAAAATGACGACGACTTGACAACTTAAAAATTGCGATACATGAAAATGTAATATTTTCATAATCGTTCTGTGTTAGTTTGTGACTGAATGAAAATTTCGTTTCGTCAGCCATATTAGCAACCGACAAAAATGTTAGCGAATGACGAACAGTATGAAGGATAAGCAGAAATAAATCGAAGGAATCCTTAGGAAATATTTAAACTGCTCATCTTACAAATAACTGTACGTCAGAAATTCTTCAGCGCAAAATAATATCGTTTCTTTTACTGTATGCCATCTGGGGAAAAAATAGCAATAACTGAATAGTGCATTCAAAGGAAAAATAGGAATGAAATGTAAATAAATGGAGATGAATACAAAGAAACAGAAATGTATATTTAAGTTAACTCTGTAATAGTGATTAAAAATGCACAAATCCAAAGCTACGCTGAAAAAATTCCCCCTCCACAATATACAGCTGTAGAATTGCATAGAATTCGATATACAACTGCCTTAAGTCAAACGTCAAAGCCCTAAACTATAGCTACTTTAACTATTCTACTTAAAGTCGAAATTTAAAATTTTAAAATAATTTAACATTATTTGTTCAGTATAAAATGTAAAAATATTTATGAAATGAATAGCAATCTATAAAATAAATAATATGATAGTTGATACATCAATAAATACGATAAAGTATGTAAATAAGAAAATAATAAGCAATAAGTTATGTAAAATTATAAGTATGTGGTACTCTAATCGTACTTTTGACACACCAATATGCCACAGTGCATTGGTTGGGAAGCTATGTTTCTAAGAGCAATGACGTTATAGTAAAGAATATCATGTGATCTAGCTAAATCTCTTGCAGAATTCTGCCTTAAGAACATGTAAAATCGATTATCTTTCAACAACCATTTTTAAAGCTACGATTTCCAGCAATTTCTCGCAATTATGCTATAAAAGTATGATCAATTTATATTATAGAAACATTTTCGGTTACTTCATACCGCTCATTAACTTATTTCAGGCACCGTTCACCTAAGAAATTAGCAACGAGAGATGCGCATGTTTGCCTAAATTACTCATTAAGCAGAAACTTTAACAAGATAGATAACTTTTATTAGATTCTCGAAGGAGCATTTCTCGGAACGCCATCAATTAAGGAGCAGTTTACCCTCTCCGAAAAAAATCCAACTTTTACAAGCCCTTCCACCGATTGACGTTGAGATTTTGAAACCGATTCAGAGTCTAATCTTCGTTGTAAAATTCCATGATTGGCATAAATTGCTCATTAACATCTCGATAGCTCAATGAAAGGTACTTGTAACCTGGTACCTCGAAATCACTGTTAATTATTCCGGCTGGTTAAGATAGGCATAGCGGTAACAGGCGCTGGGTGAGCAGGAATCCTCCCGCTCGAGGATAAACGATATTTCCTACTGCTCCTTGTACCACGACCAGACTCTTTCCATCCCCACTTCGATGGATAAATACAGCATGCTGGGCAGCCCTCTCTTTTACCTATCCCACAATGCTTTGAGAAGCAGAGCGTGAGCAGAAGTCTTCTCGCTGGTAACCTAATACCGTGGCGTGAAACCCCGATCCATCCACACCTGCTCCCTAAAAATTTGCAAATTTCCTTCGAGAAGAAGACCTTCGGAAAGCAATAGATAAGAAAGATATAAGTGGAATATATCATCCTTTCATGCATAACTTAATGCATCTATGGACGTTATGTCAATTTCAAGTCACAGCATCAATAGCAGAGTGATTACGGCGCATTTCTTACTTTTGAGAGACCATGAATTCATATACCTTTTATCCATCGGGCTTTAGACTCTGATCCGAATATGGTTATTTAAATATTTCAAGGAATATAATTAGATGATACCCATCTCCATCGACAATATTATCGTCTTTTATTCGATACGGAAGGAAAAAACATCCATCTGAAACTATACGCTCTTACACGCTAGGGTTATCATTGATGTTAAAAACCGAGCAATTCCCTGAACATTATCAGGAGATAATACGAAACGTTATTTTTTAGATACAGCGCACCAGCAAAAATTTCTTCCGTGAGGGTTGTTTATTTGTAGCAATTCTGACACCTCCCTTATTCAGAAACTTAGTTGGACAGCATAAATCATTTTAGTATAAATCATTCGCCTTCGGAAAGAACGCAAAATATTCAAAGGGTTCAACACGAGAAAAACTGAAAGGTATCTTTTCCTTGTTAAATTCAAAGAAAACCATTTTCTAATGTGAGGAGTACCTCTTCAGGAAGCGGAAGTTTTTTTACTAGTACTTTATCACATCTATCTGTCAGTTTCATTCATAGAATTTTCCGCTATGTCTCACAGAGGTGCAAAAATGATTGCCAGGTGAATTTACGTGACTTTTATCTTCGAATATGACAATGCGATAAACATACCATTCGGCGATTCATATTGCTTTCCTTCTTACTTTCATCTCCATAACTACCAGTTTTTAGGAAGAGTCCTTGGATTATATTCTTAACATTCACAGTCTTTCTGTTTTCTACACCTGCGAAATTCCGCTAAGGCATGCGCAAAACTTTCACAACTTGGCCTTATCTTCTCTTCATTATTATACGAGGTTCTACCATTATTTCCCCAGGATACAGAGCTGTGCGTACTGCGAAGCAATTACTGTGGCCGTTGAATTAAACAGCAAAAAGTTGCACGCGCGAAATTTTAATGACGATGAGATATCATCAAATTGGAGGAATAATGTAAACGTAAACTAAGTCTGACTAATAAAGGCACATTCGTGAAACATATAAAAATGAAAAATATTCCCGATGATTATTTACTTACCCACGTAAATCACAAATTTGAGGAAAGGGTGGGTGGGGAGTGAAAGAGGCTGCGTAATTTAAAAGACGTGCGTTCGCTTATACCTTCCTTCACATTCATTAGATGGAATGAATAGATTGTATTACCCTTGAAATCTGAATATTATAGATTTTAGTAAAAAAATATGATAGATATTGAATGGGATGCACCAAAATGGTACGGGATAATGAACTCTAGATTTGTTCACTAATCCTTAGCAACATGTGGTTCTTAATTTATGAATTTTTTAACTGGACTTTACCACGAGGAATATGATGTGCACATATTACAACGAAATATGAGAGAATACTTAAAACAGCTCAAAATTAAATACTATTTTTACTTTTCATTACGTAATGTCTGCATTCATACTCAGCTAACCATGTATACTCTGCAGTAAAACTATCCTTTAAGAAAGGAAAGTTATTAATTTGCTTTACACAACACGTTAAACTTAAATATAGTAAATCATGAACATGAGAAGACTTTCTTTAATCTCTAAGAAAAACCCTTATGTTTGAGGCTATTAAGAAACGCTTACTAATTTCTTACTAATACCAAACAGCTAGCATTTAAATGTATACATTAATTTACACGAGCAAAATGTCTTATATTTGCGATATAAAGGTGAAAGTTTCAAAATTATTCTATCATAAGAATTTTTTTGATTGTAATATTGTATTTTTCTAGTTATGAAAAGAGCAAGGTAGCGTAGCAAGGTTGGGTGTGAGTTAAGATGCCTTTCATTGTTTTTAAGAATTCAAGAAAGCGACAAGGCTCGATGAACGAAATTCGCAAAAATAGATTAAGCATAGAAAATATAGGAAGAGTTTAATCTGATATAATTGTTCACAACCTCCTAAAATCGCAACAATGAATACTACTACATTCTGAAATTCAGTACTTGAATTTCGGAGTGTAGTAGTAATTTTACGTCATGGTTGGGAGATCTAACAAATGTAGATCTGCACTTTGTCTGCTTGAACACAACGACGTCTGTGTGCTTAATAAAGTTGTAACTGGTAGAGATAGTTTGAGCAATCAGCCAGTAATATAGCACTTGATAAGAATGAAAAACGAAAATCAAGTGATTATATTCGACTGACGTTGCGGTACATGACAATAATAGGCATAAGATTGTGTACGTGTTTGGAGAGAGGAAGAGCTAAAAGTATGAAAGAGAACTTACAGCAAACGTTTCACAAAATAACAATCATGACCGGCGTTGTTATCGAAATGCGAATCGAGAAAATCAACAATTAAGACAGCGGTCTTCTTGCCCGAAGGCGGTTTCGCATCTGAAACCGATTGTACGTCTTCCCCTATAAATTCTTTACAAGCCCAGGGATGATTTATCCGTATGAATAAGCTACCGTCTCTCCCCCAAACTCGCCTCATTTAATTACCATCAAAATCTCAAAGTAACGTCCCCCTCAAAGGCTGCTCATTCCACGCTAATTTTTCAACAAATTGACGTCCTTTTGAGGGATGATGCATGAGCTGTGAAAAACCTTCCTCGCGAGGAAGAAAGGAGTGTCGCGGAGGATTAACGGAACGAAAGAGGGATCCCTCACCGTTTAATTCACCCTGATCCACCTTCAAAAAGGGCCGAGAAAATCGCGTTGTACGAGTGGCAGTTCCGATTGCAACGGTCGTCAAAAAACTCCGTAGCACCTTCCTGCGGGAGTCTGTGATACTCCGCTAAGAGCATATGAGAGAAAAAAATCGGAGGAGAGGAGGAAGGCCCGTCGAGTGAAAACTTAAGGGGTGGAGTATGGTGAATCCTCCGTGGATAAATTACAACCGTCAGCTCATTAAATTCCTCGGAGCGCCGAGGGCGGCGCAGTTGTAGGTTGTCGCAACCGGTAAGCCAAGCCGTAAATAGGAGGGACTCAATGAGCGTGTTTTTGTCCCGCGCTGCGAGGCACATTGTTTACGGTCTACTTAGGAGTGGACACGAGGGAAGTTGGGAAGGATGGAATCTTCGGCGACTATCATCTGTGAACGATAACATATCATCGCCTCCCATGAGACCTTAGGACTTGGAAAGATAGGCCATCCTTCAAACCACAGCTTCTCCAGGTGTGCCGCAAGAAAATCTTTCACTGAGTAAGTGGAAGGGCGTTCGTGTACCACAAGAAAGCTCTGGGGGTGATGGATAAAAGCTCTTGGAGAATAGCAAGAGCGAACGGCGGTACAGCAGCTGGTATAGCATATGATTTTCGCTAATTCTCAGTGATTATATAAAAAAACTGCAATAGCGCCCGAAAACGAATCGCATTGTTTACTGCGATTTTGCAACAGCATCTCTGACTCCAATCAACGCTATTTTCTTCCCATCATTTTGCGATGTAACAATTTAAAAATACAGAAGCTGCATTATTTAGGGAAGAAACAGATAGAAAAGCGATGAGATGCGCATGGATCACATGTTTTGAATTTAGAAGAAAAATTGAAAGAGAAAAAGTCTGCCGCAGCCGGGAATCGAACCCGGGACTCCCACTTTCCGGGTGGGTGCTCTGTCCTCTAAGCTAAGCCGTAGCTTCCCGGCTGCGGCAGACTTATTCTCTTTCAATTTCTTCTTCGAAGAAACAGATATTTTGTCATCAAGACACTTTTTTTGAGGTCCTCTGTACTGATTATCTGAGTTTTAAGTTTTCTCTATGAATTTGAAGTGTGAAAACTGTGAAAACTCAAAATATAAGTACAGAGGACCTCAAAACTTGACGCATACGAAAGCTATTTCATACACAGTAATCGCCATTGAGACACTCGTTTCAGAATATATTCAGAATACATTACTCTTCATTTTCGAGATCAAATCCTTGAAATACAAATGTTGATTGTTACTTTGTCTGCCATAGTCCGCGTAATCATATGGCCATATGAAACTCACAAACAAACGTGGATTTTAACTAACGCAATATGTACGTTTAGAAATGGAAATACTATACGCTTAACAATTCTCATACCTTTTTTCCTTTCTTCAACCAAGACGAGTTTCTTCAAAGTAATTTAATTATAAGATACATTACCACTATATCGGGGTGAATTTTATGCAATGAAGTACACTCTTATGTTCAGCCAATCATGTTCCTGCCAAGTTCGATCCCTGAACCCCTATAAATTTAAACTAGCACATTCCTCATTTCTCCACAACCGGCGATAATATTCTAAACGTCCACACCAAAGTTCTCGGGATCGCATCATTTCCACGAGTTCTTAACGTTCGGAATGCAGCGAATAAAGGAGCTTGACTATGCGATTAATTTGTTGCCTCGCAAGTGGTCGCGACGGATTCCGACCTGCACTCCGTTTTTACTGTCGCGTATTTAAATTGAAACTAAAGCCGATAAAAACGTGATGTGCCGGGGAACTTGTATCAGCTCGCAAGTGTGCCGAAGGGGAAAAAGGCTGCAAAGCACGGCCTTAACTTTAAGTTAGACCGTCAAGTCCTCTTTCGACTACCTTTTCTCGTCTCCACCGGATACGTTTTTCGTACCACCGACGCCGATATAACGCTTATCTCGCGGTCGAATGATGCTTTTTAAATTCGTAGTTGTCGGGCGCCGGAGACGATTTTCTCGGAAGAAAAATGCAGTCCGTTTTTTGCTCCCGTAGCATCGGTCTCAAAAGAGAATAGTTTTGTTAAGCTTATTTTTTTCAAGCTTATGTGCGGAGAGGGGAGGGTAATGAGATAAGAAAGAAGGGAAGGACAAAAGTGAGGATAATTGGCGTTTGAGACTCTACAATAATGATTTTTTTTTAATTTCGCGAATATGAATTATCGTAAGCGACTGTAAAGAGGCAAATATGCAATACAATCATGCCTGGTGATATTATCATCGGCGAACACATTGGCTTTTGCTCACGGATGATCGAGAAGCAATAATAATAATAATAAATCGTCTTTATGTACGGGCGAGATTGAGATTAATTAGTCTCTTCTTACATCTAACCCTCAGTAATAGTGACGGTGACGGATACAAAGGGGCAATGTCCCTCTTTGTGGCTTGTGAGGATGTTCTCGAATATTACGGGAATATCAAATTAAAAATTGATAGGAAATTGATTCTGCGATTACTTCGCATTAACGGCATTTGTTCCAAAAAGATTGAATTTAAATGGATTACCTTTCAAGCCAATATGATGATAGTACATTATAGTAATTTTAAAGAATGAAGGAACTAATATCAACATTAGTTCTCATTCACTCTCTCCTTCAAATTTCGCTGGGTTTTCAAACCCCACTTCTCTTTCTGGGTGTTTTCCTGCAGTAGAAACATTATTCTGTGACAAAAAAATCATTTTTTTTTCTCCACAAAGTCATTGTCTTTCCTTCTTTTATTTCAATTGTTACTGAGCTTCTTAAAATATGTATATATTATAGTTTATAGTTTTAAAATGTTATATATTCGTGTTTGTACATTATTTTGACAAGGGTTTAATGGAAGGTGGGACTCTATATACCCAATTCCGCTCGATAAAAAGGACATTTGTATTATATTGTAGTTCTGAGGTATCTTTATAGAACATAGAATCAACTATTAATAAAGCGAATTTATAACAAATACAGCCGTATATGTCAATCTCCTCTGCACAGCAATCAGCACAAAGGAAGTTTAGATCCATGTCCTCTTCACCATTAGCTACCGAATGAGGCTTACCAGGCAAGCATAGAAATGGGGTACTTAAACTTTGCCCTTCTCACTGAATGTGAATAATGTAAGTGGAAAACTTCCACAGAAGTGTAGCACAATGACTCAATAAATAACACCTTTCGTAGCATTCGATGAGAAAAGATAGGGTAGCAGGAATCTGAAATTCGACCACATAACCTGGGGTCGGTTGGCAGGAATAACATCTAAAACCAGCTTTCGCTATAAATAGACTACGCCTGTCCAGAAATAGCACGCAAAATCAAACTCATGCGAAGAAACTTGTGGGAAACCAACCATGCGGCGAGGATGGTCCGCAGACGGTCATAGCAAAGTGGACGGATACTGCCTCATGGGGACCGAATCGTCAGATCTCGAGATCTCTCGTGAAGAAGGATGAGTCTGGAGGATTATATTCCCTCTCCTTGTGTCCGCTTCTCCCACACTGTTCAAAGCTGCGTATCGTTTTTAGCCTACACCCCTCCCTCGCTGTCCCCTCAACATCTTACCTCCATCTCCCCCTGCGAAAGAAAATGCCTCGTAAATTGAATTATACTCGTATCCGAATAAAAAAATTAATTCGGTCCGCCGAAAGGTTTATCGCAAAATATCGGGTCGTAAATTATTTTTCCCTTCCTGGAGCCATAGTCTTTTTTTCTGCCGTCGAAGGGATAGTGATGGAAGAAAAAATTTCCGGACGCCTGGGGTCCCTACCTTCGATCGTAAATTTTCATATTTACTCCGATACGTGTTAATATCTCGAGAGCTACTCCGTCCAAAATATTTTTTTTAAGAATTCAGCGGGTCTGTAAGCACTGTCGGGGTAAATCAAATGTTCTTCGAAGCATTTCGAGTTTCCGGGCTTTGGAAGCGTCTCTTTTTAATTAATAATGAGTTCAAATTCAATTTCTTTAAGTAAGAGCACCTTCGTTTGTAAAAGAATCCCGCTCTACTATCGCTATTTATGTAGATGTTTCGTTCGCGAGTTACTTTCATAGTATGACGTTCAGTCTTCAGTTCAGTAACAATCTTAAAGAGTTATATTAATCTTTTTCATGCCGTGGTTGCGGAGAGGTTAGCGTGCTATCGCTCCAACCTCCAAGGTTTCTGATTCGATCCCCGGCTAGTCGGATTTATCCCGTCAGGGAATGCTTATGCTTGTTAATAATAATAATTATTGAAAAAAATGTAATCTTGGTCTTCCTGTTTCCATTAAAGAAAATACAATTTCTTTTTCCTTCAAAATATTTTTTTATTATTTGTCGGATAACTTGACCACAGTTGTTAAGAAAATTTATCAGAGTTCGAGAAAAGCTCCAAAAAGCCGTTGTTTGCGAGCAAACTAACCGTTGAAAAATTCCAACCAGCTGGTGTTAGGGTTCCAAATGGTCGCGCTTTGAAAGTATTGTTCTCAATACGTATTTCGGAAAGTATGTTGCCATCTTTGGGAGAGATTTAAAGAGAATTTATGATAAGTAGAAATGATACTTGTGATATTTCGTGGAACTTACCTATGTTAAATACAAAAGAGAGCACAAAGCGTGTACTTTTCCTCAATTTTAATAAAACAAAGTAAACAGAAAGATTTACCGAACATAATGAATGTTTGGTTTGGCATAGTTTTATGATCGAATGTCCGTCCTGTTGCCAATCCTTACTGGAATAATTGAGCGCTCGCCGGAATCAAACCTGAAATCAAAGGTAGACTCGCTACCAATTAGCCAATAGTATTACATTTATCAGTACGAAATATACAGTGAAGGTCACAGTGGATAAAGCAAATTCTTTCAGTTCATTAGTCTGGAGATAGAAAAGACAAATCTTAAGAGGGATTTAAGATGATTTTGGTTATTTTTTAGAAAAACCAAGAAAAAATTTCTTATATAAATTCCAGGAGACTTCAACGCCTACTTCACTTCTTCGACTGAAATGACTGGGGTTCAGGGGACGGGAAATTTAAGGATTTCAAACAAGAGAAAGGGTTTTAGGTACTTCTGAGGCACGATAAGGCGTGCACTTAGGAAAATTCCCAAGGAGAAACGGACATGAAAAAAGACTGACGGAACCGCGACCCGAACCCGGGTACCCCAATTGCCAGTCGGTAGCTCTATCCATTGAGCTATTCTACCAGAACATTTCTCCAAACCGTAATTTACGGATTCCATTTTCACCCATAAAAATAACGCAGGATTACAGATAAGACACAACAAAGAAAAAATCTAAATTGGAAAGATACTTTTAAATCGATCACGTTCATTAATACTGAAATCGTCATCATATACAATCCAGCAAAATTAATTGATAGTTTTGATTGCTGCTAATGAAAATGATAAATATATTTTTCATGAAATATTTTGGGCCTTTTAAATATTATTAATTGCTAAAACGGAAGTCACCACTCCTTATCTCTGATGTAAAAGAAGAGTCTTGCATTCCAACTTGGGATACCGGTTTCCATATCCGGCCGTGAAATGGATGTTTGTGTTAGTCATTAAGGTTAATTGTTATTATAACTCAACGTAATTGGCCGTTAAGAATTGTGGCTGAGTTTATGTCAATCAAAGAGTAATAATCTTTCGTTGAAGTTTCTTTAGTGTTACGAAAGTGTTCGGTATTAAGCGGCGAGAGATCAATAGCACAAATACAATTCCAATTCTCTCTTAAAATCTTCCCCGAAATATTTTCACAAAATATTACGCAACCTGATGTCATCATCATTTTTCTAAAGACAATCCTAGTCACCACAGCCACAACTTGCGGTTCAACTACCTACAACAAGACATTATACATTTACATATTTTTTTCTTTCCAAGTCCGTGTCTTTCAAATGTTTGTCAGTCCACTCCAAACCATAGTTATTACAAATGTCTTTCTTGTCACAGAACTAAAATGATTAAATTCTATAAGATGTTTCTCATTTCAAAATTACCCCGCATTGATTTTTGGAAAGCATCACTACACTTTTCAATGGTACTGCCAAATTAGCAACATTCTTTCACATAATCAAGTTTCAGTATCATTAAAATTTTATTTACATTACAAGCGGTTTAGACTTGTTTCCTAATCTGATAGCCAGACCCCGACGTTTTTATTACGAAATCAACTACTTATTCTTATTCCTTTTATTTCTGCATCATTGAGAATAATACTTTTTACATGTAGTGTAAGTCAAACAATTACGACCTTAATAAACAATGCCGTCTGTGCCTCTTGTAAGTTTAACATCTATATTAACGTCGCGATAATCTACTTCTTTGCTTGTACATTTGAAGGGTATTATTCTTCTGCCCCACCAAAATAATCCTACCCGTTCTTATGTAATAAAGAGATATTATTTATTTAACCTGTTCCCTTTTCGTGATCTCCGGGTTTCTCAAAGGATTCAATATCAACCGCTTGTACTTCACGTTTTATTTCTCATTTTAATTCTCCGAACATTCTCGATTCGGTCGAGAACCGGGTCCTGACCTCCAGTTCCATCAGATATAAAGCTGGTCCTCAAGACTCTCAAAAGTCCCCCTGATAAGACAATGAAAAAGAGCGTGAACATAAGGGTAACACCGTACAGGAGACAAATCCTTCCGAGTCCAGAATAGTAAAATAAAAATCCTTGACCGAAAGATAACGCTCAAACCTCGCGAAACGACCAACTAATAAATAGACCCATTCGAAGTATATAATGATATCGATAAAAGACCCGGGTATTCCTGACGATTAACAGTGCATTGCGAAGCTCGTTACATGCGTTAAACATGTGGACGGGGAAATCGTTGAAGGGGAGGACGAAAATAGAGGTGATTCTTCGGGCTTCCCAATGCGCCCGTCGTAAAGCAGCGGAAATCGCAGCATCTGCTTCGACGTGTTGGGCCCTCCGATCTTTTAAAAGCAGTCGTCCTCGCGTCATCAAGCTTTTCTCACACACGATAGAATATCGACGTACCTGAATCTTTGCTTCATCCCCTCGCCTCCAATATCTCCTACAGAAGGGGCTTCTTCGGTAGCATCAGAGGGCGAGTTGAAGGTTAGGAAAACGCCCTCATGACTTAGAGAACGCTCCCATCGTCGGCTTATTATCGACTCGAAAGATCGGCAGTTAATAAGATTTAAATAGAGGAATCCCGCCAGGTGACGTGCAAGAGTGTCTCATTTCGCTCCTCATTTCTTTCTTTTGCCCCTCTCTTCGGCTCGGGGCTCCTCTCCTTTTGGAATGGCTGCAGAAAACAGGTGCGTCGTCGAAAAGTCGCGGGGAGCGTTCGGTTGCAGTCGATTCATTGCCCAAGTGTCCGATATGAGAATTTTACGAGAAACCGATACGAATGTTTATTTATCAAACATTGAGTTTTTCTCGATAAGCGGCATTTTCTCGTTGTTCTTGCCAGTGTGAAATCGCGGTCGGCTAACATATGCACATTTCATCGTAGATAAGGTTTGATGAATTAACGGCTGAGAACGGTGCTGGAATCTGCTTTGCAGTTAGTGCGGGACAAGTGATTAACAAATGCTCGACAATGATCGAGCGGCGTTCGTTTCACATCTACAAGGGGGAAGCGGAGCAAGGAGTTATTTCTATTTAACAAGTAAGTTAGTTACTTTGTAAAATTATCACATGGATTTCGGATCTCAGTAGTCATCCTCAACCACTTCTGCTCCCATTCAATACAGCTCAGAATATGATTCTCTCTCACCTGGATTATCTTCGGCGAATTAAGATTTAATGACAGAATAATACTGGATGTTCAGGAATCTATTTCGATACAGGATGACCCTTCAAGCATTTTGTAAACATAATAATTCGTTAAACATTATAACTCACGAAAAAGAGTATTCTTATTTTTGTAAGTTTTTAGATTGCGTTTTACAAAGGCAAGATTACCTAGTTTTTAGCCCAATGTGAACAAAAATTTTACAAGTAATACATTTCCTACGATTAATCACACAGATCATATTTTTCGTGATTGCCGGATCTATTAGTCCATAACATTTCCTACATGGTCAAAGTTTTACAATTAAATGACATATTCTTGAAGGTTCCGGTTGTTCAAGCCGCTAGTGCGATCACTTCGTTTTACATAGGTCCCAGCTTTGAACCAGGAAGGAGCTCGGGGCTCGAAGATACGGAAAGCGAAAGGATGAGAAATCGGCCGTAAAAATGAGCGCCAAGTTCAAAAAAATGTCATTATTATTTCTCATGATCAGACTGCTAACTTCAGAAGTTCGGGAAAGGGAAAAGGTCAAATCATATTGCGGATGTAAAACAAGAATATAAAATTTTAAAAATTATCATATGATCGACAATTTGAACTAAGAATTAAAAACGCTTTTAATAAAACGGTGCTTTATCTATTTGCAAAAGATAAATGTCGTTACATTGCTCTTTAACCTCTTTTCCCTCTTCAATTATTTTCAATGAAAATAAATAAATTTTTCCTTTGATTAGGGATGATGAGAAGTCTTTGGAAGATAAATTGTTTCACGCAGATACGTGGTTTGCAAGTTTTGAAAGTAGATTTGGCTGTATGTACGAAGTAGTTTTTCAGGCATGCACTTCCCTATCCGATATTATGGATTCGAAGGCTCTTCGAGTCATCTCCACATCGAATGTTAACATCGAATATATCGCCATCACTTGAGGTATAAAATATTAACATCCGAATGTATTGCTGTATAAAAATAGGAATGGACCCTAAGAAAACGAAATTGAGAAGTGAAAGGGAATATAGATAAAGGAACCTCTAAGTTTAGAAACTGATCCAGTCGAAATCTCAAAACTAGTCGACTCATCTCTTATCTTAATTTGCTTAGAGATCACGCTTCTCAATATTCAAGTTCCTAAGAGAGACGAAACGCAGACTTCTATTATTTTAACCCCTCCCTGAAAATATGCAAACAGGGATGGTCCGTCAAATGTTCGAAAATTTGAATTTCAAAATTCTGCTTAGACCAAACTGCTTTCACATAATGTTATAGCGATAGCATCAGACTGAGGCGGGCAACAAAATCGTCCCGTCCTGTCACTTCGTTCTTTTCCCAGAATCAGTCCCATTCATCCGCATGGAATGAGAATTTATAATCGTCTCTACCGTGCACCATACATCGGAGGTCTCGATTTTGGGCACCGATTCCCAAATTCCTTTCCTTTTTTCATACGAGCTTCGCATAGGAAACACGGGACGACCACGTCCGAGATCTTCCAATGCGATTAATCGCAGAAGGGAGTCACCCTTCGCGACATGGGTGGAAATAGAAGCTAGACTAATCTAAATTACCATTATCTTCCGCGACGCCAGCCAAAAGAGGCAAAAGAATTTTACCACGCTGTCACAACGCGGGGCAGATAAATGCATTAGCTTATATCAGCGATCTAGAGTTTCTCCGGTCATAAATTTTCCATCGAGAAATTTATCTAGTTATTGCGGCCTTTGGACAATAAATGCGTCCGTCTGGAATCTGTTTTCCCTCCGCGCGTTAATTAACAATTTACTGGTCCGACGGCGGGGAGGAATTAAAAGGGCGGAGAATCGCGTGTTTATGTGGCATCTGCAGAGTGGAGGGAAATCCAGATATCTGATTCTTGTAATTTCCGAGCGTTTTTCCAACAATTTCAGTTTGCTCCGCAAAACGACAGACAAACGCCGCTAACGAGACGGACCGAAGAAAATGAAAGGTAAGAAACGGCGTTTTGCGCGGAGGATGACAAAAGCACATGTTTATAGGTGCTCGTGCGCGAGAATTTGAACTGGAAGGCTACAGATGTAAGAACGAGTTCCATTTCTTTAAAATATCGCTCCGTTGAATTGATATGATGGGGAAAACTGTTCTAATTGACTAGATATTGATCGGAAATTGCTGCCGATTTTGGAATCAGAGGTTGAAATCGCGTACGACAATGTTTGGTTTCCATACCTTGACTTGAGTTCTTTGACTACATGATGTCTCGGAAAAGAAGAATACTCAATATAGTAATAAGTGTCTTGCTGTTTACAGATTTAGCTAAATGAAACCTTACTGCGTTTCCAAGAACCACCAATTTATAAAATTCACAGTCATAGTTGTGGTCTTGAGGAAATTCATCATGCAGAATGGAGAGAGGCGTTGTAATTTTTCCACAACAATTTCTTTAATGAAGAACACGTCCAGGTTTCGATGAATAGTCGACGAATAGTCCTGACTATAACGATTATTCTTGTCATGTTTTTCATTATAGAAATTGTTGTTGGGGAAGAAGTACAAAGCCTCCCTTCATTCTACAATCCCCAATTTGAAAAGCTGCCCACACGCAGGCGTTAAGAAAAAGATTTCAAATACTGTCGTGAAACTAAGTGAGGTGGGTCAAAATCATTTCCGTAGTAAGCGGAGTCTATTGCCTCTGATTTTTCCCAAGGATCGTACCAAATAAATTACCTCGATAATAAAAGAAATTAAATGATCATGAGCGTCAATTTATATTCGGTTTAAAATTAGATATAATTAGGTCAAATCAACTTTATTTTTAAAAGTTAATCATGACTTCTCTACCCAAAACAATCAATTTTTGACTAAAATTACACGTTGCATAATTGTTAGATGTTCAAGCAACAGTTAGTGAAATGCGAAACGGACGATGGATGGATGGACGATGGTTCCCTTTCAAGGACGATGAAAGTGTAACTCTCGATTTTCTATCGATGAACATCGGATATTTTTCCCTATTTTAGCGGTTTTCTTCGCCCCCCTACTTTCTCCATAAACTTTCAGTTGAAGATTTCTCTCCCACAACCCAAATCTTTTTGTTTTTATCTATATCCAGTTGTGCAAGTACGTATTAGGTTTTATTTATCAACTTTGATGCCTATTAATTTCTATCTTCTTTTTGTATACATTTTCTGTATCTATTTTTGCCGGATAGTTTATTTTTCTAGAAATAAGTTAATTGTAGCCAATTGTGTTTGGTTATTAGTGTAATACTATAAACCTGTAATATCTCAGGAGGTAAGGTGCAAGAGAGAAACAGATTTTGGCCTAACCTCGCCGTAGGAGTAAAAAAATAAAACTAATAATCGGATAGGGAAACATTTTATAGNGTTAATCATGACTTCTCTACCCAAAACAATCAATTTTTGACTAAAATTACACGTTGCATAATTGTTAGATGTTCAATCAACAGTTGGTGACGGATGTAGTGAAATGCGAAACGGACGATAGATGGATGGACGATGGATCCCTTTCAAGGACGATGAAAGTGTAACTCTCGATTTTCTATCGATGAACATCGGACATTTTAGCGGTTTTCTTCTCCCCCCTAGTTTCTCCATAAACTTTCAGTTGAAGATTTCTCCCCCACAACCCAAATCTTTGTGTTTTTATCTATATCCAGTTGTGCAAGTATGTATTAGTTTTTATTTATCAACTTTTATGCCTATCTTTTTTGTATCAATTTTCTGTATCTATTTTTGCCGGATTGTTTATTTTTATATAAATAAGTCAATTGTAGCCAATTGTGTTTGGTTATTAGTGTAATACTATAAACCTGTAATATCTCAGGAGGTAAGGTGGAAGAGAGAAACAGATTTTGGCCTAACCTCGCCGTAGGAGTAAAAAAATAAAACTAATAATCGGATAGGGAAACATTTTATAGCTTTGGAGTCTTTTAGTTCGATTAAAATTCAAATTGGACTAAGGATACGCATTTGATCCATAGAGGATAAAGACAAACACTTTATTTGTACATCTAAGGTAAATTTACTTCCACAATTGATCAGTGCAGCGTAAACATTTTAGCCCTAATCTATATCCTTGTTTGTTAAATAATTAAACGCGAAACGCAAAAACGGACACGCAATGGCATAAAATTAAAAGCACATGAGATTTTTGGAATTATACGGGGCACCAAAAATTTGGACACTGATCACCGAAGATATTCGCCGGACAGATGCATACAGTTTTTATAAATTTTTTACACTTTCTTCTGCCGCTAACGTAAAGATATCTTTTCCGATTGAAAAAAGGGCGTGAAGGGGAAACAGTTAAAAATATCTCAGCTTGAGACAACTGCTATAACTCGGCGTACAAGCAGTTAAGAAAATATAAGGAATAAATAACTAAGATATAAGGTATAAATATCTACGACCCGTGTAGAAACGCGAATGGAGAAGGGAAAAAATTCTTCGCGGAGATTCTCAAGATAAAGAGATATGAGGAATTGAAGAGGACGCAAAAGCAAAAACCTTAGATGAACGCTTCCTTAGCATGCACAACCCACAAGGGTAATAGAAAAAGGGAATCAGAAAAAAGTTAGATAGAGTGTAAGGAAGAAAAGTAAGAGATGATTAAGGCGGCGAAAAGGAAAAGAATGGATAGAGATGGCTCAGGAGAGAAGATGCTGCGTGTTTATGAAGGAGAAAGCAGAGAAGGAACGGGGTGTGGGGGAGACAATTACGACATGCAAAATCAGGCGGTGAATTGAGGAGGCGGATGGAATGGAGTTATCCATCAAAGAGCGAAGGCAAGTAAGGAAACGCGTTTGTTTTTAGCCTCTTGTTTATTTTAATACTGCGCCTTCTTCCCATGGATGCCTTAGCAACGGATGGGAAGGCGGCCTTTCTGTGACGGTGCCCGCTTACGATGGCCTAAAGAGCACAAAGGAACACGCGAGTTTGCATTGTTTAGAGGCTGAAGAGAAAACAGCTTAAAAATCCGCCTCGCCTGTATTTGTGGATTAGTATTCAACCCCACTTTGAGAACATCGGTGTTAGCTTGTTCTCACAACACTCGCACTCATAGCCATATCATTAGGTTAAAGTTAGAACTCAGATTATGCCGATCTGTTCTTCATCGCTCGTTTTAAGTAGTGGCGATGAATAAACTTTGGGAGGTTAATGGCCCAATTACGAGAACGGTTCAGAGACATCAATGCATGGCGATCTATTAAGCTATGTAAAGAAAGATTCTTCGGAAGCAATATTCGATTCTAAAACACTTACAGAACTCACGAATGACTTTTATCGATATCACAAAAGAAAGAAAATACGACTATTTCTTTGGTGTTTTACGAGCTTCTAGATGAATTTTATTTAAGTTGTAATTGATACCATGAAAATATCTATATGGAATGCTCCAAGAGGATAAATCGTGGCTGTGAAGACAACGAAAAAACGTTACAGTGAAATTAATTAGTTGAATCAGATTTTGCGCAGGAATACTTTCTTTGATCAAATCAATAGCATATTTTCCAGCATCAACTTTAAATTTGTCCAGAGTTACAGATCGGTAATCTTGAGATAAGGCAAGAAAGGGAAGTTTAACATCGCACCATGTCATAATATCCACCATGCTATCCAGAGGATATAATGGATAAAGTGCTATCGCAATACTATGTCCTTTGAATTACTGGTCCTTCAACTTCGATCAAAATTTATCATCGCCACCAAAGAACTTCGAACAAACTGAAAGTCTAAGTAAATAATGACTAGAAATTTTTTCATGCGAAAACTTCGCATTTCTAGAAGCAAGATGGTGCGTGCTCTATCCCGAAGTTACAGACCACGTTATTGACAAATTATCATGGACTTGAACGTTAAATGATACGTGTTGCTAACAATTATCAAACACAACTAGTACCTTTCATTCGACATCAATAGAAAGTAACACCACAATTCGCCTCATTACAGTGAGATTAAAATACAGCAGTATTGACATCCCAGTCACGAATCATTACCGCTCTATAAACTGAATTTCTCATTGGAAACATCCTAACATCCTTCGCTCTCTCTAAATTTTAGAAACATCTCCCTGAGTATGATGGGCCCGCAACACCATTATTCTTCTCTCAGTCTTTTCTCCTAATCTCTCTTTGATCACATCCTTGCTAGAAAATCTCCGGCACTGACGTAACTATCCAGTAATCATTTCCAGTCTCCTACTAATGGTTTCTACCACGCTAGATGCTTAATTTTACATTTCTCCTTTTCTGTCCTCGAGAGAGAGTGGATAATATTCCCTATTTACGCCTAATCTCATAACAGTACACTTTTATCCAACGCCGTTAAATTCGTGTTAACCTTCAAGAGGCTTCATAAAAACTAAACTCGAATAGCGCATTAAAAATAAAATCGCGAGTATTCTCTTGGACTCGGACCAAGAGGAAAAATTCTCTCCCGTATGAGAGCTTTACGAGCAGCGGACTAAAGGACGTAGCTTCATAAAATAGGCACTCTAAGGAGGGATAAATAAAGTAGGGATGTGTCTATCAATCACGGAAAGAGACCGTAGCATTGAGCATGACTTAGACCTACTCTCACCCACGCAAGACTCAAGGATTCTGCTGGAGCCGGTGAGGAAAAGAGGTTTTTCATTCATTTAGACTGCAGTCGGTCAAAATGTCAAAACATCAAGCCAGGAACAATTCGCAGATAATCGCAGGTGTATAATTGGAGAGCAAAAGTTTAAATGCATTTGATATCTATATGTAATACATCCTTACAGAGATGTAGGATTGATTGAATCTATACAGGAAAGATTTAAGTAAAGTACTATCCACATTTCTTAAGCTGATTATGCCAATGATCCTTACACCATCAAACACTATATTTGGCAATGTCATGAGCCAATAACTCTCCTCGCATACCAACAAAATTGAATATACCTCAATTTTTCTGGAAAATGTTATATCTCCACGAACTGTGGCTTAGATAAAATTCTTTGGATTTTCATGCCATTGATACGATACACACTACAATACGAGTCGTATTGTACTCGTATATGTACGCACTTCACTGGTAAATAAACTTCAGTATTCTTACAAATTGCCATTTTCTTTTTGAATTTGACTGATATTCTTCGATTCCTTATCAAAAGTTAAGCAACGCTTTCATTGAAAGTATTACTTATTGCTCCCTCACTAGAAAAGGATTGCATCGAATGTATTTAGTAAAACAGTCTTCAGAAAATTTTAAACTCTCAGTTCCTCTTCGCTTTGTTTTTTGTATTCTTATGACAGCTTCTGCACTTTGTGCGGCGAAGAATGAATTTAGAGAATCTATTGGCGATATCTCTTTAATGTCGTTCTATTTTAGCAAAGGAAACTTTCATCTTTATGCACCGTACACAGCGGTAACGTGACATGGCAAACGACAAGGAGAGATGCCTCAAAATCGCGAAAAACAAAGTTACCTTTTAAACATCGTGTGTGGCTCTGGAATCACAATCCTCCGTGACGGAGAATGTCATGGGTATGCCAGGAAAGAAAGCATAAAATGCGATTTCAAGGAGGAAGTGATCCAAACGGATCGGAAAGCGGCTATGTGATTCCATAGATGAGCCATGGATAGATTCAATCGTAGTTGTAGCAATTTAGAATTGTTCGTGGCAATGATGAAGCAAATAGCATTATTTCGCCATATAAATTTAGAGTTCACGATTTCGAAGCGCGAGAGTGGCACTGGAAAAGGGATTGTGTGCTTGTGATCGATCGGCTATTTGGATTTTTGCGGGCCGTAAAAGGCGGCCGTGACTTATGGAGTGCAAGCCTTTGGTCATCGTGACGGATTCATTGCTCTCAGCGTGCATTCCTTTGTCAAGTCCACGACCACCACAGTGACGGCCGACTATCCATTCGAATCAAATGCTCGTGTAAGGAATGACGCGGTGAGTTGCCACGAGTGACGGATATAAAGACCGCCATGCGGCGCTAAGAATGGTGGGCTATTTTTGTACTCCCAGGACAAAACTCTAATCTAATTCTTTGATAAGGATAAAATTCGATAGCAATCAGCAAATAAGGTTAAATAGATGCCCAGTGGAGACATTAAAATTTCATCGAGACTTATTACGGATCTTCAGGGTGTATCCCTCAGCGGGTAATGCCGATACCCGGTAGGTGCGACGGTGCGCCGAGGAGCCAATTGTGCTGTTGGCACTTTATTGGCGGTGATGCGAGTGGCATTAAGGTGAAACGGGGTAAAGGGTAGGGAGTCGTAACAGTGCTGTTTAGTAAGATTAGGGTTAGATGTAAGAAGAGACTTACTAGTCTCAATCTCGCCCTGAAATAAAGTCGATTTATTATTATTATTATTACGAATACACCGAAAAGAATTAAACAAATTAGTCGCATTGGGAGAATGGCTATGGTACACACATAAAGGAGATGTCGATCCTGAACAATGTAAATAAATATAACGGACTCTCGTTTAGCCGAATGAATAGAGCATCCGCCTCTGACGAAAGCGGTCCCGGGTTCGATGCCAGGTGGGAGCCCATACGTGCGGGCTGACCTTGGAGGTCGAACCATTTATAATTATACCACTAATACCACGTAACTTCCATTCTTCAATAACTGATTATATACCAGTGGTTATTCGGGGAATATAAAAGCCCACATTTTTCCCTCCCATGTAGCATTTCGTCCTTCCAGAATGAACATTTTTTGAAAGGGGATATATGGAAAGAAAAGTGGGTATAAAAAGCAATGTGGAGTTTAGAAAAGTACCCACAGTAGTAACATATGCCTCGAGAAGGGGATTGTGTGGAAGATTACCTTAAACTTACAAGCTGTAATGAACGATATATGGTTTCTATAGGAGCGTTTTCAGTATATCAAGGAAACAGCAAGAATGCAACAGCTAACTACACACAATTGCAAGGCATAAGAGAATATGAAAAACTCAAAAAAATACAATAAAAATAGAAGAGTTCAGATAAGACGAGAAACAACGAATCCATAAAAGTGAATACAAATGGAAAACTTTTTGCCTTATCTATAAAGAATAGCAATCGTTATAACATTAGGATCGGAGGATAGCCGAAAATATTGAATAATCGGTTATTCTCAGTAAAGAAAAGTTCGTGATCTGAATATTAGTACCAGAAAATTACATTTTCACAATTTGAACATTAAATTAGAAGACATCGACATCCGCTAAATATAGGTGTTGTCATTGAAATCCTTGCAATCCGTTTCGATGGGAAATATCACATAAACCCGAATTTCTCGTTACAGTCCAGAAGTTTTAAAAATGAACCAATTTCCATCATTGGTAATTATTTTTTAGTCAAGGCATTTAGAATACCAGAATAAAAAGTTAAATAATCTGCACTATTAATATAATCTGCACATAATCTAACGAATTGCAATTAATTAACTAATGATTGAAAAAGCAATTATAGCAAATTTTCATGGCTTTAATGAGAGCTACTTCTTGAAAATTTAATTTGTGACTTAAAACAAAAAATTGATGCAATCTGAGGCTATGACTGCACTTAATTCTGAAGAGTTAAACTCAATAATTTTACCACGATAATTTCAATAGGCATTTATATCAATATCATGGACAATGAAGTCACATCATCTTCATCATTCTTCTTCGAGAATGACGCTGACTCATGTTATTTATTCAGCATAACGGAATTTGTTTTTACTGCCCCAAATTTACCACAAAGAACTTGACTACAACCATACCCTCTGGAAACTCTCAAAGGCCATACCTTTGGCAGATAAAGTACTTTATTTCGCCGCTTTATATACTTGGCACTGTCCGGAAAAATACCTCCCCTCCATTGATTCCCATTCTTTTCCTTGCCATTGATTGAAACCAATGTGTCCGAGAGAGATAAGTTTCAAATTTAGGAGATATATAGTCCTCTTTTATGCATCCTTGAATAATAAATGTCGTGTGCTTATATAGCCCAACCACGCTTTACTATGAGTAAAGCGTGCATCACGACGTTCTCCGATCGACTTTTGTCATTAAACCAAGTCGATCTCTCCTGCACGATCGAACCCCATTCAAAGCGGCATACGCGGTGTTGCTTCGAAAAATCCACCGCCTTGTCTCCCGCCCATTGGACGAGCTAACCTCTCGCGGTTTATGCGCTCCACACTTTTTTAAGGAAATCACGCAGTGGTAACTCTTATAGGCCGATTTTTTGCCCCGTTAAATAGGGAAAGAAAGAGAACAACTCCCTTCACAATCGATCGATTTCTGAAATCACGCTCTGCAGACGAGATGTCTTTTTTCCCCTCTACTTCACCGAGAAATATGATAAACGCGGCCTTCGGCAGAACGAAGGCGCAAGAATGAGGATCGTCGGTGGTTCTTACGGTAGAACAAAGATTAAAACGAGAGAAAAATTGAAGGTCGAGGGAGAAAAACGATCGCGGGAATCAGACACCCAGAGATGCATTTCGTTCCCCGGAGATGTGGAAGAAACAATAGCAAATAAGTGTTGAATGAGAGATGAAATATTCGTAGACATGCCAATGGTTGGGGAGTTTTAGAAGAACGTTAACTAACTTGCGATACGCAGTTCCAACGGTAACACTAAATAGACCATCTAACTACAATATTTAAATTAATTAAGTGTGAAATTTAAGTTCGACTCCGACTCTGAAAACAAATTCTAATGTTAATATACACAAGTGATATAATTGCTAAGACTTACGCCACTTTTTTCAGATGCAGAAGAGTTTTCGTCTAAAGAAATACAACTGAACAAATAACAATCTTTTTGAAAATGTACAACTTTTATCCTATACTTCTAAGGGTTAGATGTAAGATGATCCTCAATCCCGCCCTGAATAAAGACATATTCTATTTTATTTAGGAGACAATGGAGAAATCCGAGAATATATTATTTGAATCGCTATGCTTCATTTTCAGCATAATTAAACCATATTTCCAGTTCAGAAATCCTAAAATAGACTAAATATTATCAAAAATATAGTATTGGTATAATTGTAATAAGATTCGTCACGAAATTTTTAAATATATTAATAGAATATAAGAGATCTACTTCGATGAATTTTTGTAGAATATGATTTTCATTTACTGAAACAGAAAAAAACTGTCCCCCAAATGTGTGAAAAATATCATAGTGGCTTTTGTGCCAACGTGAAAAACAATGAAAAATATCTAGAATAATATGATTTAGCGTTATTTTATTACTGTAACAATTCTATTTCAGGTCACTAAATAACATTACATTTCTTTCCATTCGGATTAATTCTCATACATCTCGGATAAACTCACAAATATATTGCATATAAATACATTGTAGTTCATAATTTAAAATGTTATATATTCGTGTTTGTGCCAACGTGAAAAACAATGAAAAATATCTAGAATAATATGATTTAGCGTTATTTTATTACTGCAACAATTCTATTTCAGGTCACTAAATAACATTACATTTCTTTCCATTCGGATTAATTCTCATAAATCTCGGATAAACTCACAAATACATTGCATATAAATACATTGTAGTTCATAATTTAAAATGTTATATATTCGTGTTTGTACATTGTTTTGACAAGGGTTAAATGCAAGATGATACTCTTTAGTCCCAATTTCGTCCAATATAAAAGATGTTTTTATTGTTTTCATTGTATAAATTCGGTAATCAATGGAAAACTGGTGATCCTTATCCTAAAACTATCGCCGCAAATATTATTCAACGACTAGCACAAAGGAGTAGTCTGGCGTTCATTCCATCCATCCATTCATAAAAATAAACATACTCAGACATGTGTAAAAGATTTTTGTAAACTTAGTCCTTGAGATCTCCACAGATTCTCCAGGGATTCCTGCAAGTATTACCACAAAGTAATCCTCATGAAATCCGTCAAACAATTGGTGTGAGATTCGCAAAAATCTGACGCTGTACGAAATAGCAGACCGACAAAACAATGATAAAAGGCGCAATTTTTTCAGCGACGAAACGCTCTCCGGAAAGAAACACCTGCACCAGAGGGCGTCTCAGTCGACGGAACCCAGAGAACTCCTTTCTCGCAGAGAGAGAAAAAGGCAAAAGGAATGCTTGAGGTTCTCTCCGAACCAGATGTAGGTACATGGTCATCGCGACGGAAGAATACTCAGATACCCTCCTCGTTTCCCATGCTACTAACGCAGCTACGATCCCTTTTTCGACCTCTTGGAAGCTATTTACCGCCGTCTCGTCACGCGAGAGGCATATTGGAAACAGGGGCGTACGCAATAGGCTATGGTTTTATGCGAATTCTTACACCCCGACACAAACGGAGAATATACGGAAAGGCAGGGATAGGATTCCAGCGAAAAAAGGGCATGATGTAGCCGCGAGATGGCTCTGAAGGAAATGGGAGCGATAGGGCTCGATGTAAAGGGATAATCGATTCCCCCATCTTTCTTTCCTTTTGAACATCCGCTCCATGGAGGTACTGCAGATGAGTTGAAGAGGCCGAAAAGGCGTCCATTGCCAACATCTAATCTTTCGAGATGAAAAAGGAACGTGGTGGAAGTGTCTTTACTGGGAAAGTGAATGCAAGACCAATCAAAACCTGAAGCTATTCTTCCCCTTTTCATAAACTTTAGTACATTATAAAGAATTGCAATATTTGAAGCGTCTCTGAATGTTAGTCATAGCTCAAAACAGTACTTCGTCAAATATGTCTTCCTCAAATGGACAAATTGTAAATTCTGGGAATATATTTACCTATCATACGAGGGATGTATGATAAGTACCTGTGTTAGGCAAGAAAAGGCATTTTTTGTAACTTCTTTTAAATTTATTTCTCAATATAGTCTCCTTTCAACTCAATACATTTAGTCCGGCGATATTCTAACTTTTTCAAGCCATCCAAAAAATACGTTTTGTCGAACTCTGAAAAATACGTATAACTTACCTACCACCGAAGAGGGAAATATTCCTCGAGAGTTTCTTACATTTCCCATTTTCAAAACTAAATAGTGAGTAATAATATAGTTTGATATGATCACGAGATCTGAGATTTGAAATTTACAGATATCAGCTTGGATGTACTCGAAGCGTCATAAGACCTACTGTAGCAATAAACAAAGAAATAAGCCATCCTCCGTACCCGTTCTTTTATGCATAGAAATAATTATATTCCAAAAAAATTACACCCTCCAGCAAATTTTCTTTCCATAAAGCTATCTGAGAGAACTGAATCGAAATAATTTATAAAACATTCTCTTGAATGCGTAATATGTTTAAATATATCGGCAAAGGATAGCAAAGCGCACAATTAGGTAATTATTAATTGCTGGATAAAATGTTTAGGCAGATTATTTCATTTACGAAAGAAAAGTAATGTTTCTAAAATTATTTCAGTTTGGGAAAATTCACCGACAAAAAACAGCAACCGCTGCGGTGTCGGTGTGGTTAGCATGGTAGCGCTCCAATGTCCCGGGTTCGAGTACCGTCTAATCGGATATTTCTGGTGGGGGAATGGTCGTTTCTGCTCATTTATTGTTACTGTTCACCCCTCTCCCGTAATTGTACAATACACGTATATTTGTGAGAACACCGGAAAGTAATAATTTATAAATATATCATAAATAATATTATTTTAAAACTTAGGTATAAAGTATGAAGTAGGAGCAAATCAGAGAATAATGATTAAGGTTTGCAGAAACGCGTAACTTCCGTCCTATTCAGACGATTTATTTTACAAACAATTTCCTGCTACGAATATGTAGGGCAAAGAATACCATCACGGGCAAATTTTAGTAACTAGGGGCCCAAAACCTGTTGTTCTTAACCAGGGGAGCAAGAAGCTTGCTCAGGGGGTGCGAGACGTTATGATAAAAGGGAATAACTTCCTATATAGCTGGAAGGACAAAAAAGTAAAAGATTTATTATGAATTTTTATAGGAGTTCATTTCAGTTCAACTTTCCTTTATAATTTTACGGCACAGGGAGCACAATGGTCGTTCTCCATCATGAGCGTTGTTTATAAAAAAAATAATGATATTTTTGCAAGACGTACAAGAACAATGTGTGAGAATTCAGGGGCGCCAACAGCTGAAAAGGTTAAGGACCACTTCCTTAAACACCAGGAATATTTTTTTAGGCCTCACAAATAAATTATCTTAGATAAGTGCATTTAATGGTAAATCCACCCCTGAATATTACACTACCAAGGAATATCAAAGTAAAGAGCATCGATTAAAAAAAGATGCATTCAACCCGATGCTTATCCAAAACTGTATTCAAACAGTTACTAACTTAATATATTCTTACTAATCTAATATCTTCTTACTAATCTGTGATGTCTTGTCAATAATTTGAAAACTAGTTTCAGTTTTCTAACTAGGCTTCAATTATAATTATAATAAAATAAATAATGATACGTATAAGTAAGTTTTTAGTGGAGGATAAAATGTTATTTCAAAATATAAATCCAGATAACTTAAACGATGAGTGATCAGAGAGGGAGGAGAAGATGTAATTTTCTCACTTCCTTCCCGTACGAGATGACCCGTCCAAGCTCGGTCGGCGGGGCAGATTGACTAGTCGGTGAGAACAGGGAAAGGCGGGAGAGAAAAGCTTAAGGATCCAAGTTTTAAGCGCATTCCTGAGCTGATTCACGCCGCCGCCGCATTAATTATCGTCGGCGTGAGGTTACAGAAATCGCATGCCCTCACGCACACACTTACAAGCACCGCTCTTATCCGGGCCGGCAAATCAGTGTTCGATACAGGTGTTGAGGAAACCAGCCTTCATAAAATGACTATCGACTTAAGACACAGAAAGTACTCTTCCACAATATGTACTCCTCCATCAGAAGCAGGCCTGTAAACTGTCCACGAAAGAGAGGTTAACTTACTAATATATCACATGGAGTAGAGAAGTGACAACTTAAATGGGTAAATGATATTCCAAACCACGATTTCTCGTTGATCATGACGCACACAAAGCATCGTATCCGGACAGTTTAAACATTTGAAACATAAATTAGCAGAAAAATTGAAAATACTTGAACATATGAAAAATAAATTAACGGAATAGGTACTACATCTCGATGGACAACTGACAGTCATACCAAAGAAATGAAAGTAAACGAACGAACGCTATAGAAGTTCAGTAGGCTCGGGACCACTCATGCGTTAACTAATCGGTACTCGACAACATTCTGAAAATCTAGCTCAGCCTGAAATGAAAAGTCACCGTGGACTTGTTAAAGAATAAAGGAATTTAAGGAAAGAACTACATAAATTTCTGTATCTGATACATTTGTAACTTTTTATTTAGTTCCTGAATTGCTTTTCTCAAATTATATTAGAACTGCTTTTGGAATGAAGTCATGTTTTAACTTAAATTAATTACATATAAAAGTATAAAATCACTTCACTCAGCTATATATAAAAAAAACAGTTTGATGTATTTGAATGTGATCTTGAGAAAATGTACTTATTAATACCAGAGGTACAATTGTTATGTATGTACTTTACCTCACGGGAAGTTCGAAGGGATAATCNATGTTTTAACTTAAATTAATTACATATAAAAGTATAAAATCACTTCACTCAGCTATATATAAAAAAAACAGTTTGATGTATTTGAATGTGATCTTGAGAAAATTTACTTATTAATACCAGAGGTACAATTGTTATGTATGTACTTTACCTCACGGGAAGTTCGTACGCACTAAAATTCGCTTCTTGACGCCCCTTTCCCTACTTTTTTGTAATAAACCCTCCATGCCTAACATTTTCCAATGTCTACTCCTTCTATTCCCACGCACCTTCCCTTCGATATATTTCCTTGGAATTCCACACCCTCTCAATACTCGATCCATCCATTTCATCCACCACAGCTTCTTTTCCCCAATCCAAACTCTTCTTCTCCATCTCCAAGCACTTCCTCGTTTGTTTTTCTATTTTTTCCTGCGAGTTGGGTCGATAGAAAATATTTGACACCCATACAATGATTATATAAATTCCGAGGAAGTCAAGCGACTTCGAATTTATATCACTTACATATTTTGCAGGAGGAAATCAAACGTTGAAACCAACTATGCTCCCCTCCCACCACATTATCCTGCGATTCGAGAATTCCCCCGTCCATTCATCCCGCAGCCAAGAGCCCAAACTCAGATTAGCAAACTCCACCGCTTGAAATTTATTCGACGCTATCCCGGAAAGCAGAGACGGACGCCTCGATAATTCGTACCCAGGGGTGTGCCTGCGTTAAAATCTCCTCTCTCCCCCGCTACGAAGCCAAAAAATACACAGGCGAGCACAAACAAGGCAATCGTAAATTCGATGCTCGAGCGGAGTATTCGATGAAAGACACAGCGGGTCACACTTCAGGTGGCTGCGACTCCGACAATCGCAATGAGGAACGCACCGCAATATCTAACGAGGACATCTACGACTCCGCAAGCGAGATAAAGATGCTTATCTCTCCCAGAGTTGGACTCGACGCAAATCTTTTCACGTGCCTGCCAACGGTGTTGGGGGCGAAAAAAATGTACGCACTCTCATGGACCACAAAGGGCGCCAGTATTTCCCTCTGCGCTATCCAACCTCCCTTCGGAAAACCTCCATCTTGCTGGATGGGAAAAAGGGCATACCAGATTGGGGATATACGACCATGTGGGGAAGGTACGTCCAAACTTGTGATATGTTTCGCTTGACGTGCCTTCCCACATTCCTCTCAGCATGCATCTGGTTCATGCGTTATAACGAGGAGCGCATGCCTCGAAATGACCACTTTTGAATTAGTATTCTGTCGAATTCCCATGTAGAAGTAAGCGAGATAGAGCCAGCAACTTTTGGGGCTATGAAGTTGACATTACGTTTTCGAGAAATTCATGAATTCGATGTTTCGCGATTGCTACGGTGTTAAAGATGCGCTGAGTATGGGTAACCAGGAGAAATTAAAGAAATCCGTTAATATGAAGGGTTATTTATGACCTAGTAGTTTTAAAGTTCTGGTACTCAAAGGAGATCTGTTATTTAAGAAATTCTATCGCAAAAATTCTAAATAGAAAGGAGGTGTTTGGGAATGAATGACTTCACAGAAATCTACATAAAGAAAAGTCATCGGAAGAAAAGAAAACTCACCCAGAAAAGTCATCTTTGATGACAAATTGACAGAGGATAAAATTTCAGAATGGGCTTCTTAAAACACTGCATACGTTAATCATTTTCAGCGTTTCCATGTGCGTCAAAGCTAACTATGAAAACGTCTAACCTCACGTTACATGACATATGCCCATTAATATAACGTGACTTAATAAAAAATATACTTGTGTGGATATACATACACAGATGTGAATTACCTGCAAGGCGCGCAGACTTTTGTTCTCAGAATATTCCCTCAGAGAGGATTTCAAAAGGGTTTCGAAGGTATCTAGAACAGATTTCAATGGTAAAGGAATAGACAATTCATACTGACATTCTTTCTTACTACACATGTCACTTCGAGACACGTTTGTTGATGTGAGCGTGAACTGAAACTGATAATGTAGAAATTAATTAATACTGATCGCGAAGCCATGCAGTGCCGCTTCATTTCAAAAAATAGTATACAAGTTCGTGCGTAGAATTTGATTTTGGAGAATACTCTCAACTTGTAAAATTAAACATCTAACATTAAATTCATCTTCTATTGTATTCTTTATATGATGGTAAGGAGAAAAAGAGAAAAGTATTTGAGACACGAAGTGAAGATTAATATTTGCAGAGAGTATTGGTGAACCCTCAAAGGTAGAGTGAGGTGTAAATAATGATAGGAAATATAGAGGAATGGCAGAACAAATAATTGTGTTAAAAACGCTATTGGAAAACAAAAATTTGCTTGCGCATATTAAAAATCGAACATTTTTACTAGTCTCCAGCATGTTCATCAAGAAATAAGGAAAATCTTTAATTCTGGTCCAACTTACCTTTAAAATCATCTTACGAGTTGGTTTTCGCTTCCCTACCGTTTTAACATGCTTGACTTAAAACAAAGGAATGATCAGGTACACTGCCCTTGAGAGTAACGAACTTCATTTAAACAGTTAACTTACTTACAACATTTACTTTCGGAAACAATACATCCATCGATGAACGCCTTCCAGTCAACGGTAAAGAACATTGACAGAAGAAAATGCAAGCTTAATTTGTATGTTACATAATGTCAGTAAAGAGAATTTATCGGGGATTAAAGCGAGTATGATAACCGGAAATCAAACATGAATTCATAAAGAAAAATGTACGCGTATTCGTTTTATTAGAAAAGGAAGTAAAATTAGGAAATTGCGCGTCGAGTTTTTGTTTCCAGGAATTCCTGGCATGCTGCATGGGATACCTGAAGGTCGTTTGAACCTCTTAGAGAGAGCGAATGGTCTATGGCAGTGGGGAGAACCTTTTCATCAGAGGGTAATATATATCATTCTGCTACATATAATACCATTAGATCGCATATAAAACCAACGACGCACCTGAGTAGCGCATTGTAGACAATTCAATAGCTCAACATCTAAAGTGTATGAATTAAAACGAATATTATTGATAAATCTAATGAGGATAGTAAAATCCACTAAAAAATTAAAATATGTACTTTTTAAAAGAAATATTTATATTTTATGAAATATTACTGTCCACAAAATATAATTAAATTATATTACATATTTTGTGGACAGTATATATTTTAATTTCTTAGTGCATTTTAGAATGAAGTTCCACCAAGTTTCACTTGCGAATATTAATTATGAGGATGGCAAAGTTAGATCAACCTAAGTAGATTATTTAACTTATTATTTTCTTTGGACGTAATGAACGAGAATGGGAAACTGTTTAATTTAAAGCTATATTTGTTCCAGGAACTGAAGGAAAGATAACCAACACCACAACATTCCTAAGGTTCCACTCCTCTATGCTATACATTCACATTCAAGTGCGGTTCATCCGCGGCGCAGAGAATGTTCTTCCAAGAGAGAGGGTGAACGAAGCAAAAAAGTGAGAAAGAGTTCGGAAGAAAGATTCTGAAGGGAAAACGAGGCAACAGTAGGAAAGATTTTGAGGGACAGCCAACAAAGGTAGGCGTACGCAGAATTGGTTGAAGGGCAGGGCGAAAAAGGGAGAGAGAGAATAAGAGTGGGGAGTGTCCAAAGATAAGGGTGTCCAAAGGAGAGAATAGGAAGGGGAAAGGGAGGTAGTAATGGCGGCATGTTCGCTGCGGGGGGTACTTTCCAGTCACACGGCCAGCATCACCTGAGCGTGACGAGGAGACGAGACGGAAAATTACCCCTCCACCCTCTTCCTTCTGGTTTTTCTCAGCAGATTCCTCCCTCTCCGACTCCTTCCGGGAACCATAAAGGTACGGAGTGGAGGGGAGGTTTTTTGCCGATTGTACGTAAAGCCATCGATACAGAAACGGAAAAACCATAAAGAAAATGGCAGGAGAACTCTTATGCATCTAATAACTACAACATGACTGTCTTCAGACAAGGAATCGAGCCTAAATCTGAACTCTACACTTCGTTTCATGTTTACTCTTACAGCAGATATTTAACGACGCTGCATTCAATACCGATTAGCTATTAAACCAACCGATTTATTAAAACAAGGATAGTAAAGCTCATAGGACACCTTTATAGAAAATAATTTAGAAGGAAAAATCTTGGGAATAAGACTGAGAGGGCGACCAAGAACTTCCTTTTTAAAAGTTATGGCTTCGGAAATGGGATGTAGCTTATAAGAAGAGGATTGCTGAAGACAGAGTCATGTCGGCGACAAGGCTCTACGTCTTTAGAGAATGAATGAATGTCTTCAATAATGAATTGGATAGCAGTATATCAAAGGTGATCAAAACCGATGCGTCGGTTGAGTATCTCTTTCCACCATTTCCTATTTACCATGCTTCCTATTAGAGAAACTATTGACTAACGACAAAATCCAATGTTTCAGCCTCAACTTTGTGGTAGTTTTTCATGATGAATGAGAAAGAAAAAGATTTTTATACGTTAGCGCATAGTTTAAAGTATAAAAACGTTTTTACTTCTGTGTCATCATTTTAACTGACGACTCACATGATAAAATACCGAAATAGTGATTCTTGGTGATAGTTTTTATTGGCCCCTTATTTCCCGATTGCATAAAATAAGCAAATCAGATAGCAAATTCGGAAGATCGTTATTTTCACATCCCCTGCCATTCGCCACATGGTGGCAGGCGGGGTATTAATGTAATTTAAATTTAAAAATATGATATAAAATCAAAAATGGGACCCTAAGGGTAAAAACAACTTCTTTATCGATGCAGAAAATGCAACTGTGGAATGCACTCTGTACGAGCCCAGTGAAAAAGGGTAATTATCTTCTAAAAAATACAGTTCTTCTCGATCGGGAGCTGACAAAAGTTGACATCCGTTTGACTGTTGTTATTTTGGGGTATATGCTGTGGTTATTTTGGGGTATATGTTGTGTTATTTGGTTCATTATGATCTAGAAATGGTGTTTTATTATGTATACGGTTGACACCGTGGAGTAGATTCCGTACTGCAGCCTTTTGAATGAATAATAAAGAGGAGGCATCGTAAGCCTATGCGTTATTCTTTGAAATACGTATTTTCATGAGCTCCGATATGATAAAAAACGGGATCTAATTCTATCACTGACACGTATTTCCCTCACTAAACTCCTTCGAAACTTATATTTGGAGTCAATATATCAATTTAATACAACATCAAATTTTAAAACAACGTTTTAAATATTCATCAATCTTATAAGTAACCTTGCCCAACCCTTGAATGTACCTTTCGAGAGAAAATTCTAATTATCCCCGCATCAAAAAAGGCTACTACAAACTACTATTGGATCCATATAAAATATTAGCTAAATCTAATGCCAAAGGAATTATGATAAAATATTGACTATTTTTCAATGTTCTGTACGTAACGACGTTCTCACACATCCTTTGCTGATAATCGTTTGGCATTGAACAAAATGCCTCCCATTTCGAGATCCTCCAATCCACATAAAATCACCAATTTAATGTCAAGTAATGCAGTATGTGACACGCAAAATAATGAATGCTGGCGCACTTAAATATCGAGGCAAGGGATTTTTGCAACGTTGCGTCACCACTGATCGAAGCATGAAGTTAAACCAGTTGGTCGATCACAGTCTAATCTCGAGGGATTCCTGCGCAGTTCCGCATTCGGAAGAATCAAAGGCATGGAGCGGACGGAATTCCTCGAAAAAGGAGGAAGAAAATCGTAAGTGAACGGATTACCGAGAATTCCATTACGAGAGACACGATCTCGGACAGAAATTTACGAGCTGGCCCTTGTTACGGCTCTTGGGAGAGCTTCCTCATTGTGATTCGCCCAAGAGCAGAGCGACTTTTAAATTTTAGAGCGATTCCGAGCCCTCGAATGATTACAAAATTAATACGACGACTACCAAAGGCGCTAAAGCGTTGCAGTCTCTCGTATGGAGCGAACAGAAACCAATGCAATTACAGGCGAAGTTGTGGCGGAATTCTCAGGCCTCTGATTAACTTCAAAATGCTCGACGCGATAAAGGAATTAAGTTTTTCTCTTCAAACCTGCATCATTGAGAGTAATCGGATTTAGAGTTTCGCTCATTCCTTGGGTAAATTATACCATTTCACTTATCCTAGGAAATGCCGATATATCAAAGGAATGTTATGAAACGTAAGACTAATCAATAGTTTCTCAAGTGGCGAAACCGCGATTTCCAGGACGTTCAATCCCAGACACTACAGGCAATCTCACGTTACCTCTCAGGAATGCTGGCTAGAATAAGATATTTTTTTGTGTGGCTATTTGTGTCATTTAAACTAGGTAAAGTATGAATATGCACCTAAGGAAATACAGAAACGAATGGCTGAAAGTCGTTTGGCATGGGTTCAAATGCAATATTCCTGAAATATTACATCTTATTCCATCCTATTCGCATCAAATAGAAGCGAATTTTATGAAATGATCGAATAAAAAATTACCGAGTCTCAATTTCGCAGTCAACGTTTAAAATATATCCTTCTCGAAGCCCTCTGATAGGAATCAATTCCATTTTTTACCACCCACTCTCATATTGGTAAGATATACATCGTAATTGCAACATTTTCACGGCAGAAAATTTTCTAGGTTGGAATGCTCCACATCTCCAGTCAGGAAAGTATTGGAAAGTATACCACTGCGCCAAGGAGAAAATAAATCGATTACCTTTAAAGGACAATGCAGTCATGTAGTGCGTCAGGTTGATATTACAGAGGTTGTCGCAGAGAATGTGAAAGGGAGTTTGTTTAGGAGCCAAAGTAACGGATTAGGTGAGACCAAGGACGATAGTAAAACAAAAACCGCTCGTTTCATGTTTTAGCATCCCTTTCCCGGTATAGATCACAAATGCGAGAATGAGTTCTTTTGAGCATGGATACGTAATTAAATAAATTCTTCATAGGGTGGAATGAGCCACTGAACATAGCCTCAATTCTTCAAAGACAAGGTTCATGATCATTAAGCATTTCTTGATTAATGACCATATCTTTCTACTACAATCATAAAGTCATGGTGTTAATTACTAAAATAAAGGGAGTTTGATGAACAGATTGCAAAAACAATTACGCAGCAATTCAAAGAAATTCCTTAACTGCAAGTGTTATAAATGTCTCCAGCTCTAAAATCAATACTAATCATATTATCATCATAATTATATATAAGAGTAAATCTGAGGAATTCTTGCTCTATGTATGTGGAATAAAATAGTACGTAAAAATGGACGATCGTTTACAAATTTCATATACAGTGTTTAACGTAAAAATCAAAAAAATCTGAGTCTGAATACATATTAATTAAGATTTACAATATTAATTGTATCAGTTCTGTGTTTATTTACATTTATCAGCGGGTTTAACTATGGTATTATAAATTACAGAAAGATTCTTCTCCAGAGCACACTTCTAATTCCTATAAAAATGCATCACTACAATGCCAATCAAACAACCGCCCATCTGATACGGCGCTCACATTTTAACTCGACTTTATTAAAGAAATTAAGACAAAGATTGCTTGGTTTCAGCTTTCATTAATGGAGAAGAATATACTGATATATTTGTAATTTAACATTGTAAACGTTTTAAAGCTTTTGAAATTCTGCGGTACACTGAGAGCCTACGGACAGCGGTTCAAGATTTCTGCTTTACGAGGTGAGACGTCATCCTCCATTTTAATAAGAAACTAAGTCTAACATCCCTCGGCGGAAATGTCGAATTGGACCTTTGAAATTGCCTTGAGTCGTTTCAGTCGGCGAACTTTGTAATTAAGTCATTATAAGATACGATACGCTTAATAAAAAAAACATCATCGTCAGAAGGATAACTACCGGAGGAAAAACCTAGCGGTAAAAAATTATTCCGGTGGAATGAACGCTATGTCATAAGGTTTTGGCAAGAAACAATCCACCCAAGAGGAATTTGATCGAAAAGTTAGTTTTTCCCCTGCTTTTAAACTCTCCGCATCACAAACCATCGTTGACTCACCCTGATTATCCTCCCCTGCAAATCGTGATCGCAGAAGGCAGACGAGTATCTCTGTATCAACTTTGCGTGCTACTTCAACGCAATCCACCAAGACACGCAAGGATAAATTCAATACGCGAAAAAAAGAAAACACAGCCTGGGGATAACCGGAATCCAGATGTATTCCTCGTCATATCTTTACGAATGGAAAAGGATTTTCCAGGAAAAAAATCGATTTATCCGAATGGTATTACGAGCTATTATGTGCCATTATCTCTGGATAATAACCCGAATTTCCGAGTATAGACGTGTTGTAATCCACATGGAATATAAATTGGAAGGTCGCAAAAGAATACTCGACCGACGACTGCAAATCATAGCTTCCCCTCCTCCTCACGAGTCCCAAAACATCACATGAATCTTTGTCCGGGAATAGGAGAGCTTTTGAATTGCCTTACCTGCAAAAACCAATACGTCGATGACTGAGTCTGGTAAAATGAATAAAAATTGAACTCACTTAGAATGAAAACGTTAAAGGTGAATAGATGTATCGTATGTTGCTTCAATATTTCCGTTTAGCGGTACGATATAGGGAAGAATAATGATAAGATCTGTCATTTTCGGTGTAGTTCAACGTGGTATGACCTATTTTAAAACATCCAATTCTTTTAGCCCTTACTGATAAATTCTTTCTCTATTTTCAATGAATATCGATATACCAAAACCGAAACATAAGAACACGAAATAAGGTCACATGAATATCCACATGTCAAGTGTGGGTATACATTATGTTAGTACATTTATTTTTATTCAAAAGTTTCGGGCGTGCAGAATCAATATATGCTACTTTTCCAGATAAATGTTTTTCACATTAATTGCCTCAAGGTCGAGCTAATATGTTTAAATGAGCTAAATACCCCGCGATCTATCGGTTGAGAAAAGAGGTGATGCTTGAGCAATTACTTACTTACCAACGTATAAGCCAAGTAACTTCAGTATAAATAAATATTTTGGACAAAGAGTTATTTCTAGTTACAACCAACATGTTATTCGCTCCTTCTTGATGACGCAAATACTGCAACTTGACCTTACTAAACTATTGGTATCCCTTTCTATTAGCGTCAGTCACGTCTTCTGCGGACCTTCTCTTGCCCACAATAGAAGTAATCAAGGAGAATCGTGTTCGGCTGAAAGTGAGAAGATATATCTAACATTATCTGGCTAGAGTGATACGTATCAGGAAACAAGGCCTGAAATTGACAAAGAAATACCACTCTGCCATTGGAAATTTTTGACATGCGTGATAACAGCTCTACCAAGAAAGAAATACAGAGGCAAGAAATGGTTTTGTGAAGTAGACACGCTTCTTATGTTTGTCATACCTTTCAGAAATATCTTTGAAACTGATTTCCTGGAAAAAAATTACGTATGACCATGCATTATGTGCGATATCTAAACAGAGATTTTCCGGTTGTTACTAACTTATTCCTATGCATAGATCAGGAGAACAATCTAAAAATTTGGTTAGGGTAATGCTACTTTACGACTTTCTTGCTCTACTATAGTGTCAACTTTTAATCACATATGCCCTAAGTCCGTAGGTGCGTTAGTAGATCCTTCGATTTTCGTCTTAAGAATTGAACATTTGAACGGGTACTTTAGTACATACTGTTTTTCAGAGTTATTAATCGATTTTATTAAATATTTTAATAGTACATCTATGACTCTCTCTTATATTTTTATTGTGTTCAGATTTAGATTAATAACCCCCCCAGCTGCCAGTGACGTATGGCAGGAGGTGTATTAATACCTCACCTAATCTACCCAATCAACTGATGCTATGTGGAAAGAACGACCAAAAGAACATATCTATAATGAGTAATTTGGCCGCTGATAATTAAAGTACTAGAATAAGAAAACATCCAAAAACCATCAAAAGTAACTCACAAGACAGGAACTACAGTTCTCTGCCGGTTTTCTCTCCCTGAAGATGCCCCCTTAGGAGGCGAAACATGTATATCAGCAGTAAGTTACTTTTGGTGGTGTTTGGATGTTTTCTTATTCTAGGAACCAATCTGTTTTAGTGATTACTCCCTTTTTAAGCTTTCTTGATTCCCCTCGGAGATTGTGCTCGTTTTTTACCGGAATTGCCCTGTCTTTTACTTCGCCCAAAAATTTTGAACCGAAGAATTTTTCGAAAAGTCTTGAAAACACTCGAAAAGGTCCAGTACTTATCAATCAACAGATAATTAAGAAATAATATTGTTAACACAAGGCTTCCGTTTGCAATTTTTAGCTGAAAATATTTTTTTATTTAAATCAATGAAACGGACTACGGATATCATTAAAATCGAGAAGATACACTCCATCGGGGACATCAAAACGGCAAAAGAAGCAATTACTACAACCAGGTGAAGGTGGCAGCAATAAAATCTGACCTTTGGTTATTTGAAATGAGAGAGGGTCCTTCTTTTACCATTACGAGCACGGACCATCAGTCCCCGCCCCAACTCTCACACGACTTAATTTTCAAGAGCTATAATAAGCCGTTCATTAAGACCGATAATTTATAAGGTAATCGCCTCAGCAATTAAGGTCTAAGTAAATTCCGCGCTGAGGAGCTTAGCCTAATAGCGATCGGAGGTCTTTTACCGGACCTTAGATATTAAATTTAAATTAAAATGAAAAGGTACGGGAGACGGCGAAAAAGATATCACGGCTGCGATGTTAGGCAAGGGAGTGGGCAATTAAAAGTGGATCAGAGGAGCACAAAGGAAGACGTCTACTGGGAAAAAAAGGAAGCAAAGAACACGTTGACTGTCAAGATTGGCGTGATGAATTTTTGTTCGGAACCAAGGTTGTCCACTTTTCGAGAAAAAGGGCCTTTTTCTGTTGAGTTAGAGAACAAGATATCCCAAAGGTACCACTCACGGGCGATACAAAATAAAACAAAGTGTGTTCTCCGTGGTTGCTTGAAAGCTACAGGAAAATGGACAACTTATTTGAGGAGGACCTCCGTATCCTCACCCAATATCTCGCCTACCTAGAGGGAGGAATCACAACTATTACAATATTATTTCTTTACAATCTTAAATATAATAATTTCGTCGTCTTTCTTATATAACGAATTACTTTCCAAAATATATTCATATATGGATAGAACGGAAGTATCATCAGATTACTAACTCACCATTATTTTGAAAGATATAACCTTTACCTAACACTAGTTAACTTATCATTCCCGAAACGAAGCCTATTATATCTTTGCTTAAGAAGTTATATCAAAATATTAATAGAAGAATTATTGATTATTGATAATTAGTGTATACAAATTCATGTATATATATTAATATTTTGTAGTTGTATGTATAAAAATTTTGTAGTGTACAAAATTTAAATTACACAAGAATATGACATTTAAATATCTCTTTCGAGGAGAAAGTGCAAGCAATAAATTATCTAAGCAGTATTAGCCAAGGCTAAGGTTAAAAGTATTTCCATCAACTTCAGACTTAATGTTCAAACTCATGAAATAAGTAGACAGCTACATCTAGATACTTTTTCTATTTTGCCCTGAGTTCACTCAAAACATCTGAAGTTATCTTCGGAAAGAGATTAGAATCTAAGTGTATACTATACATATCGTGTAATTAACGGAATAAACAGGTACTGAATAAGTTGTCAATATCTTCTTGAAATCTAGGAAATCACCTTAATATATTTCCCATTTCATTATTATCTATCTATTTTCTCTTTTTATTGTTACTATTCTTAAAATTTTCTGCTATTTTCTTAGCAGCTAAATGTTTAACGAAACCAACAATTCTAAGCTTCTCGAATATTATGCATACCCTCTGTTCTACATTTCTCGATAAACCTCATATTTAACTGCTATAGTCAATGCTATTCAATTAAACTAAAATAAATTAGCAGTATGTGGTCAGAAATGGTTCGTTCACACACGAAAAAAGAATTAACGCTGCCAAAATCTTCAGCCCATGTTTAGTTTTGGACCGAGTCCTTGATCTTGATGCCGTCAGGGCAGCTTATTTCGCATGGCCTTGAGGGAAAGTTTTTTTGTTAACGAGTTGGTAATGAAGGTGATAAATTGATCCGGGGTTAATTATGTATCAATCGCAGCTCATGAGCAGTACAACTCATTTTTTTTGCAACTTCGACTTTAAATTTCCGGTGGGATTGCACATGAGGGAAAAACGAGTTGCCCCAACCTGAAATTTCATAAGACTCGATCTCTTAAATGAGTAGTTACACCTACATTGCCTTCTAGATGGATATTTTTCACTTATTTAAAAGGCGGGTCCCAAGGACTTTGAGAACCTAATTTTGGAAACTTATTATCTTAAACACGTGATACAATTTTATCCGAAGTACCCTTTCTCAGGTTCCTTGAAAGATTTGCTAATTTCAAATCACTAAAATGGATTTTATAGAAAAGAGTGAATTGCGGTGGAAAACTGAATTCTAAATCACTAGCTACCAAAAGCCTAGGAGAGGAAATTAATCTAACTAGGCAAGATGATGAGCGAGGTAGTTGCCTCTTGCTATCCTTGCTGGGCCAGAATTTCATCAGAGGAAAACGTCAAAGTAAAATCAGCATAGAGATATCTTTCTATTCATCACGAAAACACGATTGAAAAATATTCATCCGTGAGATATGTTAGCAGACTGATACATAAGTATGCCACCAACAAACTTACCCACTTCCCAGTCGTTTTGTCTTAGCAAATTGGTCTAGACAAATTCGAAAAAATCTTCTCTTGGATTGAAAACGAATGCCGCCATTATTTTTTATCAAATCTCATTTCAAGATTAACTCTACTGGCGGATCCTTTAAATGCTAAAAAAATATCAAACCTAGCATAATACATCGCGGTCGAATTTCACCTCACCGTGAAAATGCCTTTTAGCCGAAACAAGCGAAGGCCCGAAATGAGTAAAAAAGACGTCCTGCCTCGGAGCGCCGGAAAACCGCAACACTTTCAACAAACACATCCATCGGCCGTGCGCAGCGGAGATCGGAAAAACATTCCGATGGCATCCAGAAGACTTCCTTCAACACTTTCTCCTCTCTTTTATTCCAAAACGACCTTCTCCAAGGTTATACCAAATCCACCCATCCCTTTCTACGAAAAGGTTTTTTTTCTTCCATCCTCTATCTAGCCGCGGCCTGGGGCTAATGTGTCTCCCTCCCAAAAGAATCTATCCTATGCATATACGGCGGGAAGGCCTCATAAGAAATGGGATTGGAACCATTGGGTAGAGAGGTGAGGTGACTAAAGAGAAGAAAAATTGTTCGCACCGCCTAGGAGAAAAAGTTGGGAGGGTTATGAAAAAACGGGAGAGGAATTGTGGAGAGGGAAAGGAAGAGAATGGGGAAGAGGAAATGGTAGGAGCAGAAGAGAGGTTAATTAGGATTCCCGAACCAAGCCCACTTCCACTCTCCAGACCGGAGTTTCGGCGGGACCTCATCAAACCGAATGGAATATCTTTCCAGCTTCCCTTCAGCGGTCACTTGGTCCTTTTTCCCTTCCGAGTCCTACTCGAGTTTCCGATGCTGAAGTAATTTCCAAAGGAGTCTTTGTGCGTAGACCCAAAAGGGGTTGGAGAGATGGAGGGTAGCTCATTCGCGGGAAGAGATTGTGGGAGGAATGATTTTTTTCGATCAGGTCATTCCGGAGAGGTTTTTCATCCACGCCGGCATGATTGATGAAAGGGGGTATTATGCGTCATTAAGCCGACAAAACGCGTTCAGTGGCCGCCGATTTTTAAATACATAATCGTCGCATTCGAATGGTGTTTTCATTAGAGATTAGGTGATTCTCCGGTCGGCCGAGCTGCACTCGAAGGGTTTGTTTTCTTTCTCGAAGTATCATCCTCGAAAGGTTTCATCTGGGATGTTTTACGGGCTTACGAAGATTTGGAGAAATCTACCGACATAAAGATAGGCGACTTACATTGCTCTGATGGAGAAAACGAGAGGACCGTCGTGCATTAGTATTATACTGAACAATGATATTGTAAAATCAATATGTTAGAATAATATGTTTCGGATGTTTTGGATACTCTTCAGGAAATTAATAAATAAAAATACTAAAATCATTAAGTGAATTTGATTAGTCTTATTCAAAGTCAGAGTTGATTTTTCATAGGAGCTATATAAATTTTAATCGCCTTAACATAAACTTAAACTAAAATATAATCCAAATTTATTCATCCGGAAGTGGTAATATAATTTTTTTTAGAAATAAAACATAGAAAAAAGGGAAAAATCTGTAAATATGACATACGCCCACCATTTATGTGTTTTAGAATTACATAGGGTATGATATAATATTTGTTTAACCTGCCACCCGTAGTCAAAAGTCGGCGATTAAAAACACTTATAAACTATATAATGGCCTTCCATTTTACAGAAATTATTATAGAGGCATGAAACAAGATGTGTACTGCTTGGTTTAAAGCAAACTGTAGTAATCTACATTCTAAGTTAGGTAATGCCAAAGATGTATCAATAGCAGCTGAGGTAAAGCTTTACAGTTGTAAACAGTGAAGAGTATGTAAAAGATGTTGATACCATATCTTCGCTTCTCACAAAATAATCATTAATTATTTTCAATGACGGAAAAAAGACCAGACTGAACTACAATTATGCTTATTAGTGGAAAACTTGCCTTTGTGAGTTAGGTATTATATATATACAATTTATCATTCTAATATCTAATGATACGTGATAATTTCGCTCTAACACTAAGAAGTTTCTTTTTAACAAGATAAATTTTTTTTCGAGTGCGAAATAATCATGACATTCTGAATCGTAGACGTGACATTCGGAATTCATGGTAACCATCAGTACAATGATTCGTCTGACCCAACTCATCTAAAGATAAATTTTGTGTTTCGCTTATGAATTAATCGGAGTGAGCAGCAAGAAGCTTACGTATTTAGAATCTATATAAAGCCAGATTTCCTGTGGTTGTTTTCTCGTTTAGGGTGATGATTTAATTATTAAAATTAACACAACGGAGACTTTTCTTCTTTCTAAACATGGCATTATAATAAAGTGAATTAACACGGCATTAAGCGCGTTTTTATATCTAAATATCCTTTATCCCTTTTAAATATCTGAAAACTTTCTTAGGCAAGAAAAAGAAGGCAGTATTCCCCGTTAATTAATGTAAATTAACGTTTCCAAGATATTGATTTTTCATTTAGCGAAGAAGCTATTGATTATTTTATAAATAGAAATAATTCGAAATTCTTCAATTGACGACGACTGTCTAAAAGACTCTTCGGCAGATAGGGAAAGTGATTTTATTAACAGTTTTTTATTGTATTTTTTCTTATTAAACATGTACTAATGAGTATCTTACGTTGTTAACTCTATCTGCATGGAAATGAAATATGTCATTATTATATTTGATTAAATAACATAAGTTTACAAAAATATGTTTTTATCTTAGCGTGCATTATGTCAGGTAAATGAAGATGTTAATATTCCTCAATTTGCAAAATTATTTTCCGTCAACCTCCACTTTCCACTACTTTTTGTAAACAGAGACGTTTGAGTAAGTAATAGGCACGGTTTGGTTTGTTTTTATCCCCTAATTATATTACAAAAGCAAGCGTTTACAACGCTAAGGTAAATAGTAACACAGCTGAGCTACCTGAGGAATGTCTTAAATGTAGCTTTAACATATCCATACCTTAATGGGACTTAGGGATTTATTTTAATAAATCATAAGGAGATAGCAGTGACATCGAGTTAGGAATAGCCTCTAGCTCGAACAGAAATCTCTACATAAATCAGAATGGACGGCTGTATATCTATGCTGAGTGAAAATGATATATACTGAAGATGTAGGATTCAACTGTTTATCTTCACATCAAAAGCTTACGTATGCAAACATAATTTATCGAATTCAGATAGGGCCTCCCTTTGACCATCATGTAGTTTTTGGCGTCCTCAGCGACCACTACGTGGCCATCGACCGTCCATAGACTACACGGATGTTAATTCTTGGCCAGCGTTTAGGTTAATAATTGTACAGAAATTTAAACAACCGCAAGTGTACCTTTTGTAGCATTTCTTTAACAATTTTCGTTCCTTTTAGAAGTCAACACTTGCATTTGGATGTTCGCTGGTTGCCTTAACTCAACACCGCAGCTTCTCCAAAAACAGAAAAGATTTTTTTTGAAATACCATGATCAGAAGTTGTCATGAGAAAAACACAAAACTAAGATATTGAATCTAAAATAGGGAGCCTATTGCTATGGTTCTAACCACCTCACAAATCCCATTGATTTGCTATTTCGAGGTGGCTGAAGAAAATTGCTAAACATTCTCTAGGACTTGGCTAACGCTAATTAATTAAGTCCTAATTACGTTCCAAATTTTACTACATTCTTTTACGATTTAGAAAAAGAACGTGATAAAGCTGACAGATATCTATACTTCCGATATAAAGGAGAAGATTCCGCATACCAGGCAACCGTTTATAATTAAAAAGGGAGCATACGAAAATAAAAATTAAAACAGACCACACAATCGATTCGTTCCTTAGATAAATGTTCATATGTTAATTGTGCGGGCAGCGGTTTGGAAAAAAATTCAGGACCAGATATACCCGTCAGGTGGTTACTGAAGCGGAGTGTAGTTAAGAACAGGCGAGTTTTCGAGCCACGCTCAAGCGGAGACTTCAACGCCCGAGGCCAGTGTATAATTATTAAGGGAGCCACTACCGAGCTGTCCACTCTCCCAGGTTCCTTCCCAACCTCTCACCAAACCCAATAATTTTGATACTGACTGCAGAAATAAACATTCCGGTTAGTTATGACTGAGAGAGAATGCATGAGAATTTCCGCAGGTTCTGCTTATCTTTTCTTTTGTACTTAGAATCCTTTACCTAAATGAAAGACTATAAATAACTAAAAACTATTTCAATCAGCGAGCAAATGAGGTATGTTCGATGATAGCCATATACACAGAAATTATAGATACCTAACCATGAATGATCGGTGGCCATATCTTTCTGACTTACTGAGCTATGATGCCAGAGAAGTGAAAGGTTAAGTTAGAGGTAAGTCTTACAACAAAAGATGAAATTAATGATGAAAAACTCACTATGATGTCATAAGAAATCAACCATTATGAAAAACAAATACAAAGCAAAAAATTGGAAAATGCTTGCTTCGGCTTGTCTTATGGCTCTAGGCAAAATATTTAAATATTGTCATTCAGTAAAAGAACATTTAATGTATTCAATATAAATCTATTGTTGTTCCAATATACATAAAAACCTGCAAGGTTTTATTCTTCGATAATTCTTATCTTTCTGGGACAATGTTCCATCTTGAATCAAAGTTGAATATATATGATCAAATCAAAACCAAACTGCTATTTCCAAAAAGTATCCATACCAGGTAACCATTTTCAGAAACAGAGTCTGTCCAGCAAAAAACAAAAGTAGCCCTTGAAAACTCTTAAGAGAGGAGAACTCAATCAATCGATTGCAATATTCGCACAGACATAAAATAAATTGGGCAAATAAACTTAAGGTAATTTAAAGTTGGTATAGAGGCGTGACATAAATTCCAACATTACCACATAGAAAGCAAAAGACCTCCGCTAATTGAACGCAGAAAGGTTAAGATACGTAAGATAGCAACATGCAATCAACTTCGTGTAATGCACTTCCTCCGCATTTTGATTGTGCAATTTTTATCGGAGATGACGAGATACGGCGATAGAGTAATTGAAAGTGATTGAAGAATTTAAAGGGAAAGGGTTGAGCAAACGAAGAATGATATGAGAATCATAATAGCTTAGTATTCACGTTGTGAAGGGAAAATCTGATACCTAAATGGTTTCCTGCTCTAGCTAACAAGAAACGGAGAAAACTCAATTATTGTTACGAGCTGAGCTCGTTTGCGTAAGCGCGAATAACGAATCGCCCCGTAACATTTCTCCGTCAGAAGGTATAATTTTAAGAGATTTTTCCCAGCGCTATGTAAAATAAAGCTGTTCGAACTATCTTTGAAAAACGTATTCCTGCTCTTAGGAACAGTTAATTGTAAAAGAAGACATTGTAATTCTCTGAAGTGTAGATATACATTACATTCACTTTTGGAACACATATTATTCCTTTAAAACATTACGGTCATATTTATTTTCTACTTTTACATCTGCTATAGAAATTTTCTAATTTAGCGCATTGACAATTTGAGTTACGAAATTTCACTGTACGGAGTGCAGCTAAAAAGAAGAATATCCTAAATGAAGGTAACGTAATGACTTATCCTAAATGAAGTTAACGTTATGACTTAGAGGGTAACGTAATGACTTATTTTTGTAAGGAAATCAATATTGCTCAAAAATAAAAATCATACCACTAGTTAGCGCTGCTTGTAACAATAGATAAATTGCATAAGACTAGGCTATTAATAAACAAGCAGGAGACTCATCCTAACGAAACATTTTTCATTTGATCTTTAATCCGAAACAACTTACTTTATTGCATCCTCCAGACTGAAGTTGCGGATACCACTCACTAATCAAACTTCTTTATTTTGCACGTCAGAAAAATCTCCTGATTTATGGCGAGTAATTACGCGAATTGACGCGACGAAAAAATGCATCTGCATCGGTTCATTCAATCCCGCATCCGTAACAGGTAGAGCAAGTATAGGCTGAGAGGATGAATGACGATCTATCCGACGGTTGAACCCCGCAGAAAACAAACCAAATAAAAACACTACGCGTTCACCAAGGTGCAGCAACCTTTTTTATGCCTCGTCTCCTCACGTACGTGCACGAGTTTAGGGCATCAAACTAAAATTTCCAAGGTTGGAGCCGCGATATAAACGGTGAGATTTGCAATAAGTCCTCTACGTGCTAAAAACAAAAGCGTTCCCATTCTGCGATGAGGAGAGAAAAAAGGGAAATTGCATCTTTGAAAACATTCGATAAATCGAGGTCTGAAGATAAGAGTGAGAGGGGAGGATAGAGGGGGTGGGCAATTCACTCTCTCCCTCCTTCCATTAACTTGTGCTTCATCTTTTGAAAGATGAGTGCACGCCCACTCTATTCCTCCATGGAGACAGAAAGGGCAAAGAATACTACGCAAGCTGCGCAAAAAAAGAATGAACGAAAAACAAGTGATGTTTCTCATACCCTAATCGTTGGTTTTTGCGAGACACCGAGTCAGCGTACATTGATGTCGCAAAACTAGGGCACAGTAATTTAAACGTTTTCTTCAAAACAGTTTTAATGTTTCAAATTTCAGGTCACACTAAACCAGATAAAGTACCCAGGTCCCACTTGAATCGAGCGTTGCGGATATAAATTATCCAGGACAAACACAACCATTTTTGCCTCTAAATTGTGTCAAAGAGTAAATTTTCCCTTTTGTTTTCCTTTGACGTGGTAAACAAGAAAGAGAATTAAAATACCATTATCATCGGAGTTATTTTAAATAACCATTGGTAAAGAAGCCCTAACACTGGGCATTAATGGGATAAAACCTTCGGAAAGGAGAACTTTCCGATCAATCTTTCTGATTGAGGGTTAACTCCAAGAAGACCTAAGAAATTTAGAACCAGCTTATGCATGGTTACACAAAAAACATCGCTTTTTATTAACCATTAAGCAGTATAACCACTGCCTATGATTTTTATCGCGAAAGGATTGAGATAAACGTTTTGCGAAGTATAAGCTGCAGAATTATGCAAGAAAGTCGGCAGAAGCAGATCACCACATGCCGAAAATAGGCAAGAAATAAGCGTCTTTAGGTTTGAGAAATTTTAATAATGGAAATCCAAATAGGGGGTTTTAAGCATCATTGCAGCTTACCGGAAATATCTCTAAATATTTGCAGTGTTTGCAATGTTTGCGACTAGACAGGAATCTGCTTTTCTACTCCAGCAGAATGACTCCTAGCGAGGAATATTTTATGAACTGATTTAGTTATTATTCTTCATCAAAGTTTAGGAAAACTAAAACTTCCCGAGAACGAAAACCATGAGCCTGCCAAGCAGAATTTTATTTATTTATTTATTAAAATTTGCATTGCAATTTTGAGCCATTATGCTTATTTGACACAATAGCTGCAGGGATACGTTGATGAAACCTGGCAATACTGTAACTTCTCAGTGATTTAAGCAAACGGATGCACTTTGAAAAATTAGCGAGCCATGAGTGTCCGCTGAGAATGAATACGCATCACACGGTTTTGCGGCCAATGAAACACGCGGAGGAACTAAAACAGATTCGCTTATCCGATATCCTCCCTATTTAATCTATTCGTCTCACCAATGACTGCGGAACATTGATAATAATTCGTGCAGGTTGTCTCAAACTTAACATACCTAATGGCGTGCATGTGAAGTACACATACTACTTAATGTGCCGGCGTACACTACTCCCTCTCCTTGCCATTTCTTTCTCCACTCCGAATGGAGGGAGGAAAGTCGCAAAAAGGAACTTTCCGAAGCAATACCTTTCAAAACGATAGGGGAGGAAAATATTCTTGACGGATGGCGATCAAGATTTCTGAGAAGAAGATTGAGAGGGGTCGAGGATTTCTTTTTAAGGAGACGGAAAGGAAAGGAAGGGGTGGGGTAAAGAAGGTGCACGAGGCCTCCGAGCTGTATTTGGGAAACGGCGAGAGAGTGATTGATTATCAGTTATTATTGGGTAAAAGGCGATGCTGTAGGAACCAATACCTATGAGGAAAATGGAAGGGAACGGATTTTTGGTAGGAGGATGGACAGGGAGGATCCTTTTTTTCTACAGGGTTTTCGAGTTCGACCAAAGGTGGGGAGCATCTCATAGTTTAGACTCATAATGAGAAACGATGGACGAGGGATGTATAAGAAATTCTTAAAAAGGCCGTTTCTCCGAAAACTGCTGCGGAAGACAAATTTTTATGGGATGTAGATGAGACATTTTTCCATAAAATCTGTAAGTGCTAAAAAGTTGGTAAGGAAGGCACAAACTGAATAATTAAGTAATATACAAAGGATAAACTGGTTGTTCATTTTAGCCTTTATGCCAATCCCATGGCATTAGGCGTAGGCTAACACCCATTATCAGGAGCTTGAAAAGTTAAAACAAATGAACTTTGACTAAAATCAATACTTTCGGTACTTGTAAAATTGGTTTTATTTACGGAATCAATTCGGAGATGTTGACTATTCGACCAAAGGCGTTCAAAATATAAGGCCATCATGTAAGTTTCAGAATTTAAGTTCTCAAAATGTATGATTCACAATTACCTTTCTTGAATTTACAACAGTGTAATTCGGCCCGAAGGAAAAATTTACCCCCCCCTAACAATGACAACCACCTTACCCGGTGCATATTAGTAGTCTGAAGGAATAATAAATAAATAAATAATTTTCCATTGGGTTAACACAAAGCAAAGGATCAAAATGAAAAAAATACGAGGTAAAACTCTAATGCTTATTTTAGAACGTTCAATTCAAAATTTGTGTACGAGCTATAAAAAAACCTATTGCAAGTTTCCACAATTATGAACTATTTTCAGTTTCTATAGCAGGTTAAGAGGATTTCAGCTTTGATCACCTATCACCTCACTCATCATCAAATATTGAACCAAGTCATACAAATTAACATTTTCCTCAAGATAAACAACGCATAAGTAAAGAGCAGTGGGGCTGCATCTGCTCAAAACACTGACCGAAAAACATTCCGCATCAGAAAGAAATAAAACTAGTAAGCATGACCTCTGTCCACTCCACCACTGTAAAAAGACTACAAAGAAAAAGCAATTAAAAATGTACTTAAGGAAGAGGACCCGAGCCATCATCTTACGGGAAATGACGAGGCAAACCACAATTAAAATTATTTGATTTGGTTTCATGGAAAAATTAAACGATCCAGCATACCCAGACCTTCAGAAATAATTAAATTTGCATCTTTTATTTGTATCAATTCACCTAACTTCCTTCATATTGCCATAAATAACGACTTTCTTAATTGATCAACCTTGCAATCCGCCACTTATCTCGATGAATCCAATGTAACTGATTTAGTACCAGCCTCCAGTCCTGTTTACTCAAAATATCGCCTTGTAAATTATTTTGCACATTTTAATTATCACCAGCTAAAAATGGAATCGAGTCAAAAACTAAGCAAAAAGCTTTTTTTTTTCGTGATGTCTAAGAAATAATATTTTTTATTAAGGTTAGATGATGAGTAAATTTGAGAAATAATATTTCATTACTTTTAACAGGAAATAACGACAAATAATGATAAGGATACATGTTCATGTCCTATTCACTTTTTGGTTATAACTAAAAGTCTATAAGAATCGCAATTAAATTTTTAGATAACAAATATCGATTTTCAAACAATAAGTATTCAATTTCTTGGATAACATTAGAAATTGGGGAATAGACAAACTAAAGGAAAGGAAGAATAACTGACAACGACAATAACAATTCAATAAAGATTGCTTTCGTAATGTATTGTTATCATACTCTTTACTTTGTGAGGTTACACCCATTTGGTTCTCTCTTACATCTTACATCTCTCGTACCCAAACAGTACAGCACACCTAACTTTACCAAATTAAATTCTAGTAATAAAAGCTGAAAAAATTCTGAATATTCCAAAGTTTTAGTGATACATCATTTAAAAAAATATTAAATCTTATAAAAACAAAAGGTCTATTTAACAAATGCAAGATAAAGAAAATAAATTTACATAATCTGTTCCATTATATACAGGCAATTATAACGTAGAAAAATAATAATTCTGAGCACTCCAATTAATCTCATCTTAACTGAAAATAAATTTTAAAATTTGAAACTTTTCCAAATCTTTCCAATGCAGCTTCTTGAAAGTTTTGATGGCAAAATGATGACATACAATGAGAAGAACATCTATGAGAAGGATTTTTGCATTACATAGTACGGGACATTTTAAAGCGTTGACTTCAGTGTTTAATTTGGTATTAAATTATATCCCCACCTATTTGGGGAGAAATAGGAGCAAGATAGATGATCCTAACCTAATATAGGTTATACAGGGTAAGTTGTTTTAATTCATAGAGATAATCCTGATAGATGGGAATCATCCAATTAATTTTATTTATTTAATTAGATGGCCACCTAGAAATATCCGTGCTTTATATATTTCACGTACTAGGATGTTACTATAGACTACAAAAATAGATGATTTTATCATGTAATACATATCGATTATACATCCTAATGTAGGCTGATTAAGGAATTTATGAGGAAATATTTTATGATATTAACTAAGCGAGAAAACAAAACAAAAAGAACCTCCAGAGAAAATGAGAAAATGGGGGTGATAAATTTTAATTGCATAAAAATACGCATATTTGCACATTCGAGGCCTATCATTTACTGCTTTCCTAACAAGAATGTCTCTCGTTACATACTTATGTCAAATCTGAAACTATTACTTTTGTTGAATATTAAAATAACTTCCTCTGGCTGCGAACGATTCTATTTTCATGACTTGTTCGGAAGAGGAGCCCTAGCAGAATACACTTCCAGTAATAAATCACAGACTAAATTACTAAATCTTGTAAACCCAACAATAATGAAATGCCCTGGTCAAAAAGCACGACAAGTAGCAAGCAAAGATATATTTCATAAACAAATGAAAAAGGCTATCGAGTTATGAAGCGAATAAGTATATCCCGTTATGCCCTCTCTCTCTCTTCTCCTGACCGTCGTCTAAATATTTCACGATACCCGACACTGAATATATGCGGAAATTTTTACCATAAACCTTAAGATTTGAGGCACAGTTATGCGTCCGCCCGCTATAAAAAGGAATGGCCCTCCGAATGAAGTGACGTCACTGTAGTTAAAATGCTATCGTTGGGAAAAAAATCTGAATTACAGACGATGCCACCGCCTCATTCGCTTTATACCGCGGAAGACGTTCTCACCTTTTTTATCTTTTCCTCGTGCGTCTGGGAGTATTAGAAGGCCAATTTATAATTAAAAGAGGCTCTTCAAGTGACGTAACGCATTTCTCAAATGCTGCCGTCTCAATTAAATGGTGCCGTTTGGATGTTTTTGATAGCTTCGCGCAAGAAACATCATCCTGCGCTTTCATCCTCTGAATGAGGTATTCATTTTCCTCGATAGATGTTAATCTGGCATGGTAGTGGTCAACTATTTACGCTTCAAGTTAAGGTTTACGTATGGGAATCTGTATAACAAAGAAGCTCAATGAATTGCTAGCACTCTACGGTGGATTCTACACGTGTTAGGTCGGTGGTAATTCTGAATAATGCACTCGAAAATTTAAAGATAATTATAGTTCAATTACCGGTGCATGGTACGTAATTACTTTTGCCATTTACACCTTTTCGTCAGTATCATGGTCATTAGAATTGAAGAAATGTTACTAAAAGATGCATCGAAAGTTGAATTCAGGAGGAAAACTTTATTTAATGAATCTACAAGAAGACATGTTCTTTTCTAAAAAATCATTGACAGTAATTACTTCTAATGGAAATATTTTTTCCTATTTTGAAATTATTCTACAAAAAAAATTGTAGTATTCTAATGCTATGGATTATCATCATGATAATCCACATCATACAATTTATCAAGAGATTTCTCCACCTCTTGATAGGCTCATGAGTCAAAATTACTTACTTTTTATGAAGACTTACCCATTCAATGTTCAAGATTCATTTGGAAGAAAGGGGGAATCTTTATCCCATTAATGATGGTATTACAGTTGTTGTGGTAAAATTTTTATAATACGACTTTAAGCTTAAAGTCCCAACGAAGACTTGGTGATTTCAATGCCCCAAGATTCATTGAAATAAATAGCTTAACCCGTTCAAAGATTGTGGAAACTCAGAAAATTTACTCAGTATTAGGTTCTATCATTGTATCTTTGCTAAAATGATGAGGACAGATTCGGTAGTCACAAAATCAATTTCTACGGAATCAGAATTTCCGATATTATTTAATTTTATGGAAAAAGGCCTGTTTTATCATAAGAAAATTCATAATCGTTATAGGTTATCGTTTTATCGTTTGTATCGTTTACTTAAACAGGACAATAACTTTGGAACGAAAAAGGAGGGAGCAAACACTGGAAATAACTTCAGTGACGCTAAAAAATGTAAGGCACGTCCTTAAGGAAAACTTGGAAAGGAAATCATCCTTGTAATACCGCTATGAATATTGATATGATGGCAGGGTGGTATTTCAATTAACGTTTGATTGACGGAAAAGTTCGACCGCGAAAAAGAAAACAAACTGATTAATCGGCGCAAATCATCTCCAATGCATACGACCATCCTAATGGAGTTTCCTTTAGGGAGGGCGGCATGTCTTGAGCTATGCAAGGCTACTCGAAAGGACGAAGAGGGTCACAGTCAAAATTAACATAGGATATCTCTTCCCTGATTGTCCCTCGACTGGTCATGGTCCGCAGAATAAAACGGGAAAGAGAACAGTTGTGGGAGAGCCGTGAACTTTGAAGGCGTGAGAAAATATATTCCATCCCTTCAATTGTGACGATGACCTCGACAAGCATCGATGCATCGAATCTATGAGCCATATGATATTTTAGGAGTCATATCATGGAGATAAACGGAATAAATGGCTGAACCATTGAGTAATTTACGCGATGGAGAAGCATTCCTGCGTGTCCGATACATGACATGTGGCTTGAATAAATTATACAAAAACTGAATGTTGTGTATGGATATGCAAAACTACGTAAGGGAGGCAAGACTAGGTGCAGCACATTTCAAATATAAATTTTTCATATTTGAAATATTTCTTCCTTTTAAAACACGGCTTCAGCATTTTTTCTAGTTTGATTACGGATCACCATCAGCTACTCCTTCTAAATGTAAGTGAATAATAAAATGACCCAAGACATTTCTTCAACCATCTCGGTAAGAGTGTACAAACAACAGAGTCTTCAATAGCATTACATGTACCGACATTTGATAAAGCTGCAAATTTATTCGACCAAGGAAAAAACTTTTCACTTCGACACAAAGGTTATTAGATTAATACTCTTATCAGATTATGACACTTTTGTTCAAAGTTGATCTTGCTCGTATAACAATCCATAAATATTTCTTTTTCCGATAAGCAACTTTGAAGAAAGAGGCATGTCAAAACAGCTTTAAGGAAGTATCTTCACTGCACCTTACTCGACCCACCGCCAACAAAAACCAGATTTGGTATTCATTATAATTATCGGTCTTTACATACTATATTATCCACCGAAATTGAGGAGCGCGATCTGTTGGAACCTCGTAGCTTCCTCCGTACACTTACGTCGTAACAAGTCTTAATTACGTTGAAATATTCTCATTCTTAAAAATCTAACGGATTTTTATGAGAAAAATATACCGATCCATTACTTACGAAGATTATGAAAGGAAGCTTTACTTAAATTTTTCCGTAAGAGACAATAATATCCATTTCGGTGAACGTTTCCAAACTTTGATAACTAATTGTGTGTATCAGTCGTTGAAGTCTCCAAGCTCTGGCCGCTGGAGATTTCAACACTCTACAGAAAATCCGCAAAAAGTTCCTCGTCTATATTGTCGCCCGTGGGGATTCAAAGTGCCTATAACAGACGTACTCCTAAACTTATAAATATAACATAAAATGCACATGTGCAAGCTGAGGGAATATGAAGAGGGCACCGGGTGAAAGGAACTGTGTAAAGGAGAGCAGAAATGAGGCAGTGAATGAATGAAACGGCAAGGAAGAGTGGGGAGAGAAAGAGAGAAATTGTCTCGGTTATTTCTACACGCTGAAAGAAATGATCGATGACTCCGTTGCCCATGTAAGCCGATCGTAAATAATTATGAGGCCGTCAGCAATCAAAACAAGGCGGCTTTCGCTGTATGTGTGTGTGCGCTTGTCTGTGTCCGTATGTGTGCTGGAAGGAAAAGGAGAAAAAATAACTGATACATTCCAATGGGAAATGAAGGAGAGATGGGTTGGGATGCGAGGAAGGAGTGGGTGGTGGTGTCACGGAAAGGAGGTCCGCTCCGAAATTCTTGGCCTACCCGAGGCGGTGCAGATATTTTGCCACGTAAGAACTGCCGGCAAGATAGGGTGGGGAGAGAGGGGAGATGCGTTTGAATCAATGAAGATCTCAGTTCTGAAAGAGATGGTGAAGAAAGCAATGATGTACAAATTTCATGAAATTCTGAAGCTCATACTAACAATGAAAGGAAAGTCTTGTGGATGTTACCGAAACCCTATTATTCTTCCAAATTGAATTAGCTATAATCTGATGTGAATTCGAAACAAATTTGAAATCAGTCGGGTATGCGTAAGGGATGACCATCATTCATTTTTATATAAACATAATTACAAAGACGCTTGCAGTTTAGATTACATTTATACTTTAAATGGTCACATAGGTGATTTCTCCGCTGTAAAGAAATGTCTGTGAACACATCATTGACCTAATTTCATTTGATCGAAATTGATTACAGAAGAACAAAGATAGTTGCCCAAAATTGTAGTTCAATTCAATGCTAGTGAGTAGTGAGTGAATGCTAGTGAGAATAGTGGGAATAAACATATCGCAAAATATTTAGTATGAATATGATCACTCCCACCATTGACTTTTACCACCAAATCTGACTTATTGTAAACCCTATCGGTCATCAGTCCGCATTTAATTGTAAGTATACCCTGAAAACCTGTGGCCTTGAATTTTAGAACTTAATTTTTCGTACTTCCATTCATATTTAAATATCTTATGTGAATTACTTAGCGAAAGAACCCGTTAATAGCCAAAATAATGGAAAGATTTATCTTAAACACATTCATTCTTCAGTGGTTATGCCTCCGTGGGGAATGTAAACGCTCTGAGTTGGTGCCAGACCACTAAGCAAAAAATTAAAGTCTGAAAACAAACTTTTACAAAAAAAATTGAAGATTAAGATGGATTTCCAAATTCTCTACTTCATACTAAATAGTTTCAATAGAATGAAGAGGCCGGGTGGAAAGTGACTTTATAAGTATAAAATCAGCTTTGAGAAGAATAAACGAGGAATACCATTTCGTCATAAGTAAGTAAATTCTCAAGCCAGAAAGCAAGCTCATAAGTTAATTCTTAAGCAAATTTCATTCGACGGGATAAATATAAGTACGAACTTGAATCTGCCTTATCTTTGGTGTAATTTATCCTTTAAAGGAAAGCTTTAAAATATAAGTGTTTCAGTTTAGGTCGATGAAATATACAAATAAAAGCTTTTTCTCGTGTTAGATAATCTTTCACTCATGGAAAAATTGCATTTCCTATTCTTCACTTCTTATTCTCATACATTCATTTAAAACTAATTCGAAACTATAAAGATGGAAACAAGTATCTCTGTGATTACGTCCCTCACTAGAACGTTGGTTTATAAATTCACAAATGCGAACGAAACGTCTTTCACGTATAGTATCATATCCAAGAGTTGACAACCAACTATTCTATACTAAAATATTTTGTCAAGATAGAAACTTAATTATTGAATACTTGCCTCCAGCACCGGCTAAATATCGATTCTTGGTAGGAATACACGCCGAAAAGTGTTTACTGGACTCACCTAGAAAGAAACAAAGAGATTTTAACGACTACGTAAATTGTGGTTCGAATTTTCTGTAGGGTCATTGGGAACAGTAGGATAACAATAATTTAAGATGTAAACTCATTGAAGAAAATAACTAAAAAGTAGGAACGACAAAGTAGAGGAATCAACCAATACCAAGTGCGAACATTTCGAGTTGAAATATCTTATGAATCCGCACCATTTATGGATTGTAGAAATTCAATGAAAGGCGAGAAAAAAACGAGACGCCAACAGAACTGTTGTTGGAATGTGCTGTTGACCTTTTCAAACAAACGCCAGCCGCAACGCAATCGTAAATTTAAAATTGCATTGGGAAATAACCATTAATGGGCAAGCAAACTCGATCCATTACGCCTGAATTCCGTGTCGGCAGCGATTTAGAGATAACTTTCTTTTCTCCGGAGCTCAAAAGAGAAATTCATCGAGCATTAACCGTGTCTAAAGAGACGTCAGGCAGCTTTAAAAGCCGAGAATTGCGGTTTTTTTCGAGTCAAATGTTCGGCTCATGCCTAATAGTCGTTGGAGATAGAAAGTGGGATTGGAAGTCGTTTTGGAGTGAATTGGGTCTCCAGTTCGATTCCGCCTTCTGCCTTCTTTCGACATCACTGGGAAACGCCGCCCTCGCACCGAGTCATTAAGTCGTGTTCGCAGGAAAAAAGCGTCAGATTGATCGCTCATTTCCGACCGTCGACTTGTCCAAGAGCGGAGATTAAGGGCGGTTGATTGGAGAGGTCCGCGCAACCAGGCGCCAAGGCCTCCGATATTTTCTGTCGGGAAACGAACCCAAAACCGACTGCGAACGTACGCAACCTTACATTCTCTACCTTACAATGCGGCAAGAACAAAAGCTGCTCAATTAGCTTCGTCAGCTTTGGGATAAATCGTGTATGAGGGTGATAGTGATACTTAATAAACCTGCCCCGGGGTCATGCATGCGACGAGGAAATCTTCTTAGCATGTGAAATCGCGTTTCAACTTTGGTATTTATGCCGTTTGTACTACATCCGCTTTGGCCGTAGAAATATTTGCATTTCATTTTCTAATAGAAAGGGACACGCTAGTCTACGTCTGCCACCGAATAATTCGCTGAAAAGACCACCTTTGCACGATTTTCTCGGTGTACAGTATATATATGCATGGTATTTTTATAATCATCAGAGTTCTTTTGGTTGACCATTATATTATTTTTCCATGGCGTAGAGTAGCAAGGATTTCATCAAGATGTCAGACTTTTAGTTTCATTCTGGTCCAAAAAAAGACGTTTTATAATAATTTTTATGTATATAATAGAATATAATAATTTTTATTATAGCTTTCTTTACTTGTGGAAAAAACTAATTAAAGGGTTATTTACTAGACTTTTTGAGATTTATAAAATGTGCAATCAA